>LR999451.1:15826628-16361157 GCA_905216605.1 Arabidopsis arenosa
ATTCATTTTGGTTGATTCAGAGTGTGATCATGAGAGACTGTGTTTTGTGGTATCTTTCTTCTTAGTTAGTGTTTAGGCATTACGAATGTTGAAGAGTTTGGCTTTCTTATGAATGTTGCTTCTCTCATTTGCTATTTTTGATTTAGTTTAGTGTTGTTCTTTTTGGTTGAATAGGTTGGTGGACGCCAATACATAGTGTTTCCAGGGAGATATCTCTACACTCAGAGACTGAAAGATGCAAATGTCGATGACCAGGTATATCCACATTTCCTTTCAATGATTTGAATTCTTCATTGTAAAATTTCGGTGAAACGAAATGATATATCTAGAAAGGGATGGTGTCACTATGGAAGATGAGTAAACTTTGTGGCTTGTGTAGAAGTTCTATTTTTCTTTGTCTATGTTAACATTGTGTTAAGCTTTCTCTGTTACTTTTTGGTGATTCCTGAAGTTTTCATATTTGCTTCTTCTCTTGATCAGATTGTTCTCAACAAAGTGTTGCTTGTTGGAACAAAGACACACACTTACATTGGCAAACCGGTTGTGACCAATGCCACTGTACATGCTGTAGTGGAAAATCAGGTAAAACAATACAGATGCTTTCTTATATTCTTATTGGTGTTTTGTGTTGGATAACTGCAATGTTTTTATTTGCTACAGGGTCTGAATGACAAAGTGGTAGTCTTCAAGTACAAGCCTAAGAAGAAATACCGTAGAAATATTGGTCACCGACAGGTATATATCCACTGTTGATAAATCCAGCTTTCTGTTCCTTGAAATCGAACTATGTAGTGTTATAATCCACACCACAGGACTGCTATCAATTAGTTGTCATAATTTGCTGTGCTGATAATTTGTTCTCATATGATTTTCTGTCTTGATATTTTAGCCAAATACGAGGATTAGGATTACAGGAATCACGGGGTATGAAGAGTATCCAGCGGCGCCCAATGTTGCGGTTTAAATGTGTTGAGAAGTATAGGATCTTTGACACAAAATGTTTCTTGAATGTTAAAATTTTCTGATCTTCTCTATGTAATTTTGTAAGGACCAGATCATTTCATTTCTTCTGAGATCCCTTTTATTAATATGTACCTGCTTTTGCCATTCTTTGATCACAAATTCTAAGTTAGTGTAAGAAAAACTTCATCATTGCTCGCTCATCCATTCATCTAGGCTTACTGATGAAATTTATAGAATAGATTTTATTGAGTTGTGTGTTGATATGGAAACAACTTCCAACACATTTGTCGCTGGTTTTTCACTTCAGTGTGTGTTTTTTTGTAGTCGCACAAATGTGTCGTTGCGATTCGAAAGTGGGCTGGAATTCAGGTTTCAGGTTTTTGATAGTCTGCTCTACTTGTTTCGTAAGATGCATTCTGGTGATTTTAGGATGATGAATTGAGATATTTGAGATGTTTTGTGGTGACTTTCGGATATGAAGAATTGAGAAATGAGGTTTTTTAGATTATGCAAAGATAGTCACCAATGGCTAGTTGTTGTGTACCACAGATTGAGAAGGTTATACATGTTGGGTTGTCTTTGTTTTCTCACCTTTGTGGTTGATTAGGTCCGTAGTTTTGATTTCCTAGTTTGCAATGTTTTTTTTTTTTTTTTTAAGTTTAGTGCGACAAAACCCCTTTACCAAAAATAAAGAAAAACACAAGATCTAGGTTAAGACAATTTATAAATAACTAAATACTGACTTATTAATTATTTAAAAATATATGCTCTAAAGTATATTTCATTTAGTTTATAAGATTCCAATTTGTTCATAGATTTCTTTTCTAACTTAAATTTCAGAAATTGCATAATATTTCCCATCTCTTTCTATCTTTTAATTATAATATTAGTCTTCAATGTAATGTTATTAAAGTAGACTTTTAAAATCTGAGAAACTATTGAACATGCATGATTCTTATTAAAAAAAAAAATTTAGCCCCTTTCTTTTTTATAAACTTTTTTTACCAGCCAGTTGGCCAATGAAAATCTGATAAATTTTGCAAGCTTGCTACTATTTTCTAATTAATTTTACCTAAATTTATTTAAATTTCATTAAAAAATAATAAATGCTATACTACTAATGGTATATCTAACTCACCAAAAAAATTATTGGTTATATCTAAAGTATTACTGTTTATGTGTAGAAGATTTTTTTTTAAAGCATGTAGCTAAAATTTAAAAGCAGAGATCATATCATCAATAAAAGATATTATTAATAGTGATGATAATAATGAAGCCATTTATTAGTTATATTTTCTAAAACTATATAAGTTCCGAGCTCCTTTCATTTGATTCCAATACAATTCATACTAACATCTTCCAAGTAAACAATTATTATTATCTATTTTTAACAAATTTTCCATTATATTTTACAACACCATCATACTAACAACAATCATCATGTTGTTCCATTTCGTGCATAGGGAAATAGTTTGGTGAGTTACTGTAAAAATGTCGGTGAAGGCTAAAGCAATGCAGCGAATTGCGAAAGAATTCAGGGACATGTCCTCCCCAGCTTCTTTGTACAGTATTGGTTAGTACTTCTTTTTATTTTTATTTTCTGCATTATCAAAACAAATAATATCCACATTTCTAAATCTAACGATTTTGCTAGTGTCATTTTTGTCAATAAACGTTAGAAACTTGACTATCTAGTGTATGTATGTACCATACTAATATTTCAGTTGTAAATACAAGTCCACAACCATACAAATAAGTAGATTATTATAATTTTATTTTTGGTGTTAAGTATAACAATACTATTTGTTGATGATATGTATCACTACAGGTAGAGACGACTCAAACAATGTATTCAAATGGAATGCGATGATTCAAGGACCCCAAGGTACTCCTTATGCCGGTGGCATGTTTAGCATCGACATTGAGTTTCCTGAAGATTATCCTTTTAAACCACCCAAGGTTGGTTACCTATTACAAATTTGAATTTCAAAGGTTAATTTTGTTGTTTACAAAAATAAATATGTTTTATGGTTTATTTTTTAACAGTTTACATTCAAAACTCCGATTTATCATCCAAATATCAATTCCAGAGGATCGATTTGTCTTGACATTCTTAAAGACAAGTGGACTCCTTCTCTCACTGTTGAAAAGGTTCAAAAACTGATTCATAAATCAAATATTTTGTTTATTTTGTTCTTTCTCATTCTATTCATTGTTTTCGAATTGTTTTAACAGGTGCTCTTGTCCATAACTGTACTGTTGGCGGATCCAAACCCAGATGATCCTCTTGTACCTGAAATTGGAGAACTTTACAAGAATAACAGATTCCAATTTGACCAGAGAGCTCGGGAATTCACCGAGCGACATGCTTTTCTTTGAAGTTTGTCATATCTTTTTAATAATCATCAACTGCTTCCGGATATATGTTATAAATTAAAGTCACATTCTTGGTTCTCCTCGAAATGAATTATAAATATTTGAATAAAAACATGAATTGAATATGCCATGCATAGCATAACATTGAATCAGTGCTGTTTTCTCTTTGAGTAACAAAACCAATACAATGAAGTATTTGTCTCCTTCCGTCTTAAATTAATTACTAATGTTTTATAGTTTTGTATTTGTTTCACAAAAAATATTTTTAAAACAAATATTTATTATCTACTATGTGTAAATACATCTAGAACGAAACATAATTTGAAGTAAGGAAGTTTATAAGAAGTATCAAACCATTACTATAAGTTCTTTTGTTGGACTTTTAAATATGCTTAACTTTTGTATAGCTAAAATTTTTATGGATCCGTGTTTCTAACAAAATGCATCATTACTTAGAACGAAAATTATATTTTGGTCAAACGGACAAAAATTGTAAATTTCAAATGTCTTTCCAATAAACATCAAAATTAAGAAGCATAGTTTTTCCAAAAAAAAAGATCAATTTTGAATAACACTAGAATTAATACGAAATATTTAAAAAATTTAATCGAATAACACCAAAACTTTTAAAATTTAAAGCATGATGTACAAATATCATATTTAATAACACTAGATTTTAATGCATAATTTATAATAAATAATTGAATAATATCGGATTGTGTATAAATTTAAATTTTATTACATGATTGAACAATACCCCTTAAACACCGTTATCATTCACCCATAAAAATTGAAATCTTACACAATTTGAGCTATTAAAATCCTCAAAAAAGCTGAAGATTGTTACAAAAGAGCTTGACTATGAAAACGTATACTTCAAAATAATAAACTTTCGAATACGACTACGTTAGATTTATCTCTTTCCATGAAAAAAAAAACAATAGTTAATGAGTACCATTCAATCTAATTTTGTCTATAACCAATCCATGTTTTATCATACCCTAGTCGTCACAGACTCACAAGTCTTCTCGACCAATAAATCCAATATTATCCATTCACTAGTATCTTCCAAAACACAATGACTTCCAAAACACAACGACCAACAATATTCATTCACTCAACAAAGAATGTTCAACGAAGAACCCGTAAGCACTTTTCTATGCATGGTTTCGTAATTTCACAGAGTAAACAGCCAAAATAAGTAATTCGAACCCACTGCGGGGTTAGTCCTTCATTATCAAGGAGACGACCCCAAGTCAAACACTGAGTGCAAACGAGGATTATTAAATAGCCAGAACTTGGATAGCTTTCTCTAACACCAAGAGAGAAAGAGAAGAGAGAGTGAGAGAGTAAGTAAGGATGGGTTTTGCAGAGAAGAATTCTTATGATATTCGTTTTCTTTTGTTCATATCCATAATTTTGAGCTGTTCTATTTCAGCTTCTGCAACTATCGCAGAAGCAAATGCTCTTCTGAAATGGAAATCCACTTTCACGAACCAGAGTCACTCATCAAAGCTGTCTTCATGGGTCAATGATGCTAACACCAATACTAGCTTTTCCTGCACCAGTTGGTATGGTGTTTCCTGCAACTCACGAGGGAGTCTCGAAAAGTTAAACCTCACTGACAACGCTATAGAAGGTACTTTCCAAGATTTCCCCTTCTCTTCTCTCCCAAACCTTGCTTACATTGATTTTAGCATGAACCGTTTCTCTGGAACCATCCCTCCTCAATTCGGAAACCTCTCTAAACTCATCTACTTTGACCTCTCCACAAACCACTTAACTAGAGAAATCCCACCTGAGCTTGGCAATTTGCAAAACCTCAAAACCCTCTATCTTTCTAATAACAAACTTGCCGGTTCAATTCCTTCTTCCTTAGGGAAACTCAAGAACTTGACGGTTCTTTATCTTCATCACAATTATCTAACTCGTGTCATTCCCCCGGAACTAGGCAACATGGAATCCATGACAGATTTATCGTTAGATAACAACAAACTTACCGGTTCAATTCCTTCTTCCTTAGGAAATCTCAAGAACTTGACGGTTCTTTATCTTCACCAGAATTACCTAACTGGTGACATTCCCCCAGAACTAGGCAATATGGAATCCATGACAGATTTAGCATTAAGTGAGAACAAACTTACCGGTTCAATTCCTTCTTCCTTAGGAAATCTCAAGAACTTGACGGATGTTTATCTTTACCAGAATTATCTAACTGGTGTCATTCCCCCAGAACTAGGAAACATGGAATCCATGACAAAATTAGAGTTACGTAACAACAAACTTGCCGGTTCAATTCCTTCTTCCTTAGGAAATCTCAAGAACTTGACGGTTCTTTATCTTGACCAGAATTATCTAACTGGTGACATTCCCCTAGAACTAGGCAACATAGAATCCATGACAGATTTAGCTTTAAGTCAAAACAAACTTACCGGATCAATTCCTTCTTCCTTAGGAAATCTCAAGAATTTGACGGTTCTTTATCTTCACCAGAATTATCTAACTGGTGTCATTCCCCCGGAACTAGGTAACATGGAATCTATGACAGATTTATCGTTAAGTCAGAACAAACTTACCAGTTCAATTCCTTCTTCCTTAGGAAATCTCAAGAACTTGATAGTTCTCTATCTTTACCAGAATTATCTAACTGGTGTCATTCCCCCGGAACTAGGCAAGATGGAATCCATGATCAGTTTAGATTTAAGTAAGAACAAACTTACCGGTTCAATCCCTTCTTCCATAGGAAATCTCAAGAACTTGACGGTTCTTTATCTTTACCAGAATAATCTAACTGGTGACATTCCCCCAGAACTAGGCAACATGGAATCCATGACAGATTTAGAATTAAGTCAGAACAAACTTACTGGATCAATTCCTTCTTCCTTAGGAAATCTCAAGGACTTAACGGTTCTTTATCTTGACCAGAATTATCTAACTGGTGTCATTCCCCCCGAACTAGGCAACATGGAATCCATGATCAGTTTAGATTTAAGTGAAAACAAACTTACTGGTTCAATTCCTGATTCCTTTTGTAACTTTACCAAGCTGGGATCGTTGTTCCTCCGTGATAACCAGCTCTCTGGTCAGATTCCATTGGGAGTTACAAACTCCTCAGAGCTAACTGCTTTTATAATCGACAGAAACAACTTCAATGGTTTCTTGCCTGAAACCCTTTGCAAAGGTGGCAAGCTTCAAATTATCACTTTAGATGATAATCACCTCGAAGGTCCTATCCCAAAAAGCTTGAGAGATTGTGAGAGCTTGATCAGAGCAAGATTCATAGGGAACAGATTCATTGGAGATATTTCTGAAGCTTTTGGGGTTTACCCAGATCTCAATTTCATTGATCTCAGCCGCAATAAATTCCACGGTGAGATTTCAGGCAACTGGGAGAAGAGTCGAAGCTAGGTGCCTTGATCATGTCAAACAATAGCATCACGGGTGCTATCCCACCTGAGATTTGGATCATGAAACAACTGGGCGAGCTAGATCTATCTACCAACAACCTCTCTGGTGAAATTCCAGAAGCAATTGGAAATCTCACGAATTTGTCGAGGCTACGACTTAATGGGAATCAGTTATCTGGAAGAGTTCCTGCAGGAATAAGTTTCTTAACCAATCTTGAGTCTCTTGACTTATCCTCAAACAGATTCAGCTCCCAGATCGCACAAACCTTCGACTCCTTTTTAAAGCTTCATGACATGAACCTGAGCAGAAACAATTTCGATGGACGCATTCCCCAGCTAACAAAGCTGCCACAGTTAAATCATCTTGATCTCAGCCACAACGAGCTCAACGGGGAAATCCCATCACAGCTTAGCTCCTTGCAGAGCCTAGAGAAGCTTGACCTCTCACACAACAATCTCTCCGGTCTCATTCCAACAAGTTTCGAGGGCATGAAAGCGCTGACATACATCGATATATCAAACAATAAACTCAAGGGACGGCTTCCAGACAATCCAGCGTTTCGAAACGCAACATCAGATGCATTGGAGGGAAACAGAGGCTTATGCAGTAATATTCTTAAACAAAGGTTGAATTCATGCCCTATCACTTCCGGTGGGTTCCAAAAGCCGAAGAAGAATGGCAACCTTCTTGTGTGGATATTAGTGCCAATCCTAGGAGCACTCGTCATTCTCTCTATATGTGCAGGCGCATTTACCTACTACCTTCGGAAACGAAAACCACACAATGGAAGAAACACAGATTCTGAAACTGGAGAGAATATGTCCATATTCAGCGTTGATGGCAAATTCAAATACCAAGACATCATCGACTCCACAAACGAATTCGATCAAAGATACCTCATCGGAATCGGAGGATACAGCAAAGTCTACAAAGCAAACCTCCCAAACGCGATCGTAGCCGTGAAAAGGCTACATGATACAATAGACGAAGAGATATCAAAGCCATTGGTGAAGCAAGAGTTCCTAAACGAAGTAAGAGCCTTAACAGAGATCCGTCACCGCAACGTGGTAAAGCTCTTCGGCTTCTGCTCTCACCGCCGCCACACTTTTCTGATCTACGAGTACATGGAAAAAGGAAGTTTAAACAAACTCTTAGCCAACGAAGAAGAAGCTAAGCGACTCACTTGGACCAAGAGAATCAACATAGTGAAAGGTTTGGCTCACGCGTTATCGTATATGCACCATGACCGATCAACACCGATCGTCCACCGTGATATTAGCAGCGGCAACATCCTTCTCGATAATGATTACACAGCTAAGATCTCCGATTTTGGCACAGCGAAGCTTCTCAAGACGGATTCGTCAAACTGGTCCGCCGTTGCTGGAACCTACGGCTACGTCGCTCCAGGTAAATCCAAATCCCTAAATTTGAATTTGAGCTTATGAAATCCCTAAATTCGAATTTGAAATTGACTTTTCGCAACAGAGTTTGCTTACACGATGAAGGTGACGGAGAAATGCGATGTGTATAGCTTCGGAGTTCTGATACTCGAAGTTATAAAGGGGAAACATCCGGGAGATTTGGTTTCGAGTTTGTCTTCGTCTCCGGGAGAAACTCTGTCGCTGAGAAGCATTTCCGATGAACGTATACTAGAACCACGGGGAGTGAATAGAGAGAAGCTCATGAAGATGGTGGAAGTGGCGTTATCGTGTCTACAAGCAGATCCGCAATCTCGGCCAACGATGTTATCAATCTCCACATCATTTTCTTAGAATCATCTTCATCAATTTCTTCGACGAGGTAAAGAAAAAAACAAACTTGTACTATAGATGTGTTTATCGATGCAGCAGCCAGCAGCAGCCAGCAGCAGCCAGCAGCAGTTAAAAGCATTTTTTAGATAATGGTCATTGTGTTACTCTTTCACACTGTATAACATTCACATAAAGTTTATTTTTCTCTTAATAACATACAAAAAAAGTTTTGGATCACAAGAATTAAAAATCTGAAAACAAGTGTTTATTTTTGTAAATTGAAAGAAAAAGAAAATTCTGAAGTAGGTCGTTAATTTAGTTTTTTGTTTAACGCTACATGATTCGTCTAAACAAAAACCACATGATTTTATCAGAATCTGAGTGACAATTTTAGCCCAAACAGATTTACTTTGTCACCAAACATTTGATTTAGGTTGCTCTAATTTTTGATATGTTGTATCTCTGTATTAATATTACGGAAGTACTTTATTAAAATAAACCTTGCCTCTCATCAAATATTACGTGACAATATTAATGCCATAGAAAAAAAATTAGAACGACCAATTTAATTCACTTCATTCAAGGTTATTAATGGCAAGAGACTTTGAAGACTTTACATGATTTAAAAGTTCTCAAAGTCATTTTTTAACCAATCAAACTTTTAAGACTTTTTAAAATTTTAAAGCCTTTAAAGTCTCTCAGCCTCAATTTACTCTTCTTTTCAGTTTTTTTTTTCTAAAGCCTCCTAAATCGTGACGTTAACTTGAAAAGGAATAATAAAATCTAAACTTTTATTTTTCTTCTTTTCCCATCTAATTTAAAAACTAGTTTTAAGACTATTCCTATTTTATTATTAAATAATTTCTATTGATTAATTCTAATTTTATTTTTTCTGTTATTTTGAGATCCAATTTGAATGTTTTAAAATAATGAATATTTAATATGAAAATATTTATATATTCATTTATTAATGATTTTTTTATTTTTCTAAAGTTTAATCTTTATAAAAAATTATTTATATCATTATTTTGTCAAACGAATTCATTTTATCATAATTTATTATTATAAAAAATATTTAATAATAACAAAAATAATAACTACAGTTTCAACAGTTTTTTTCGTTACCAATCAGATTTTAACAGCCAAAGGGCCTGATTGGTAACAGCTGTAGCTTTACTTTTTTTGCTGTAGAAATATGACTGTAGGTTTATTTGCTGTGGCTGTAGATTTTATTGCTGTAGTATTTTGGCTGTAGAATTTAAAATTTTGGAAAGTTGAAAATTATGTGCTTTAGGAAAAAAGGCTTTCTACAGCCAAAAAAATGAATTAAGGAAATATTTTGGCTGTGAGAAAAAAAAGGAAAGCCAAACCTTCTAAAGCTTGATTGGATGAATTTCAAATCTTTAGAAATTTTTTTGCTTTGTAAAGACTCTAAAGCACTTGCCAATCAGGCCCAAAGTCTCTACATCCAAAGTCTCTGCAGTCAAAGTTTCTACAGTCAAAGTCCTTACAGCGAAAGTCTCTACTGTCAAAAGTAACAGCCGTTACCAATCGGCCCCAAAGTCAATTTACTTTTGAATCCATTTACTCTAATTACGGGTGATAGATCTAAGATACAAGTCTACTAAGATTTCTTTCCTCTAATCCTTTAATCGAATTAATAATTTTATTCTAAACTTCATACACAAGATCTAAGATTTTCTTGTCTTTTTCAATTGAATATACTACTATATTTCCATTTGCATAAAATTTTGCGAAATCTCTATGTTACCACTATCACCTTTTAAAAATCTAATATTTTCTTCTTTTATCAATATAATTGCTCAATCTATGAAGAAAAAATTGTAAATGATCAAAATTTCAGACTTGATTAATATAATTTTAAACAAAAATAAATTCAAAAAAAATTCCAACTGAGTAACGGGTCTAAATTTGAATATTTTTATCCATTTCATACATTTTTTCATATTTAGTTTTATATAATACAATAAATTTTTAAATATTTTAATTTGGAATATTTAAATTAGTTTAACTTGATATTTTTAAAGAATATCATAAATTTAATAGATCAAAAGTAAAAAATTCTAAATACTCTAATTTGATTTTTTAAAACAAATATATTTAAAATAATATAGCAGACGGCGGGTTAAATTTAATGTATTATATGATAGAAAGAGTTATGATCCTTATAACAGATGGCGGATTAAGATTATATGATGAGGGGGCCGATTGATAAAGGTTGTTAACTTTGGCTGTAGAAGCTTTGACTTTAAAATTTTCTGATGTATAAACTTATGCTGTAGAGACTTTGACTGTAGAGACTTTGGCTGTTAAAATCTGATTGGTAAATAAAAGCTGTAGAAGCTGTTACTGTCAATTTTTATTTTTATATATATATTTTTCATCATTGTTATATATATATTTTATAAATATTAATTATGATAAAATTGAATTATGTTGTAACATAGTGACAAAAATAAATTTTATTAATAATAACTAGAGTAGTTACCCACGCCTTGCGCGGCCAAGAATTTTATTACAAAAAAACATTTAAATTTTGATGATAGAACATAGTTATAAGATTTTAAAATTCGACCATAATATTACAAAAGATCAAGCATACTGTCTCTAAAAATAAGTATTTAGACAGTCCTTAAAACCCATAACAACACAAGACTCATCGATCATTTTTGTAGAAAATTCCATGATCACTCAATCATCCGAACCGGAACATCTTGAATTCGTAGCGGCCCAAGCATAAGCTATGGAGAGTGTACTATATATATAAATTTAACTAGTATTCTTACCCCGTACTACGTACGGGAAAATTAATTTATGAAGTTAAGGTAAAAAGATATGTCCACACCAAAAAAAGGTAAAAAAGATATGATCCATTGCTTGTTTTTTGATTTCCTTCGTTCCTGATTTCTGTTATATAAAAGAATAAAAGAAAGATTTTTAGAGAGCAACATGAGAGATAATAGAAAAACTTCTATATATTCCTTTTTTTTATTTTGATAAAAATAATAATAAGAATACACATCAGAAGTAGGAAGAAAATTAATATAATAAAATAATAAAATATACTTACGTGAAATTCAATGTATATACATCTTGAATCTTTTGTCTCTCAACTTTCAGAATTTTGGAAAGAGAAGTAAACCCTAGGTTTTTCCAAGATAAATCTTGCATGTGATCGAGGCTTTATAAACAGAGGCCATAGTAAAAAAAGTAGAGAATAGTGTGAAATCTAGAAAAATTGAACTCGGAGAAGAGACGTTGCATGCCAGCATCGGGTTTATGGATTTTAGGAGAGAAACTGTTATTTTATCTTTTGTGTGGAGCAATCTGACAGACATCACACATATATAAATGATAGAATAGAAGTAGTTATTTAGAGATTGCTAGTGAATGGTGATCGTGGAGGTGTGGGAAAGATAGTGGATTTTGTTTCGTAAACATTTTATTTTTTGAAAAAATCTTGGAAGTTGACACATAGGAGGTTGATAAGAACGTGTGGAGTGTTTTTTCTATTTTGTTTTTTATTTTTTACGTTTTTTAAACAAATTCTTTTAATTTTTAGTTAAAAAGTAAAATCTATGTGGCAAAATCTTATTGGTCAGGTGACTTGTGCTTTATAAGATAAAGGATAGGTCATTAAACGTATGAATTACGTATATCCAACAAATAATATGATTATAAATACTGAATATTACCGTTCTTTGATCTCTTCAAGTTCGTCAAACTCCGGGTCAAGATAAAATCTAGAGCGTCCAAAATAAACGAAGCCTGCACCTTTGTACCCTTCCAAAAGAACAAAAAAAAAAGATAATTAGAACACAAATCCAATAAGCTTTATACTTGTAACAATCGAGATTTTAGGAAAACGCATAAATTAACAAACTTTGCTATCCTACAGAATTACTTCTAAACTCGTTCCAAGTCCACGCTCGTTATATTGCCATAAATTCAGAACCCGAACTCGGATGAGCCAATCAGTCTTGGAGGAATTCAAGCGCGAAACATCGTCAAAGATCTTGTACCTCATCGCCTGACAAAATTAGTTAAATGAGAAAGATCAGCAAGCGCTAAATCGTTATGAAAATTAAGAATCTCATAATGTACTCGTAATCAGTATTGAATAAAGATTATTACACCGGCAACCAAAATCGCTTATGCCTAGTCGTTAACCACGGTCGTGTATGGTAGATATCTCTCTCTCTCTCTCTCTCTATATATATATATATGGATAGACTTAACCAAAGTCATATAGTTATAGAAAAATAACATTTTAAATCGTCGTAATACACACACAATCATAAAAAACGGAAAATATTACGAAAATATTCTATTCATATTTATCTCCAATATTCGTAGTTACCAAATAAAATACCGAGAATATTCAATATAATATTTTAAATATTTTAAAAAAAAGAAATTAACATAATACTCTATATCATTACATAAGGAGAAAAACCCTAAACAATAACCCCAAAATATTCCGTTAAAATGTCAATATCTATATATTCACATATTCATTTAACTCTACAAAAATCAAAAATAGAAACACCTAACTTTTTATGGGCTACTATATAAACATATATAATAATAATATGAAAATTTCTATAAACAGCAAAATAAAAAAAAAAAAATTTATAAGTATATCCTTTTTTATTCAAAAAAAAATAGAAAACTGTTTAATAGTATCCAATATTTGTATATATCAATATTAAATACAATCTCGATAGATTCGGTAGTAAAACATAAGAAGTAGCTATTATCTTAATACTCTTTATGTTTGTTTGTATAATAATATTATATAGGATAAACTCAAATAATACAAAATAATAATTATTTGTATAATATGCAATATAGGATAACATCAAATAATATAAAAAATAATATGAAATTATAGAACGGTTACAATCGGAAAGGCAAATATCTATATATATCTCTTATTTTGTTTGTTTCAAAAAGTTAGATAGAGATTAGCTAATATCAACCCAAAAGATTATCATATAAAAAATAAAGATGCATTATATATTGTTATAGTTGTTATTGATATATATGTATTCCAATTTGATATATGTATCACAAATTATTACTAACATATAAGATACACGGATGCAATATTTCATCATTATTAGCAGCCGCTGTTTAGGTATCTCTACATGAATAAGATATTTATAAATCCGGTCTAGTTTACATGATATACCGATAAGAATTGTCACGTCGCCGATTAGGTATATATCATCGTATACATTAAAATCATAGCGCCGGTGATTAATTATTTTGAGTATTAGTATTCTCAATATCGATTATTTTCAGTTAAGCATAATAAATTCAGAATATAAGAACTGTCGACAATGAATATTATTCCCAAGATATTACCGATTAACTTCGATTCATAATCATGTGTGATATTCGATGAACACGATAAACTCAATATAATCCAAAATATTTCATTAATTAATATAATTTTAGTATAACCAAGAAAGATATCATAATCAAAATCTAAAAATACATCGACATATCGATCATACGATAATGGTAATTATAAGTCCGGAAACACGTCTTCGAGTCCATAACGACTCGTGCCCTCTCCCTTATACGTTCCGGACCACGTTGCAGACGGTGCATAATCTTCATAGACTCCATAATATAGAACACATCATTCTGAACAGATTTAAAGTTTACGTATTAGAGAAATATATTCGAAACAAGAAAAAACTGCGTTAAAAAAAAAACGTAAAAGAATACAGGTCGTACCAAAACAAATAAAGCCGCACGGTTAATCCGCAACAGTAAAGCAATCAAATTAAGTTAAAAAAAAAAATGCATAAATCAAGCAAGATTAGAGAGATACCTCAGTTTGATTTGAGCTTCGTTTGCAATTTCACATTCCAAAAAGTTTATGCTTGTACATGAGAAAAGAAAGAGGTGCTAATCAAAATCATGAAAATTCTCAGGCATATAAAGCCAAACAGCTACGAAACAAAAACATGTAATCGACCAAACTATAAACCTTGCGTAAATAACTCATCACAAATTGGCAAAGATCTATGAGATCTTACTTTCCAAGTGACCATAACATAAAAAAGGAGAAAAAAAAACCGACGACGATGCATCATAGAAAGGACCAAGTTTGAGGTACAAAAAAAAACTATAAACCATAATTGCTATGCATAAAAATCAAGCCGTGATGTTTGAGTTTCAAGGGAGGCATCCTATATTTATAGGAATTTCCAGCATAAGGTTTTAGGGTTTTACATATGACGGTGTAAATTATACCGGGCCATTTTTTTTTTTTTGTAAAAATATAAGCCCAATAGGCGAATTAGGGTTGAAAAAACGAAAACGTTATATTTTTTTTTTCTTACACGTTCGTTTTTTTTTTAATTAAAATATAGAAATTTCATTAATTTAATCTCATTAAAGGGAGGGGCAAAAACGTCCGCTCATATTCTGAGAGCGAACGTGAGCACTTTTGACTTCTCTTTTAATATATAAGATAAAACTGTTTTTAATGATTCTTGAATGATTTTTGAGCAATTAATATGGCTAATAAAAAAACTGTTTTTAATTGCTTTGAATGTTTTTTTTTGGTGAGTAGTTGTATAATTTTGAGTAATCAAAAATCAATAGAACTATTGATGTAATTAATGAAATAATTGAATTATCTATATGAATATTAATGGTGATGACCAATTCAATACTTACCCGGTTGGTTGTGTCACCTGACATGCCACCTGGATTCGAATGGGTTCTTTTGTCGGCGGAGGTTATATCTCTGTAATCTAAACTACCTCTCTTCTCAAAAAAAAAAAAAAATTCATCAAAAAAAATATTGGTGATGATGAAAATAAAATAACTATTTGTAAAATGGATCTTAAAAAAAAGATAAAAAGTTGATAATAATTAATTTATCAAAAACGATTTGTTAAAAATATTTATGTAAACTTGTAAAGAGTTTTTAATTATTATGGGGAGAAGAAAAAAGAAAGCTTTTAATTTTTATTTGTTTGAAAACCATCTAATGGAGACTTTAGAAAAAGAAGGAAAACAAAGAAGAAAAAAAAGAAACAAACTATAAGGACTTTAGAATACTCTTAAAGCCTTGAAAGTCCATTGCCAATCACCCCCGAGATGGTTTAAAAAAGGTTTGACACTACTAAATATTTGAAAGTTTGATTCTGCAAGCAATTTTGAAAATAACGAATGATGGATGGTGCAAGCAATTTTTTATTGAGATTCTAAAATGAAATGGACTCTACACATGGGTTGAGTTTAATATTACTGTATGGGAAATTTACTAAAGTGACCCATAATTTGTGTTTAATTACTAGAATGGCATGCCAAAAATATGGGTTATATGGTTATAATTATGACTAAAATGTCCCTGTTTTAAACAAGAATGCCATTAATATTTCATTCCAGCGTGGCAAAAAATACAATTTATTTACGATACTTTTGCTCGGTTTGCCATTAATCCGTCCTTTTGCTCGGTTTTGTTAAATTTGTGGCTCATGTTGCGACATATTTATTAAGTGAAACAGACTGTTTGATCCACCACAGATTTTGTTCGACAGACTTTTTTTGTACCACAGACTTCGTTAGATTAAGTAATGACAGATTTATAATTTATGACAGATTTTCCTAAAATTTTAATATTTTGAATGGTTATAAAACAAATCTGCCATAGTTTTGTTTTTCAACCGCAAATTTTTTTTATTTTGGCAACAGATTTTATGTTTTTTTTTAAACTATCATTTTATAACAGATTTTTTAACACAAAAAATTAACATATAATGATGACAGAGTACTCGCAGATTTTCTTAATTTGTTGACAAATCTGGCATTTTATAGCAGGTTTTTGAAAAGAATATAATTAATAAACAATCGCATTGTAATAACAGATTTGTTTTTAGTTATGACAGTTATATTTTTGGACCCTAAGCACAACAGATTTTCTCATGTCATGTTATGGCCGATTTGTTTCTAACTAGAATAAACTTTTTATTGTTGACAGACTTTTGGTTGGCAGATTTGTTTTTGAAATTTCGAAAAATCTTGTTACATGATATATAATATAAAGAAATTTTCTGAAATAGAACGTTTTCCACTATTTATTAAAATATTGGTACTCGATAAAGGAAAATTGTAGAAATGGTACAATATTTTTTAAATACCAAAACTACCCTTAACAAACCCACGTTTCCGCAACGTTCTAGCAGAGTTCATTTAGAGGCTAAGATGAGCGAGTTTAGTAAACTACAATTATGCATAGTTTAAGTAGACGCTGAGAATCAGAAGTTTGGTATAGCAATAACATACTCTTCGCAATCTCTATTTTAAATATCCCCAACTTCAGAAAGCCCAATATGAGCCCAACAATTTGGGCCGAATATAATCAAATTATTGTAGTAGAGAACGTTGAACATACATAAACAATAGACAATGATAATCCTCGTAAACTTATATATTCAAAAGCGTTACAATTCAAACGAATTTATTCCAGTTCTGTTTGAGTCCCACAATGCTTCTTCTTCTGTTTTATCTTCTTGTTCTATTTCTTCCTATCTATCTTTTCTTTCCCATCCTCGTAATAATCCTCATCAACTTCATAAAAATTGAAACAACCATAATGTGAGAAAAATAAAAATCAGGCAAATCCAAGTACATTCATTGTTTTTAATGTTACAAAGTCTTAAAGTCAATTCTTTATTAAAATTACAAAATAAATTACAAACTATATATATCTTGAAATAATCTACACAATACATTCATATACTTTTAAGCTCACATTGGAAATATTAACAAAATAAGGATGAAAAAGTTACAAAAATCTATATTTTGAACATATGAATGCGTAAAACATTCTAAATTATATTGTTAGCGACATCAATCAAGCGTACAACTAGAATATAAATTTTAGGGGTACATAATACTAATCTTACTGGAATACATCAAAAGTATAACTATGTGGAACTTGTGTATAACTACTATCTTGTGTATAACTATGTGTAAACTAGCGGCACACACGCGGATAAAAACGGCGTATAAAAGGGAAAAAACGGCGCACGTGAGGAATAGAAATAAAAAGAAAATTCGAAATTCACCCGAATGTTTTTGGGTTTCCCTCCAATTCCCACATATTCGAGAATTCCCCTATTGTCACAATCTTCGTTTCCCTTATTCTCCTCATCCTTTATTTCATTCTCTCTTATTCTCCTTATCCTTTATTTCATTCTCCTCCACTCTTTCGACCCCTCTTCTCTCGAATTCTGTAGTCTTTTTTCGAAATGGTTGAATTCTCGAATTCTGTAGGCCATAGGTAAAGTTGGTGAGCCAAACGACCACAATTTGAAAGCTGGACTTTTCCTTATATGGCCTATGCTCTTCCGCTGCACACAATATAAATAATGGCCAAAAACAAATGCAGTCTTGTGAATATAAGCTATTGTTCAACATTGTACATTAGAATAAGTTTTACTTTGTTTCTCAAACATACGCGAAACTAGAAATTTAGACCCCCATTATAGTTCAGGATACATTATAATTGCGATAATTTCTTATAAATGGGATATAACGCATTAAATCAAAAACGCTAAGAGCCGAAAATGCAGCTTTTACCAAAGCTTGTACTATAATTCATTACCGAAAAGAGGGGCCAACCAAAAGACGCCACATCAACATTGAGAAATGAGAAATTAATATACGAAGATAACGCCTTTGTGGGTGTGGGATGGTTGCTTTGGCAGGTACTTTACATTTTCGAAATGAGGACGTGGCGCAATCTAGATGACTCGTCAGGCGGCGTCGCGTGGTCCTTTCTCTATATTTACTTTCCAATAGCAGATTAAATTCTTTTATCTTGGCGCTAGGGATCCCAATAGCAGATATTTACGGTCTCTAAAAGGCACACTGTGCGCTTCCGCTCCTCATAACTTTTCTATCCTTCTTTCATTGATTTGACGAACAATAAATGTATAGTTGTTTACTTGTCCTAGTTAATGTCGTATTAACCGTTTGGATTCTGCTGCCTTGAACCGATGCATAGATGCCCATTCCTGCTGTTTGCCCATTTGTAACTATAGAGTTTGGAATCTTAGTATCTAGTTCTGTCACAGCGAGATACCAAGACTTGAATCTAGTTCTGGAAAAATCTTAGATATAGATAGCAACCATACCAACAGAGGAACAAACAAGTAATAGTTGTGTTACATGACCTGATAGAGTTTGTAGACAGAAACAGAGAACAACAACAATGGAAGATAGATAAGTCTTCTTAACACATTTCATGGAAAGTGGTAGCGTAATTAAACACAAAACAATTCTGACAAATGCATGTACTCGGGTAGTTGTGTGCAAAGTAGCATATTGGATACTCTTTGAAATGGATAAATCCTGAAAACACATTGCGACCGCCAGGACCGATATTACGAACCTGGCTTTCTACTACACCGGCAATGTTTAACGCTTCTTCCAAAGTTTCAACCTTACTAAAGAAAGTTTGGGTTATGACCATACCTTGGTCATAGGAACCACAACAAAGGAGCATGACCGCAAATGCAAATATAGCGTAGATGGAAGAATAAGCAAATTCTTCAAGCATCTCTAGTGCTTCCACGGACGGTCCATCTTGAGTCAAACGGCGTAGAGATTCGATATATCTTGCTATCTCATGACCTTCACCTACGCATCTTAAAAGGAAGGATCGATAGATAGATTGTTCTCTACCGAGTCTAGTGTTGAACATGAACTCATCAAGATCCACGTCGATTAGGACTTCACGGGAAAAGACAATTTGTTTAAAGAAAGGCCCAGCTGCAATGAAAGGACCTAGGTTGCGGAATCCCTCACTCCCAATACGACGGACTATGTCTGTCATAAGTGGTACTGGAATGTAGATCATTATTGAGGAGGTTTTTGCAGCCACAAGGTGGTAGAGGATTAAAGAAACTCAGATAGAGTATACACAACTTTAACTTATATAATTTGAAGTATAAAAGCCCTAAATATGCACACTGTGCGCATAGCAGATTAAATTCTTTTATCTTGGCGCTAGGGATCCCTTACGGTCTCTAAAGGCACACTGTGCGCTTCCGCTCCTCATCACTTTTCTATCCTTCTTTTGTTATAAGTTGACGAGCAATAAATCTATAGTTGTTTACTTGTTCTAGTTAATGTCGTATTAACCGTTTGGATTCTGCTTCATTGAACCGATGCATAGATCCTCTTTTCTACTGTCCCCAGCCCAGTTAGTCCTAGTTGAGTCGGCGAATGGTCTGGATGTGGACAAATAAGCTATGCGAGTGATATAATGAAGCCATTTCTTTGAGTATATGCAATGTTTATTGCATAGAGAAGAAGTCAACGTAACAAAAAAAATAGGTAGGACCGTCGTTGCCTCAGGCGACTTGTCGCATAATAAGTTAAAAACTGTAGAGTATTATAGAAATACATGAAATAAAAAGTAGCAGAGAAATGCCAAGGCTAAAGCAATTTGATCGCGGATAGAGGTAGCAGAGTTTAATATATTTGATTTATACCTTTGCTGTATCTCGGCTTTTTGGAGAGCGATATGTAATGTCATATGCGCAGATGTTCTGCCGACACAAAATTCCTACCAAACAAAGAAAGGGAGCGTTTCATACTAGAAATAAGATCTAAACATACAAATGAACTCTAGTGATTACTTACTTTCCTAGTTGTAAAATTGAATTAAGTGGCTAAACGTTTAATTCTGAGTGTTTTATGCATCCATCTCCGCCATAACAATACAATAGGTTTCTAAACAATACAAATAGCTAGGTTTAATAATGTTCTTATTAAGTTTAATAACAACAATACATTAGGTTTGTAAACATTGCAATAGCTAGATTTGTAAAATTACAAATGGTGAAAGTTCATCCTCATGCAAACACAATAAAATGCGAATCTACACATTCTGAATTACATTGTTAGCGACTTCAATCAATCGTACAACTAGAAATATAAATTTTTGGGGTACGTAATACTAATCTTACTGGAATACAGCAAAAGTAGAACTATGTGGAACATGGGTATAACTACTCTCTTGTGTATAACTATGTGTAAACTGGCGGCGCACATGCGGATAAAACACGGCGAACAAAAGGAAAAAAAAACGGCGCACGTGAGGAATATGAAATAAAAAGTAGCAGAGCAATGCCAAGGCTAAAGCAATTTGATCGCGGATAGGTAGCAGAGTTTAGTTTATAGGACACGTTGATTGACAATGTTAGCTATGTGGCGTACTCTGTGTAAATTTAGCTTTTTCTTTGGTCTGCCAGAACTACTATTTAACGTATCGGTCTGTTGATAGTAATCTTCTCCCGTGGAACAAGAAGAAGATGGTTTTCCGGAAACAGCTCTCTGGCTATTAACCTTACATCGGTGTTTTACAGTTGATTGTAAGTAGTATGTGAGAGAGAGGCACATTTAACGATGTGCCTCAATTGGCTTTGTAAACGAAAGGAAGTTCGTGATTAAATTGAAAGTCAACAGACAATGCAAGAGTCATTTTTTTTTTTTGAATTACTAAGAGATTTTGGGCCTAAGCCCGCACATCCTTTCAGGCCAGGTACCAGAGCAGTTTTGAATTGTTTGAACAAACGAGCAAATGATCAGAAAACGATGAGGCCCAAATTAAGTCACAGAGAAATCTTAGATTTTACAAAACTGTTTCCATTCTACAGACTGCAGAGACCTGCACCTGCAGAGACGTAGTTTCAGAGTCTCTTCCATAAAAACAACTTTTGTTTCTTTTGGGGTTCATTCTTGTTAGTGATATGTTTGTACTACAACTACGCATACTAAGAACGAGACTGCTTCCATTCTGCAGACTACAGAGACCTGCACCTGCAGAGACGTAGTTTCTGAGTCTCTTCCATAAAAACAACTTCTGTTTCTTTTGGGTTTAATTCATGTTAGTGATATGTTTGTACTACGTCTACGCATACTAAGAACGAGAGCTGGAGAGAGACAAACGTTGTCGCCAACACAGAACAAATGAGTTTTAAAAGTAACCGTAAAAGAGATTGGAAAAACGGACTACGCCGGAACTAAACCATAAGCGGGGCTAATCACCGCTTAGAAAAGCCAGATGATACTCGACGAGAAGCGAAGCCGACCATTCACCATTGTAAAAGCTAGTAGTCGTCAGACATATGCGTTACATGGATTTAAAGTGGTATATTACTAGCTAACGAAAAAATGTAAGAACAAATGATATTTTTGTTATTATTTTGAAAAGGAAGGGGGTACATTGTATTTCCATCTAAAAGTGTACCACTCCTACAAATTTCTTTTTTATGGTACCATTATTATAATTAGTATTGTTAAATGGTCCATTTTAACAGTTCGCTCATTTAATATCTAGCCTCAAATTTAACAGAACTCCAAATCTTGCCGGTTTGCTTGTATATATTTAAACCGGTTTGATTGCGTTTGGTTATGACAGACTTTTATTATCTCCGACAGATTTGTACAAATTATTGCCATATTTGACGTTTAATGCATTAAGTTTCTAATAATTAGAGAAGGAATATTCTTCTAGGGTTTTTGGTCCAATAACGGTTTTCATTTTTCTCTTCTTCTTTTAGCCTACCAAATGTCTCGAAACCAAAACGTCTCGCCAGAGATCGAGTCGCCGGCGAAGAAAAACCACCGGAGAAGAAAGCAATTACGGCGACTCAATGACCAACGGAGACTCAACGGCGAGCAAACTTTCGACATGCATTTGGACGGAAGATTAGGACTATCGACGGCGACTTCACACGGAGAATCGACGGCGACTTCAAACAAAGACTCGACGGCGACCAAGGATTTCTAGGGTTTTTTGGGAGAGAAATCGTAGAGTTTGAAGAGAAGACTCAATGTCGTTTTGGTTTCCAAATAATAAAACGCAAAAAATTGATTTATTATTTACATATTAGTTAAATTTCTTTTTTTGTTTTAATTAAATTATAATGGCATGATTGTTATTAATGTTAATGAAGAAGGTTAATTAGACTTTCTACTTAAAATATGGGTTAGTCTAGTATTCCAAATCAAACGGGTGTCATTTATGTTATTTTTCCTAAGTTGTGAGTCATTCTAGGTAAATGTCACTTATTATATACCAAAAATATGTTCATAATATATTCAGTATTGTGAATAATTGCTAAATTCTGTAATAAACTCAAACAAATCTCCATTTCAACGACAAAAAAATTACAAATTTTTAAAAAAAAACTTCCTAAATTAATTCAAAATAAGAATCTCTTCGCCGCAAACTCCACTGCATGCATTCCCTAAAGCAAATCTATCTTCTCTTACTCTGTCTTCCTCGAGTAAAGCTTCATCGCCGCCTCTTGCAACCTCGGACCTCCGGTGGGAGCCACCTCCACTTCAAGAACATCTCGCACTTTCTGTCTAAGCTCTTTTAACATCTTCGCCATCTCCACTAGTCTCTTGGACCTTGAACAAAACGCGTCGTTTGGAGACGTCGATTTGATTTGTAATTAGAATATTAATATAGAAAAAATGTGTGGTTTCTATTTAGGATTCAAATATCAGAAAAAAAAAATAAGATGGAGTGTGTAGAATTAAATTTTTTAGCTTTTATCCATTAAGATGGAGTGTGTAGAATTAAACAGTTTATTATTTTGAAAAAAACGGTTAAATTGTAGAACTAAATTGTATTGCAAAGTAGAATTTGTCAGACTGAATTTTGGTTTTAAAAAATCAGATAAAATTTTAAAAAACATCTATTACTATTTAGAAGTCAAATAGTAAATGAGTATTTAATTTAAAACACGATGACAGTTATAAGATTAAACTAATTAAATTTTGACTTATCAATGGTTAAGTTTAAAAAAAAAAAAAACTAGATTTTGGGTTACGAGACCTTCTATATATAATCAACATATTTGTTAAATCATATATTACTTAAAATATCTATATTTTCTTAATTCCTATTATTCTAAACTTTAAACTATCTGAAAATAAAATTTAGGGTTTCAAACCCAAAAATATAATAAAATTTATAGTTGATTCAATTGTAATTCAATGATATTTGTACAATTGCAAAAATAATTACTAAAATTTCTATAAAATAAACATTTATCGATTAACCCGTTAATAACACGGGTCCTAACCTAGTTTATTATATACTATGTATAAATAAGTCTAGAAAGAAACATAATTTGAAGTGAGGAGGTTTATAAGAAGTATCAAAACCATTACTATAAGTTTTTTTGTTGGACGCTTAACTTTTGGATAGCTAAACTTTTTATGGATCCGTCTTTCTAACAAAAAGCGTCATAACTTACGACAATTCTATTTTTGGTCAAACGGACACAAAATTCTATTTTTTTTTACTGTCTTTCCAATTAATATCAAAGTTATGAAGCAAAGTTAAAAAAAAAACAATTTTAGATAACACTAGAATTCAATATGAAATATTTTAAAATTTTAATCGAATAGCACCAAAACATTAAAAGTTTTAAAGCATGATTTACAAATATCATATTTAATAACACCAGATTTTAATGCATAATTTATAATAAATAACTGAAAAATATCAGATTGTGCATAAAAATAAATTTTATTACATGATACCATTATCATTCTACCCATAAAAAAAAAAAAAAACCTACACAACTTGAGGCTTGAGCTACAAAAAAGCTGAAGATTGTTAGAAAAGAGGAAGACTAAACAACGAATACAAGTTTTTGTTTATGATGAATAATAACCATTAACCAATCCAAGCAGAAGCCAAGCAAATTGTGGGAAAATAAAATAAAACAATAGTTAATGAGCACCATTCATTTTAGTTTTTGTCTATGCTGAATAGTAACCAACTAACCATTAACCAATCCATCTCATATTCGACTTCTTGGCCAATATTATCCATTAGTACTATTTTCATAAACACAATGACTTCCAAAACACAATGACTTCCAAAACACAACGACCAATATAAATATTCATTCACTCAATACTGAATGTTCAACGAAGAAACCGTAAGCACTTTTCTATGCACAAAGTAAGCAGCCAAAATAGTAATTCGAACCCACTGCATGGTTAGGCCTTCATTATCAAGGAGACGACCCCAAGTCAATCACTGAGTGCACATGAGGATTATTAAATAGTCAGAACTTGGATAGCTTTATCTAACACCAACTAAGAGAGAAAGGTAAGAGAGAGAGAGTGAAAGTAAGTGAGGATGGGTTTTGCAGAGAAGAATCTTTATAATCTTCGTTTTCTTTTGTTCATATCAATAATTTTGAGCTGTTCTATTTCAGCTTCTGCAACTATCGCAGAAGCAAATGCTCTTCTGAAATGGAAATCCACTTTCACGAACCAGAGTCACTCATCAAAGTTGTCTTCATGGGTCAATGATGCAAACACCAATCCTAGCTTTTCCTGCACCAGTTGGTATGGTGTTTCCTGCAACTCACGAGGGAGTATCGAAGAGTTAGACCTCACTGACAATGCTATAGAAGGTACTTTCCAAGATTTCCCCTTTTCTTCTCTCCCAAACCTTGCTTACATTGATCTTAGCATGAACCATTTCTCTGGAACCATTCCCCCTCAATTTGGAAACCTCTCTAAAGTCATCTACTTTGACCTCTCCATAAACCACTTAACCGGAGAAATCCCACTTGAGCTTGGCAATTTGCGAAACCTCAAAACACTCTCTCTTTCTAATAACAAACTTACCGGTTCAATTCCTTCTTCCTTAGGAAATCTCAAGAACTTGACGGTTCTCTATCTTTACCTTAATTATCTAACTGGTGACATTCCCCCAGAACTAGGCAACATAGAATCTATGACAGAATTAGCGGTAAGTGACAACAAACTTACCGGTTCAATTCCTTCTTCCTTTGGTAACTTTACCAAGCTGAAAAGTTTGTATCTCAGTTATAACCACCTCTCTGGTGCGATCCCGCCGGGACTAGCAAATTCTTCAGAGCTAACTGAATTGCAACTCGCCAGAAACAACTTCACCGGTTTCTTACCTGAGAACATTTGCAAAGGTGGCAAGCTTCAGAATATCTCATTAGATTATAATCACCTCGAAGGTCATATCCCGAAAAGCTTGAGAGATTGCAAGAGCCTGATCAGAGCAACATTCAGAGGGAACAAATTCACTGGAGATATTTCTGAGGCTTTTGGGATTTACCCAGATCTTGACTTCATTGATCTCAGCCACAACAAATTACACGGTGAGATGTCAGGCAACTGGCAGAAGAGTCCAAAGCTAGGTGCCTTGATCATGTCAAACAACAACATCACGTCTATTCCACTAGAGATTTGGAACATGACAGGACTAGTTGAGCTGGATCTGTCTACCAACAACCTCACTGGTGAGCTTCCAGAAGCAATTGGAAATCTCACGAATTTGTCGAGGCTACGACTTAATGCGAATCAGTTATCTGGAAGAGTTCCTGCACGAATAAGTTTCTTAACCAATCTTGAGTCTCTTGACTTATCCTCAAACAGATTCAGCTCCCAGATCCCACAAACCTTTGACTCCTTTGGTAAGCTTCATGACATGAACCTGAGCAGAAACAATTTCGATGGATGCATTCCCGGACTAACAAAGCTGACTCAGTTAACGCATCTTGATCTCAGCCACAATCATTTCGACGGAGAAATCCCATCACAGCTCAGCTCCCTGCAAAGCCTCGACAAGCTCGACCTCTCACACAACAATCTCTCGGGTTTCATTCCAACAACTTTCGAGAGCATGAAAGCGCTGACGTACATCGATATATCAAACAATAAACTCGAGGGTCCGCTTCCAGACATTCCAGCGTTTCGAAACGCAACAGCAGATGCATTGGAGGGAAACAGAGGCTTATGCAGTAATATTCCTAAACAAAGGTTGAATTCATGCCCTATCACTTCTGGTGGGTTCCAAAAGCCGAAGAAGAACGGCAACCTTCTTGTGTGGATACTACTGCCAATCCTAGGAGCACTCGTCATTCTCTCTATATGTGCAGGCGCATTTACCTACTACCTTCGGAAACGAAAACCACACAATGGAAGAAACACAGATTCTGAAACTGGAGAGAATATGTCCATATTCAGCGTTGATGGCAAATTCAAATACCAAGATATCATCGAATCAACAAACGAATTCGATCAAAGATACCTCATCGGAAGCGGAGGATACAGCAAAGTCTACAAAGCAAACCTCCCAGATGCGATCGTAGCCGTGAAAAGGCTACATGATACAGTAGACGAAGAGATATCAAAGCCAGTGGTGAATCAAGAGTTCCTAAACGAAGTAAGAGCGTTAACAGAGATCCGTCACCGCAACGTGGTGAAGCTCTTCGGCTTCTGCTCTCACCGCCGCCACACTTTTCTGATCTACGAGTACATGGAAAAAGGAAGTTTAAACAAACTCTTAGCCA
The DNA here is from genome assembly GCA_905216605.1 of Arabidopsis arenosa. Taxonomy (NCBI): domain Eukaryota; kingdom Viridiplantae; phylum Streptophyta; class Magnoliopsida; order Brassicales; family Brassicaceae; genus Arabidopsis; species Arabidopsis arenosa. The sequence goes on from LR999451.1 coordinate 15,853,555, forward strand.
ACGAAGAAGAAGCTAAGCAACTCACTTGGACCAAAAGGATCAACATCGTGAAAGGTGTGGCTCACGCGTTATCGTATATGCACCATGACCGATCAACTCCGATCGTCCACCGTGATATTAGCAGCGGCAACATCCTTCTCGATAATGATTACACAGCTAAGATCTCCGATTTTGGCACCGCGAAGCTTCTCAAGACGGATTCATCAAATTGGTCCGCCGTTGCTGGAACCTACGGCTACGTCGCTCCAGGTAAATCTAAATCAATGAAATTGAAATCCCTAAATTCGAATTTGAAATTGATTGTTTCTGAAATTTTTGCAACAGAGTTTGCTTACACGATGAAGGTGACGGAGAAATGCGATGTGTATAGCTTCGGAGTTCTGATACTGGAAGTTATAATGGGGAAACATCCGGGAGATTTGATTGCGAGTTTGTCTTCGTCTCCGAGAGAAACTCTGTCGCTGAGAAGCATTTCCGATGAACGTATACTTGAACCACGGGGGCAGAATAGAGAGAAGCTCATGAAGATGGTGGAAGTGGCTTTATCGTGTTTACAAGCAGATCCGCAATCTCGGCCAACGATGTTGTCAATCTCCACAGCTTTTTCTTAGAACTCTTCTCCATCAGTTTCTTCGACGAGGTAAAGAAAAAAACAAACTTTTTATATATTATAAATGTGTTTGTTGTCGTTTGTACCAACTGGTCCATAAGCAAATTCTGATATGAATTGGGCTCAACGCTGATGACAGTGAGGAGTTGTTGGTGCCGATGAAGTTGTGACCATTGTTGGAAACGAAAGAAGTTGGAAGAAGAAGTTGAAAGAAGAGTAGAAGAAGAATCGTGAGGGTGAAAAGAAGGGAAGAAGAAAGAGATTTTGGGCCATGTTGCATTAAGGCCCAATATTAATGGGTTGTTTTGTGTTGGTAAACTTAGATAATTATGAATTCAAATGTAGTATATATACGTTGTGTGGTTGTAACATTATCATTAAGGAAGTAAGAGGATAAACGTTAAGTGGCTAAACCTAGCAAAGTCTAACAACCATGACCATCAAACCATTCATTGCTAAGGGTTCTCATACTAGTAACGTAGTAAAGTTACCTAGCTTTTTGAAAACACAAGTAAAATGTGTGTTTGGCTATCATATTGTTCAAACTTTTATAAGATGTCCAAACACTTTTAAAATTGGTTCAAGAGACTATAAAATGAAATAAATTAAATGCTACATGATTCGTCTAAATAAAAACCACAACATGATTTTATCCGAATCTAATGAGTGACAATTTTAGCCCAAACAGATTCATTTTGTGACCAAACAAACATTTGATTTACGCTACTATAACTTTAGTTATGACTAATGTGGATTTTTACTAAATGACAAAAATAATTCACTTGATTTACCTATATCTTTTTTTCACAAGAAAGAATCTCTGAACTTTTCAAAATTTGTTATTTATTTAGTAAAAGGTATTTAGAAATAACTGACTGCAAAGGTATTTAGAATCGTGAAGTCGTAAGATGAAAGAAGAAAGAAAGAAGAAAAAAACTTTGGGCCATGTTGCATTAAGGCCCAATGTTAATGGATTATTTTGTGTTAGTAAACTTAGATAATTATGAATTAGTTAGGTTAAGATCAAATGTAGTATATATATGTTGTGTGGTTGTAACATTATCATTAAGGAAGTAAGAGGATAAACGTTAAGTGGCTAAACCTAGCAAAGTCTAACAACCATGACCATCAAACCATTCATTGCTAAGTGTTCTCATACTAGTAACGTAGACAAGTTACCTAGCTTTTTGAAAACACAAGTAAAATGTGTGTTTAGCTATCAAATTGTTCAAACTTTTATAAGATGTCCAAACACTTTTAAAATTGGTTCAAGAGACTATAAAATGAAATAAATTAAATGCTACATGATTCGTCTAAACAAAAAAACCATATGATTTTATCCGAATCTGAATCACAATTTTAGCCCAAACAGATTCATTTTGTGACCAAACATTTGATTTACGCTACTATAACTTTAGTTATGACTAATGTGGATTTTTACTAAATGACAAAAATAAAAACTCACTTGATTTACCTATATCTTTTTTTTACAAGAAAGAATCTCTGAACTTTTCAAAGTTTGTTATTTATTTAGTAAAAGGTATTGTATGTAATAAAATTAATATTCTAATATTTATAATACTGTCTTTGAACTTTTTCTTTTGGGCAAACTTTCTCGGAAATTTTCAAAATTTGTTATTTATTTAGTAAAAGATATAGTAATATGAGAAAATTAACACATATGCCACATTTGGCCCAAATCTTTTCCTTTCTACCACATTGCAGGTCCATTTATCACTCATACCACATCTGTCTTGTGTAATGACCGTTTTGCCCTTCCTTTTGTGTGCTCAAACTTCGGGAACAAAATTCATTGTTTGAGCACACAAAAGGAAGCTTACATACAGTTGTGTCCGAAGTTTGAATCTTCCACAATTTATTTCTGACTGTTTTGTAGGAGGATCAAGGTGTAACAGTGATGATACACACCATTTGATATCTTTTCCTACTTGCTTATTTTCTTTCCTAGAACCGGAAATACTTTCTCATCAAAATAATAATTGGCAAAATGTGCCGTAAAGACATCACCAGTATGTGGTTCTAGGGATCATATAATTGATAGAGAATCATAGCCAATATATATACCCAACCTTCCTTGTACGTTGTGGTGGTGCTATAGGCACATACACTGCACAACCAAAAATTTCTTAGATGTGATATATTTGGTTCTCGACCAAATGCTAAATGTAATGAGGAGTATTTATGATATGCACTTGGTTTATCCGAATGAGTGATTCTGCATGGAAAATGGCATGTCCCCATACAAAGGTTGGAAGTTTTGATCTCACGATTAATGGTCTTCCAATCAATTGCAGACATTTAATTAATGATTCCGCCAAATCATTTTGTGTATGAACATGAACTACAGGATGTTCAACTTCAATTCCCGTTACCATATAATAATCATTGAATGCTTGGGATGTGAATTCACCAGCGTTGTCTAGTCTAACTCTCTTAATGGAATAATTAGAGAACTGAGCTCTTAATTTGATTTTCTGAGTTATAAATCTCGCAAATGTCAAATTTCGAGATGACAATAAACAAACATGTAACCATTTGCTAGATGCGACAATCAATACAATAAAATAGTGGAATGGTCCACTAGGTGGATGTATCGGTCCACATTTATCGACTTGAAACTCGTTCAAAGAACTTTGGTGATTCTTTATCAATTTTGGTTGACGATGGTCTTATGATCAATTTTCCAAGAGAACATGATACACATGTCAATTTATTTCCTTGATTTATCTCATGATTTTTCAATGAGTATCCATGTGAGCTCTCTATGATTTTCGCATCATTGTGTTGCGTGGATGACCAAGGCGATCATGCCATAATACGATTCTATGGCATCTATATAGGTATGATACAAACCAGAAGAAAGTTATGAAAATCTTTCCAAGACATGCCTTTTTCCAAATTTATTAGAAGTTATACATATACTGTTGGTGTCGGATCCCGCACCAGTAGACCGGGACCAACCAAAGATTGCCACGTAATTAGAATGGAGGCCTGGAAAGGATAAGGCCCATTGAACCCATGGTTTACAGGATATAATCGAAGTGGGCATCATCACGGAGGAAGCTCGAAGTGGCCTCATCTCGGGACGTGGTCCGAGGTCAAAGTCAGGACGGTTCAAAGTAGTTTGGGCCGAAAGGCGAAGCCCACGAAGATCGACATCAATGCAAATTCAAACGTTGAGCATTAAAACTCGAAGACCGAAAACGGACACATTTAAGAGAGAATAATTGTATTAATTGAGAGTTAAATGTGTCCGTTGGTTAGTATAAATAATAGGGCTAGGAGCCATGTAAAGGATATACGCAACTTTTCTAGCAAATACACTATAATCATTTTTCATTTCAATTCATAGCTTTTTGTATCGTATTTTTGTCCTCAAGAGTATTCATTCCCACAAAATAAACAAATATTCAAGTGTGTGAATCCGACATCCACATTTTGGCGCCGCCTGTGGGGAACTAGAAGATTCTTGAGTTGTCAGATTTCTCTCATTCCGAGATAAGCAGCAATGTCTGGAGCAAGCATCCCTGACTCGTCAGTAGCTGAAACTCTCAAGGCCATGCAGCAAACCATGTCAGAAATGTCGCAAAAATTCTCGGATGTGGAAAAAGCTGTGGACACGCTTAAAACAACCCAGGTATCTCTTGGTCAAAGCGTCAATACTATTCAATCTCGTGTTCGTTCTCTAGGTGCAGGAAATACTGTGGGAGTCCGAAGAAGCATGTTCAGTACGCCGAACTCCCGTGCACGAAATGAAACCAACGAACAAACAACTTCTAACCCAACAATTCAACCGGATGTGGAAGAAGAGACGCAGCTCGGAGATGAAGATCAGCTTGTAGATCAGTATGATCAAGAGAGCTTCGATCAGCTCGAAACCATGAGGAAGGTTAGCCAGGAACTAAAAGAAATGAAGTCAAAGTTCCACCAGGCCACCAGTTCGGAGCCGGACATCAACCGAGTCATCGAGGAAGCTAGGCGAACTCCTTTCATTCCACGAATTGCAAATTTGAGAATCAAGGATTCTCGGAAACTCAAACTGGATCCGTACAGTGGATTAGAAGACCCAAAGAGCTATCTCGCAGCTTTTCTGATTGCCGCTGGAAGAGTCGAATTGGATGAAGCTGATGAAGATGCAGGATACTGCAAACTCTTTTCGGAAAATCTTTGTGGTCAAGCACTAATGTGGTTCACTCAGCTAGAACCAGGCTCAATCAATAACTTCGACGAGTTATCGGCTGTATTCCTGAAACAATATTCTATCCTCATGGATAAAAGCGTTTCGGATGCTGACCTTTGGAATCTAACACAAGGGCCAAATGAGTCACTTAGAACTTTCATCACCAAGTTCAAAGGAGTGCTGTCAAAACTCCCAAGAATCTCGCAGCAGTCAGCTTTATCCGCTTTACGAAAAGGTTTGTGGCATGACTCAAGGTTCAAAGAAGACCTAATACTTCACAAACCAGACACGATTCAAGACGCACTTTTCCGTGCAAATAACTGGATGGAAGTAGAAGACGAGAAAGAAAGTTTTGCGAAAAGGAACAAACAAGCAAAACCAGCAGTCACTTTCCCTACCAAGAAGTTTGAGCCAAGGGAGAGCCAAGGACCAAAAAAGTTCGGACCGCAACCCCTCAACAATATCGTCGGGAAGCAATTCCAAGGAAAAGGAAGGTCGAACACTTGGGTCCGTGATGAAAGTTTGTATTGTGACATCCATAAGGTAACCGGACACTTAACCAAAGACTGTAGTGTCCTCAAAAAGCACCTCGCAGAGCTGTGGGCCAGTGGAGATCTTTCTAAATTCAAGATAGAAGATTTCGTGAAAGAATATCACGAGGCGAAGGATACCCCTAAAGATCAGAATTTAAAAAGACCTAGGCAGTCCAACGAAGAAGAACCTAGAAGTTCGAAGGGAAAAATCAATGTGATCCTTGGAGGTTCCAAACTTTGTCGAGATACGATCAGTGCCATAAAGAAGCATAGGCGAAATGTTTTATTTAAAGCGAATTTAGGCGAAGAAATTGACTCTCAAGGCGCGTCAATATCATTTGACGAAGAAGAAACATGTCACCTCGAAAGGCCTCATGATGACGCCCTAGTCATTACCCTAGACGTTGCCAACTTTGAAGTATCGAGAATTCTCATTGATACGGGCAGTTCGGTCGACTTAATCTTTTTAGGTACTCTGGAAAGGATGGGAATCAGTCGGGCAGACATAGTGGGACCGCCGTCTCCTTTGGTGGCATTCACAAGCGAATCGGCCATGTCTCTCGGGACGATCAAGCTGCCAGTTCTTGCCAAAAACGTGTCAAAGATAGTAGATTTTGTTGTTTTTGATAAACCGGCAGCCTACAACATCATTCTTGGGACTCCATGGATTTATCAAATGAAGGCAGTCCCCTCGACTTATCATCAATGCATCAAATTTCCAACCCCTAGTGGAGTGGAAACAATTCGAGGAAGTCAAGAAGCTTCACGAACGTGTTATCTGACCAGACATCGACTGAAGATCCAATAGCAATTAACGAAACCTGCGAAGAAGGAAATTCCAAGATTTCCTAGTAGGCAAAAAGAAGATGATGTAGTAATCGAAGTAGCATTGGAAGAAGATAAACCGGATCGGAAAGTCCGAGTTGGAGTCGCTTTGACTGGCGAAATAAAAGAAGCTTTGATTGAACTTCTAAGGAAAAACAAGACGTCATTTGCATGGTCAGCAGCTGATATGCCCGGCATAGATCCAAGCATAATTTGCCACAAATTGAACGTGGATCCGAGTTTTAAGCCTGTGAAGCAAAAGAGAAGAAAACTTGGTGTAGAGCGAGCAAAGGCAGTAAATGATGAAGTGGACAAACTATTAAAAATACGATCTATAAGGGAAGTACAATATCCGGAGTGGGTAGCAAACACTGTCGTGGTCAAAAAGAAAAATGGAAAAGACAGGGTCTGTATCGACTTCACCGACCTTAATAAAGCATGTCCAAAAGATAGTTTTCCGCTCCCGCATATAGACCGGCTCGTGGGGTTCCATACTAGCATCAAAGATTCGGCGGTGAATACTTTCATTTGGAAAAATATCATATGCCGACATGGGTTTCCATACGAGATAGTTACTGATAATGGGCCACAGTTCATTTCGCACGAATTCGAAGCTTTTTGCTCAGAATGGGGGATCAAGGTCAGTTATTCCACTCCACGGTATCCACAAGGAAATGGCCAAGCTGAAGCTGCAAACAAAACAATTTTGAGCAATCTCAAAAAACGCTTGAGTCACTTAAAAGGAGGATGGTATGATGAACTCCAACCCGTCCTATGGGCTTATCGAACAACCCCTAGGCGACCTACCGGAGAAACTCTGTTTTCCCTAGTTTATGGCATGGAAGCAGTAGTACCGGCTGAACTCAATGTGCCTGGTCTTCGCCGAACAGAAGCACCATTGAACGAAGAGGAGAATTCAGCAATGCTCGATGACTCGCTGGATACCATTAATGAAAGATGAGATCAAGCCTTAATTCGGATACAAAATTACCAGCAGGCAGCAGCTCGATACTACAATTCTAAAGTCAAAAGCAGACCATTCTTTGTAGGCGATTATGTGCTAAGGCGAGTTTTTGATAATAAAAAAGAAGAAGGCGCGGGCAAACTCGGCATTAATTGGGAAGGACCTTATATTGTTACCGAAGTGGTTCGAAATAGTGTTTATAGGTTGAAAGACTTAGAAGGCAGTCCAGTCCAGCGTTCTTGGAACGTGATCAATCTAAAGAAGTTTTATGTTTAATACGCATTTTGTTATGTACATGAACTACGGTGTGGCTTGATCCCGAAATGGGTACGTAGGCAGCTCGAAAAAGAGTTCAGCTACTAATAATAAAAATTCGTTTTATTTCTTAGGAAAAGAGTTCGACTATGCGAACATACAAGATGAAGAAGTTCGGCTGTGCGAACATACAAGAAATCGAAAGTAAAACATTTATTCAAACAAACAAGACAAAGTGTCGATCTTCGCGCACTTCGAGTTAGGAAAACCCTCCCGGAGAGCAGAACACTTGAACCCCTTGACCTGCGAGGTCTAGAACTGGCATCATACAATCCGGGATTCGAGCAAAGTCAGAGATCCCGAGTTCGATCCAATCTCCGGGGTGAGAGCCAAGGATGTGAAGATCTCTTGACACCGTAGTAAGCCTACGTTGCATTCGGTTAATCCTTTTCCGAAGCCTCTTCTTTTCCAACGTAAGCTTCCGGTGTTGAAGCGCAAGCGCCTCTATGAATGCCATCGCTGTTCCTTGGTCCCTGATTGGGAGATTCCTGATCAAAGCACATGGAGCTCGGATCTGGGATCTAAAGAAGCCGCGAGGTGGAGGAGATCGCCTACTTGGAACATCTGAAACATCTTCATCTATCATTCCGACCCTGGAGGAGTCCGGCATAGATTCTGAACATCGAAGGTTAAAATCCATATCTGCAGAAGTAAGAAGAATAGTAAGGAATGAGGGAAATTGAAGTTGTAATTTATAGGGATGTCGTATCCCTAGCAAGCTGCGGATTCAGCCTGGAAATAAAGTGATTCGCGGAAAGAATTACGCTCCTGCATTAAAAGACGTATCTCCAAGAATGATATGAGAATTAAAGGAGTAGCAAGTGTTTCCATAAATAAAATGGGCCGAGGCCCATAATGAGTTCAAAACAAAAGAAAAAAGAAAGAAAAAAGGACAGAGTTAGGAAACATTTATGGAAGGGGCTCGGGAACAGGCTCCTTCATCGCCGGTTTCATTTTCGAAGTGGACGCCTTGTTTTTGGAATCGACTTCGGGTTCATTCCGGACACGTTTCCAAGGATTGTCATCATTTTCCTCGTCCTCCTCTTTGCTGTCAATAGGAGCAACTTCGGTAGGGGCGTCTACTGGTCCCTGAACTTGACCCTTAGCACGGAGGTACATCCGGAGCATTCTCGGGATCTCCGCGATACAGTCGAAGTTCCTCCACTCCCATTGAAAGGGGTCACTTTCCAAGGCCCTCACTTTCCTCTCCACTCGAGCAATACGAGCCTCGAGCGTTTGCCTCTTGAGTCCCAGCCGCTGCCTCTCGTCGCACAAACGGCGATGTTTGTCGACAACCTGTCGCCAAAAAGAATAAATTAAAGTGAAAAGCATAAGGTTCTGGTCAAGAGAGTAGAATTTTGACCTTGTCCATGAAGTCGTAAGCCTCTTTCTTTTCCCTCGAAGGGAAGTGGAACACAGCATAAGGAAAGAGAACGCCGGCCGGCTCGAAGCCATCACCGGACAAGAACAGAGGACTGCCAGGATCGATGGGGAGTACTTTTTCGTTCTCCATTATCACTAAAATTACCAAGGAATTTCGAAGTTCTTTGGAAGAAGCTAGAGGCAAACTTGCCTCTATTTATAATAGGTCTAGGGTTTATCTTGAGACCGTAAATTTAATGATGATAGTGTGCCCGAGTGGTTAAACTATTTTTTGGAAATCGAGAAAGGCAGTTATTGCCTTAAAGACGTGCGGCTTTCCCTATTTCCTAAGGAAGGGAAAAAGCAACCGTCGCATTTAAGGCAAGAAGCCCATTAAGCACAAAAGTTTTCAATGCCCAAGCCCAACAAATTCACCGAGTTGACTAAACCCGAAGTGGGGAACTTGCGTTAAGCCGAGCTCAGTTCTCGCATTCAAAGAGAAAGGCCTGATCAGCCTAAAAATCTCGAAGAACATAGCCACAAGGCCAAGAAGTGTTAAAAAGCGGACTTTGCAAACCCGCATATAATTTTTAACCAAAAACCCCCTCGGGATCATAACCTTAAAAAAAAAGGTTTAAAAGCCTCCTCAGGCAAATATCTTGTTCAAAAAGAAACTGATAATAAAGCCTCCTAGGGCAAAAGCAAAAACATAAAGATTTAAGTCTCAAAAAATATACAATAATGGGACAAGCCCCAATTCGGAGTGGACGCAGCCACTACGGGTCAACAGACACTTCGGCCTCCATTTCGGTTGTTGGGTTTCCATCCGCCTCCTTGGCCGGGACTTGTTCAGAGGAAGTTCCTTGTTCATTCACTGCGGTACAAACATCTCCTGGGATGACCTTCGGTGCAGCAGGGACTTCGAATGAGACGACGCCCTCCGTCTCACTTGAACCTATAAAAGACAGTTCGGGTCAAACAGAAGGTAAGAAGAAGGAAGTAAGCATCAAGAACTAGCGATTACCTGCCCAGTCTAACCCTGATTCACTTAGGGGAGGAGATTCAGTGAAAAACTCCGCGAAATCCTGAGGATTGAAGGACGAAGCGGGAAGAGCTGCCAGACAATTTTTCTTTTCGGATAAGTTAGATGACAGCTCGGATCTCTCTTTCACTTCGGAGAAATCGTCTTCGTGGATTTGATCCAGCAAGATTAGGTTGCTCTCGTGCTCTTTGATGTCTGACTCCAGATCCGACTTAACCTTCTCAGTTTGAATAAAGCGGATGGCTCCTTGAATCAACTTCATCCCTCCTCCCTTTACCTCTTTTCTGGCCTTCGACGCCGACCTTGCCAACTCGGAATCACGCAACTTGGTAATCGCGTTGTACTTCGCGCGAAGTTCAATGAGTTGGTTATTCAGGGCGTCGGCGGATGATTCGGATTCATGAAGTCTACCCTGAACACCAGAAAGCTCGTTCTGTAATTGGTAATTCTGGTCGTACTGATCCTTCAGCTCCCCCTTTACCTTCTCAAGCTCAGATTTGAGGCCGTCTACTTGATCTTCTAGTTGATGCTTAGAGCCCGAAGATGAGTGGAGGTCAGTCTCAAGAGTAGTAAGTTTGTTTCTCCACGAGTCAATCTCCTGTTGCTGGCTAAGCAACAATCCTTCGTAGTGTTCAACCATGTCGTTGAGTTCACTGTTCGCCTGGCATTTTGTATAAATTCGAGATGGTGAATCAGTTGGAAGGCTGACGCAAAAGATGAATGAAGTAAAACTAACCCGAGATGAGTGATGCGCATGAAGCAAATAGCGTTCGCGAATTGCAGGACGCCACTTGTCGAATTCCGGCAGGATTAGACCCGACCGGGTCTTAAAGCATCGAAAAACGCTACCTTCTTTCTCCATAGCTGAGAAGGAAGAAGAAGGAAGTTTGTAATATTTTGAATAAGGACGGGATAGAAACCCTAAAGAATACATAAATCGTTACCTAAAAGCGATTTGATCTGGGGAACAAGAGCAGGTTTTGACTTCGGGAAAGCATCTTGAGATCCAGAACTTTCCTTCTGAGGAGATACGCTCCGAGTAGTCTTCTTACCGCTATGTTGGGAAGACATGTCAACTGGAGGAGGAGGACCCATCGGCTCAGTAGGAGGGGACGATCGGGGAGAACAGTCAGTCCGGGTACTCGACTTCTCTCTTTGTGGAGAAGAGTCACTACGAGATGATTTGTCTCTCTTCTTGCGGATCAAATTCTTAAGCGGTTCGCTGCTAAAGTCATCTCGGGGAGGTCGAGAAGAATCACGATGAGGAGACCGGGCTCTTCGAGGGGAACGGTCACCATGGCGCTCACGGCGAGGCGTTAGCCTGTAGGCACCCGTAGATCTGGCCCCTTCAGCGGTACCATCGTCGACTAACAATGTCCTACTGTAATCTTTTTGGTCAATGGCGGCCGCAAGCAACGCCTTGTTCTCATCACAAGCCTTTGTGATCGGAGTGGAAAGCTTTTTGCGCTGGGCAGCAAGGGCCCGAGCTGACATACCCTGAGACGGGGGAGGAGGCGGAAGACGTTGAAGCTGACCAGGAGGGCTCATCCTGAGTTTTCGATTGGCTTCTATGAATCGGTCAAGGGTGAAAGAATTCCAAAGGATTTCCCCTTCGAGGAGGATTTTGAAGAATCTGACGAATTCCTCAGTTGGGAGAGTTGGAGCGATGAAGGCTGCACAGTGAAACAACAAATTTAATCAGTAAAATAACAGGGTGATTTAAAAAAAAAAACTATCTGTGACCTAATTTCTACCGGGCTTCGCAGACCACTTCGATGGAAGTACATCGGAGAGATTTCCGATCGAAGCAGGAGTTTTCTTAATCAGGAACCAAGGATGGTGCCAGTTTTCATCCTTGTTCGGGAGATGCGAGATGATGTTCCTATTGGCGTTCGGATACGCCAAAAAATACCCCGCTTTCTTCGATGAACTCCTCACGCTTAGAAGTTCATTCAGCTCGGAGACTCCGATAATATATCCAGCCTCCGCCGCAACGGTTATAATCCCGAGAATGGTTCGAAGGAGATTGGGGGTCAGTTGAGGAAGAGAAATTTCCAGAGCCGCTAGGTATCGGACTAAAGCTTCAGGAAGAGGGAATGTTAGCCCACAACCCTTGAAGTAAATCTCGTATACACAGAAATAACCATCACGATGATCCTCCGGGGACTCCGTAGGATCGGCGAACTTCGATCCTGCCATGACTTCAGGTGGAAGTCGGCAGAGGTCTTTCAGTCGTTGAAGGGATTGAATAGTGCAAGTAGATCTGTAGTGAGGACCGGCGATATCATTAGGACGGGTACAATCGTCGAGGCTAGAGCGTTACTCATCATAAGACGGAGATTCAGGTCTGTCGGAATCGGAAGACATCGAAGGAAATGGTAAACTCAAGCTCAGAAAGGGAAAGTTTTGCGAAAGAAACAGAAAGACTTGGCAGGAAAAAACAAAGAAATTTTTTACCAAAAGATAGAGACAAAAAGAAAGGTTACCTCACGCAAACTAAAAGGCAATGATGGAACCGCCTTGGGAGTCGTGGGGGAAGTGGAAAGGTTTTCCCCGTTTTAATAGTAAATAATTAAGATACGGTCCTGATGGTGACAGATGTCACGCGATCAAATATGGGTAACACCGACATTAAAGGATTGGCAAAATCTTGGCGGGAAAACCAGAAGATCCCATGAGCGCAATCTTTGGTCATTTAACGATTAAGCCTTCCGAATTGGAATGAGCACTTCGAAAGACTTGGGGGGCTAATTGTTGGTGTCGGATCCCGCACCAGTAGACCGGGACCAACCAAAGATTGCCACGTAATTAGAATGGAGGCCTGGAAAGGATAAGGCCCATTGAACCCATGGTTTACAGGATATAATCGAAGTGGGCATCATCACGGAGGAAGCTCGAAGTGGCCTCATCTCGGGACGTGGTCCGAGGTCAAAGTCAGGACGGTTCAAAGTAGTTTGGGCCGAAAGGCGAAGCCCACGAAGATCGACATCAATGCAAATTCAAACGTTGAGCATTAAAACTCGAAGACCGAAAACGGACACATTTAAGAGAGAATAATTGTATTAATTGAGAGTTAAATGTGTCCGTTGGTTAGTATAAATAATAGGGCTATGAGCCATGTAAAGGATATACGCAACTTTTCTAGCAAATACACTATAATCATTTTTCATTTCAATTCATAGCTTTTTGTATCGTATTTTTGTCCTCAAGAGTATTCATTCCCACAAAATAAACAAATATTCAAGTGTGTGAATCCGACATCCACATATACTTCTTCCCATTCTCAGTGGCAGACTGAGTTTCATAACCTTGAAGGTATATGTCTTAGAAACTCAACAAATTCTTCTTAGAATTCGGAGAATATAAGACATTATCTATGGGAAACTTTGTTCCATTAGGGAATTTAAAATTTGCTTTGCCACTTCTGTCGATCAAGTCCGTAGGATCCGCTATTGTATTGATAATAGTTTTTATCGGTTTTAACTCAGAGAAAAATCTCGTATGTCTTAGAATAATGTGTGTTGTTCAACTATCTGGTATACAAATTTTTTGATATTTTTTCTTGCCATCGTTTTGTTTGAAACTTGATCCATTTCTGTAATCAACATAAACATTAATAATTATAAGCAAATATTGTTGATATTGAAAACATAGATTTTATTGTTTTTAGCCATTATATATGTATCAGTTTTAGAGTTTTTTTTGTTGTTTCTAGAGTATTTTCTAGTCATTTTCAGATTTTTACACGTTCGGAACACATTTGGAGATAGGGACTTAGATGAATTAGTAGATCGATAACCTGTTATGATTAATCTATAGAGTTCTTCACCTTAGGTTGTTCTTAATGCTAGTTCTAGAGTAGCTAACTAGAACTTGATCTTAGGATAAGCGGCAGGTTAGACACGAGAATGCGCCTATTACTGGAACTATCCTAGGTGGGCAGAAATTACTAGATTCAGACGAGAGTTGGTCTAGGAATCTATGTGAACATATCAAACCGGATTTTAATGGTAGTCTAATTTTAGGAGTTTACAGACGAGAGTTGGAACTTCATGCTATTAGGTTTAGTTAGTCAATTCAGGCGAGAGTTGGTTGGCTATAGCTTAGTGATTTGAGTTCTAGAACAGTTCGATAATAATCCTAATTACTTGCTAAGATCTCTTATTTGTTTATTTCCTGAGAAATTCCCTAAACCTGCCGCTTTGATCTATATCAACTTTCATCAATTTAATTGCTTTTTTAATTTTAATTTTATTATATTTTATTTAGCTAAATTTCGAAATTGATAGCTTATTGTGTGAACAAAAAACCTTTGTGGATGGAATCCGACCCTTAAGTACTACAATGATCTCTTATTTAAGAGAAAGAGAGTGGTCTTTAGGTTAATTTGATCTGTATCATCTACATCCATGTCCTCTCCGCCCTCTGCTGAAGGTTTTAGATTTCAATCGGTGGTTGCCCTTGCTTGTTAGCCCTTTATTGAGTCTCACCCGCACCTTTTGGCCTCCTTCTCATGATCTGCTCCCTCCTTCCTCCACCTCGTCCCTTCTAGAGATTGTCGATCTGTGTTTTCCGGTGGCCCCTCCGTTGATCTTATCTTGTTGGGCCTGGCCCATTATTTATTCTTCTTGGTGCAGTCATAAGATTATCATCTTCGTGGGCCTGTTTAGCCTTTGACCCAATGAAAGAATGATTTTGGAGTGCCCTAGTTGGCTAGCGAGAACCATACTACTGTTTGTGTCTGTCGTCCTCCGCCTCTCCACCAAGCCGCCTTCGTCCCTCGCGTCATAGGATACTTCTTCGGCGACTTCAGCGGATACTTCTCCGGCCTCTTCACTGGATACTTCTCCAACTTCTTCTAGTTCAGATTTTGCCTTTTTCCGACGAAGTTTGTTTATCGGATACTTCACCGACGTCTTCATATCTGCGTTTGCGGCAGATCCAGGTTGTGTCAAGCCTAGAACCGCATTTGTTGGTTCGAATTTCGTCTTAAAGTCACATTGTTTGATGACTATATCTTTACCAGTTGATGATTATGTGTCTCTCATAAGCATGCTCGTGATAGTTTGGTTTGACATTTCTCCTGGTACCCTATCAATCAGATACTTCACCGACGTCTCCATATCTGCGTTTGCGGCAGATCCAGGTTGTGTCAAGCCTAGAACCACATTTGTAGGTTCGAATTTCGTCTTAACGTCACATTGTTTGGTGACTATATCTTTACCAGTTGATGATTATGTGTTGAATGTGTTTTCTCTCATGGGCATGCTCGTGATAGTTTGGTTTGACATTTCTCCTGGTACCCTATCTATCTCCGTCGAGCTTGTGTCTCTATGTTTAATTTATGTCTGTGTTTGTACTTTATTTTCCAAGTTTGCTATTCGGGTCTGTCCAAATATGCCTAATCCTCTTGTATCTTTCTAGTTTGATATAAGATTTTGAAAAAAAAAAAAAAAAAAAAAAAAAGATTTTGGTGCACAAAACAAAAAAAAGAAACAACATTATTTTAAAACAACTAAAATACATAATACTTATATAATAATATTATTGGAGACTAGTAGTCACTACAAGCATTTTAATTATCCGATGAGCGGTCAAATTAATCTTTTCCGCTATTAGAAGTGCCACAAACAAATCCGAGAATTTGGTGCACTCGCACGACATACAGCCCCGGCTTAGAGGGGTGGGAGGAGGTGCGACGACCTGGAGCTTTTTTTTTTAAAAACAATTTTACATGTAAAAAAGGCCCAAATATTTTTTAAAAATATTATTAATGTGAGAATTATATTTCAAGAGACCTAATTCTTTATAAGAAAATGTATAAAAAGGCCCAAAAATTTTAAAATAACAATTTTCACTATAAAAAATCTGCAATTTTTTAAAAAATTAAGTAAATTTTCTTTTTATATATAATATTATGCCAAAAAAAAAAATTTTGCCCTAAGGCTCCCAAATATATTGGGCCGGGGCTGACGACATATATAGTACTCGCTGGGTAATTTGGTTTTCATGAAATGTGGCATATGTTTTCTCAAACATCTAAGAATCGGTGATAATATCACCATAATATTTTAGTTTAACCACAATTTCCATTATAGCGGAATTATAATTCATTACTTTGTCAAAATCTTTGAATTTTAGACATTGCCATTCATCCCGAACATGTGGGAGATTTATGGCCTTTCGATTATCAAATCGATCTTTTAGGATTCCTAGATCTCTTTGGGATCTTTTATGTGTGCATAATCACATATGATACTTTTTATCAAGGTGTCTTAAAATAAAGATCACCGATATTTCCTTTTCTTGAACCGTCGAAGTATGTTTCTCTTTTATGGTTTTCATTGAGCCAAGAGATAGTAAATGTATTTTGACGTAAGCAATCCAAAATATATAATCAACCAAAGTGATATTTAGAGATGGAAACATAAGCTTTTCAATGTTTGCTATTAGTTATCTAAATACAAAATTGAAAAAAAATTATTAGGAAAATAATATTATTTCTTTTATATTGAGCCATTTATATTTATATTAATGATGCAAGCGATTACAAAAACATAATTGCATAGAAAAATAAAGAGATACTTATGGTAAATTCTTCGCGAGTAAATTCCCCCAACGAAGAGACCGTAAGTACAATCAATAATTGCGATATATTGTCCGGTATAATACTGTTCTTTTTTTTTTTTTCTCATTTTTTTTTTTAACTAGGCGACATACTGTCCGGTATAATACTGTTTTTTTTTTCAGCGATGATAGAGTAATTAAACCGATAACATGTTATAAATAATTATTTTATTTTATAGTGAATATAAATAATAAATAAGAGAGAAATTTCATACTCACTAAAAGATCGGATACTGAATAATAAAGAGACGAGAGAGAGAGATATGTTTATTACTTCTCTTGTAATTGAAGTAATTTGGGCTCCACACAAATTATATTTTACTCGTAAAATTTTTTACGTGTAAGCTTCTATTGTTGACGCTTGATATTGTTGACGTTTGTTTTTATGACTTTTGTAACAATATGAAATTTTTAAAAATTTAATCGAATAACACCAAAACTTTAAAAAATGTAAAGCATAATTTACAAATTACAATTATCATAATAAAGAACACGAGATTTTAATGCATAATTTATAATAAATAATTGAATAATATCGGATTGTGCATAAATTTAAGTTTTATTACATGATTGAATAATACCCCTAAACACCATTATCATTCTACCCATAAAATTAAAAAACCTACACAATTTGAGCTATGAAAATCCTTTAAACAAAAAATTGAAGATTGTTACAAAAGAGGAAGACTATAAGAAAACGTATACTAAGAAAAAAAAAACTTTTGAATACGACAACATTAGATTGTTTTTCTTCCGTGAAACAAAAGTCAAGCGAATTGTGGGAAAATTACCACTACCCGGTCGTCACGGACTCGCAAGTCTTCTTGGCCAATATTATCTTCCAAAACACAATGACCAATATTCATTCACTCAACAGAATGTTCAACGAAGAACCCGTAAGCACTTTTTTATACCTGATTTCGTAATTTCACAAAGTAAAATAGTAATTCGAACCCACTTTTCTATACCTTCATTATCAAGGAGACGACTCCAAGTCAATCACTGAGTGCACATGAGAGATTATTAAATAGCCAGAACTTGGATAGCTTTCTCTAACACCAAGAGAGAAAGAGAAGAGGGAGTGAGAGAGTAAGTAAGGATGGGTTTTGCAGAGAAGAATTCTTATGATCTTCGTTTTCTTTTGTTCATATCCATAATTTTGAGCTGTTCTATTTCAGCTTCTGCAACTATCGCAGAAGCAAATGCACTTCTGAAATGGAAATCCACTTTCACGAACCTGAGTCGCTCATCAAAGCTGTCTTCATGGGTCAATGATGCAAACACCAATACTAGCTTTTCCTGCACCAGTTGGTATGGTGTTTCCTGCAACTCACGAGGGAGTATCGAAAAGTTAAACCTCACTGACAACGCTATAGAAGGTACTTTCCAAGATTTCCCCTTCTCTTCTCTCCCAAACCTTGCTTCAATTGATCTTAGCATGAACCGTTTCTCTGGAACCATCCCTCCTCAATTCGGAAACCTCTCTAAACTCATCTACTTTGACCTCTCCACAAACCACTTAACCGGAAAAATCCCACCTGAGCTTGGCAATTTGCAAAACCTCAAAACCCTCTCTCTTTCTAATAACAAACTTATCAGTTCAATTCCTTCATCCTTAAGAAATCTCAAGAACTTGACGGTTCTTTATCTTTATAAGAACTATCTAACAGGTTTCATTCCCTCGGAACTAGGCAACATGGAATCCATGACAAATTTAGAGTTAAGTCATAACAAACTTACCGGTTCAATTCCTTCTTCCTTAAGAAATCTCAAGAACTTGACGGTTCTTTATCTTCATCACAATTATCTTACTGGTGTCATTCCCCCGGAACTAGGCAACATGGAATCCATGACAGATTTAGAGTTGAGCACCAATAAACTTACCGGTTCAGTTCCTTCTTCCTTAGGAAATCTCAAGAACTTGACGGTTCTTCATCTTCATAAGAACTATCTAACTGGTGTCATTCCCCCGGAACTAGGCAACATGGAATCCATGATCAGTTTAGCTTTAAGTGAGAACAAACTTACCAGTTCAATTCCTTCTTCCTTAGGAAATCTCAAGAACTTGACGGTTCTTTATCTTTATAAGAACTATCTAACTGGTGTCATTCCCCCGGAACTAGGCAACCTGGAATCCATGATCAGTTTAGAGTTAAGTGAGAACAATCTTACAGGTTCAATTCCTTCTTCCTTAGGAAATCTCAAGAACTTGACAAATCTTTCTCTTGACCAGAATTATCTAACTGGTGTCATTCCCCCGGAACTAGGCAACATGGAATCCATGATTGATTTAACGTTAAGTCAGAACAATCTTACTGGTTCAATTCCTTCTTCTTTTGGTAACTTTACCAAGCTGGAAGTTTTGTACATCCGTGATAACCACCTCTCTGGTACAATCCCGCCAGAAGTGGCAAACTCTTCAGAGCTAACTGAATTGCAACTCGCCAGAAACAACTTCACCGGTTTCTTGCCTGAGAACATTTGCAAAGGTGGCAAGCTTCAGAATATCTCATTAGATTATAATCACCTCGAAGGTCATATCCCAAAAAGCTTGAGAAATTGCAAGAGCCTGATCAGAGCAAAATTTGTAGGGAACAAATTCACAGGAGATATTTCTGAGGCTTTTGGGATTTACCCAGATCTTGACTTCATTGATCTCAGCCACAACAAATTACACGGTGAGATGTCAGGCAACTGGCAGAAGAGTCCAAAGCTAGGTGCCTTGATCATGTCAAACAACAACATCACGGGTGCTATCCCACCTGAGATTTGGAACATGAAACAACTGGGCGAGCTAGATCTATCTGCCAACAACCTATCTGGTGAACTTCCAGAAGCAATTGGAAATCTCACGAATTTGTCAAGGCTAGGACTTAATGGGAATCAGTTATCTGGAAGAGTTCCTGCAGGAATAAGTTTCTTAACCAATCTTGAGTCTCTTGACTTATCCTCAAACAGATTCAGCTCCCAGATCGCACAAACCTTTGACTCCTTTTTAAAGCTTCATGACGTGAACCTGAGCAGAAACAATTTCGATGGATGCATTCCCGGACTAACAAAGCTGACTCAGTTAACGCATCTTGATCTCAGCCACAATCATTTCGACGGAGAAATCCCATCACAGCTCAGCTCCCTGCAAAGCCTCGACAAGCTCGACCTCTCACACAACTATCTCTCGGGTTTCATTCCAACAACTTTCGAGAGCATGAAAGCGCTGACGTACATCGATATATCAAACAATAAACTCGAGGGTCCGCTTCCAGACATTCCAGCGTTTCGAAACGCAACAGCAGATGCATTGGAGGGAAACAGAGGCTTATGCAGTAATATTCCTAAACAAAGGTTGAATTCATGCCCTATCACTTCTGGTGGGTTCCAAAAGCCGAAGAAGAACGGCAACCTTCTTGTGTGGATACTACTGCCAATCCTAGGAGCACTCGTCATTCTCTCTATATGTGCAGGCGCATTTACCTACTACCTTCGGAAACGAAAACCACACAATGGAAGAAACACAGATTCTGAAACTGGAGAGAATATGTCCATATTCAGCGTTGATGGCAAATTCAAATACCAAGATATCATCGAATCAACAAACGAATTCGATCAAAGATACCTCATCGGAAGCGGAGGATACAGCAAAGTCTACAAAGCAAACCTCCCAGATGCGATCGTAGCCGTGAAAAGGCTACATGATACAGTAGACGAAGAGATATCAAAGCCAGTGGTGAATCAAGAGTTCCTAAACGAAGTAAGAGCGTTAACAGAGATCCGTCACCGCAACGTGGTGAAGCTCTTCGGCTTCTGCTCTCACCGCCGCCACACTTTTCTGATCTACGAGTACATGGAAAAAGGAAGTTTAAACAAACTCTTAGCCAACGAAGAAGAAGCTAAGCAACTCACTTGGACCAAAAGGATCAACATCGTGAAAGGTGTGGCTCACGCGTTATCGTATATGCACCATGACCGATCAACTCCGATCGTCCACCGTGATATTAGCAGCGGCAACATCCTTCTCGATAATGATTACACAGCTAAGATCTCCGATTTTGGCACCGCGAAGCTTCTCAAGACGGATTCATCAAATTGGTCCGCCGTTGCTGGAACCTACGGCTACGTCGCTCCAGGTAAATCTAAATCAATGAAATTGAAATCCCTAAATTCGAATTTGAAATTGATTATTTCTGAAATTTTTGCAACAGAGTTTGCTTACACGATGAAGGTGACGGAGAAATGCGACGTGTATAGCTTTGGGGTTTTGATACTCGAGGTTATAATGGGGAAGCATCCGGGAGATTTGGTTGCGAGTTTGTCTTCGTCTCCGGGAGAAACTCTGTCCCTGAGAAGCATTTCCGATGAACGTTTATTAGAACCACGGGGGGAGAGTAGAGAGAAGCTCATGAAGATGGTGGAAGTAACGTTATCGTGTTTACAAGCAGATCCACAATCTCGGCCAACGATGTTATCAATCTCTACAGCTTTTTCTTAGAACTCATCTTCATCAATTTCTTCGACGAGGTAAACAAAATAACAAACTTTTTTATATATTATAAATGTGTTTATCGATGCAGCAGTAGTTAAAATCATTTTTTTTGGAAAGAAGGGAAGAAGAAAGAGAAGTTGTGTGAAAGAAGAAGAAAGAAGACAAAGACTTTGGGCCATGTTGCATTAAGGCCCAATGTTAATGGGTTATTTTGTGTTGGTAAACTTTGATAATTATGAATTAGTTAGGTTAAGATCAAATGTAGTATATATATGTTGTGTGGTTGTAACATTATCATTAAGGAAGTAAGAGGATAAACGTTAAGTGGCTAAACCTAGCAAAGTCTAACAACTAGGGGTGTCAAAATGAGCTCGTAACTCATGAGCTGGCTCAGCTCAGCTCGATTTTTCATGAGCACGAGTTCTGTTTTTTAGGCTCATTTAATATATGAGTTATATGATCGAGCTTTTTTTAGATCGCGAGTTATATGAGCGAGCTTTAATGAACATGAGCTGGCTCATGAGCTCGGCTTTTTTTACAAATATATATATATATATATTGTAAATATATACAAAATGTCAACATAAGCATATATATCTTTCCATTTAAATTAAACAAAAATAGAATTATTCTATTAGAAAATTTGTGTTTTGAGGTTATTTTTTCTTGGATTTATTTCCATTATTTAACTTTAGAATTAATTATGTTATTGGATTTATTTTATTTTATTTAAAAAAATTTACATTATTTTTGTTGTTATATTTATTTGTTATGAGCTCGCGAGCTAGCTCATTTAACTCGCGACCAAGATGATCTGAGTCCGAGTTTATATATTGAAGCTCATCTAATAAATGAGCTGAGCTGAGCTAGCTCATGAAATGTCCGAGCTCATCATGAGTTGAGCCGAGTTGAGCGAGCTAGCTCATTTTGACACCCCTACTAACAACCATGACCATCAAACCATTCATTGGTAGGTGTTCTCATGCTAGTAACATAGACAAGTTACCTAGCTTTTTGAAAACACAAGTAAAATGTGTGTTTAGCTATCAAATTGTTCAAACTTTTATAAGATGTCCAAACACTTTTAAAATTGGTTTAAGAGACTATAAAATGAAATAAATTAAATGCTACATGATTCGTCTAAACAAAATCAACAACATGATTTTATCCGAATCTGATGAGTGACAATTTTAGCCCAAACAGATTCATTTTGTGACCAAACATTTGATTTACGCTACTATAACTTTAGTTATGACTAATGTGGATTTTTACTAAATGACAAAAATAACTCACATGATTTACCTATATCTTTTTTTCACAAGAAAGAATCTATGAACTTTTCAAAATTTGTTATTTATTTAGTAAAAGGTATTGTATGTAATAAAATTAATATTCTAATATTTATAATACTGTCTTTGAACTTTTTCTTTTGGGCAAACTTTCTCTGAAATTTTCAAAATTTGTTAATTATTTAGTAAAAGATATAGTAATATTGTATATAATTAAAATTTGTTATTCTGAAATTTTCATAATATTTATAATATTATGGAGTGTATAGCTTTTATGTGTGCATAATCACATATGATACTTTTATCAAGGTGTCTTAAAATAAAGATCACCGATCTTTCATTTTCTTGAACCGTCGAAGTATTTTTCTCTTTTATGGTTTTCATTGAGCCAAGAGATAGTAAATGTATTTTGACGTAAGCAATCCAAAATATATAATCAGCCAAAGTGATATTTAGAGCTGGAATCATAAGCTTTTCAATGTTTGCTATTAGTTATCTAAATACAAAATTGAAAAAAAAAATTTAGTAAAATAATATTATTTCTTTTATATTGAGCCATTTATATTTATATTAATGATGCAAGCGATTACAAAAAACATAATTGCATAGAAAAATAAAGTGATACTTATGGTAAATTCTTCGCGAGTAAATTCTCCAACGAAGAGACCGTAAGTACAATCAATAATTGCGACATACTGTCCGGTATAATACTGTTTTTTCTTTTTTTCTTTTTTTCTCATTTTTTTTTCTTTTAACTAGGCGACATATTGTCCGGTATAATACTGTTTTTTTTTTCAGCGATGATAGAGTAATTGTGCCGATAACATGTTATAAATAATTACTTTATTTTATAGTGAATATAAATAATAAATAAGAGAGAAATTTTACACTCACTGAAAGATCGGATACTGAATAATAAAGAGACGAGAGGGATATGTTTATTACTTCTCTTGTAATTGAAGTAATTTGGGCTCCACACAAATTATATTTTACTCGTAATATTTTTTACGTGTAAGCTTCTATTGTTGAGGCTTGATATTGTTGACGTTTGTTTTTATGACTTTTGTAACAATATGAAATATTTTAAAATTTTAATCGAATAACACCAAAACTTTAAAAAATGTAAAGCATGATTTACAAATTACAATTATCATAATAAAGAACACGAGATTTTAATGCATAATTTATAATAAATAATTGAATAATATCGGCTTGTGCATAAATTTAAGTTTTATTACATGATCGAATAATACCCCTAAACACCATTATCATTCTACCCATAAAATTAAAAAACCTACACAATTGAGCTATTAAAATCCTATAAAAAAAAATTGAAGATTGTTACAAAAGAGGAAGACTATAAGAAACGTATACTAAGAAAAAAAAAAAACTTTTGAATACGACTACATTAGATTGTTTTTCTTCCGTGAAACAAAAGTCAAGCGAATTGTGGGGAAAAAAAAAAAGTAATAGTTAATGATGAATAAATTACCACTACCCGGTCGTCACGGACTCGCAAGTCTTCTTGGCCAATATTATCTTCCAAAACACAATGACCAATATTCATCCACTCAACAGAATGTTCAACGAAGAACCCGTAAGCACTTTTTTATACCTGATTTCGTAATTTCACAAAGTAAAATAGTAATTCGAGCCCACTTTTCTATACCTTCATTATCAAGGAGACGACTCCAAGTCAATGACTGAGTGCACATGAGAGATTATTAAATAGCCAGAACTTGGATAGCTTTCTCTAACACCAAGAGAGAAAGAGAAGAGGGAGTGAGAGAGTAAGTAAGGATGGGTTTTGCAGAGAAGAATTCTTATGATCTTCGTTTTCTTTTGTTCATATCCATAATTTTGAGCTGTTCTATTTCAGCTTCTGCAACTATCGCAGAAGCAAATGCTCTTCTGAAATGGAAATCCACTTTCACGAACCAGAGTCACTCATCAAAGCTGTCTTCATGGGTCAATGATGCAAACACCAATACTAGCTTTTCCTGCACCAGTTGGTATGGTGTTTCCTGCAACTCACGAGGGAGTATCGAAGAGTTAGACCTCACTGACAATGCTATAGAAGGTACTTTCCAAGATTTCCCCTTCTCTTCTCTCCCAAACCTTGCTTACATTGATTTTAGCATGAACCGTTTCTCTGGAACCATCCCTCCTCAATTCGGAAACCTCTCTAAACTCATCTACTTTGACCTCTCCACAAACCACTTAACCAGAAAAATCCCACCTGAGCTTGGCAATTTGCAAAACCTCAAGAACCTCTCTCTTTCCAATAACAAACTTACCGGTTCAATTCCTTCTTCCTTAGGAAATCTCAAGAATTTGACGGTTCTTTATTTTTATAAGAACTATCTAACTGGTGTCATTCCCCCGGAACTAGGTAACATGGAATCTATGATCAGTTTAGATTTAAGTGAGAACAAACTTACCGGTTCAATTCCTTCTTCCTTAGGAAATCTCAAGAACTTGACGCTTCTTTATCTTCACCATAATTATCTAGCTGGTGTCGTTCCCTCGGAACTAGGCAACATGGAATCCATGATCGATTTAGAGTTAAGTACCAATAAACTTACCGGTTCAATTCCTTCTTCCTTAGGAAATCTCAAGAACTTGACGGTTCTTTATCTTTATAAGAACTATCTTACTGGTGTCATTCCCCCGGAACTAGGTAACATGGAATCCATGATCGATTTAGAGTTAAGTAAAAACAAACTTACCGGTTCAATTCCTTCTTCTTTAGGAAATCTCAAGAACTTGACGGATGTTTATCTTAACCAGAATTGTCTAACTGGTGTCATCCCCCCGGAACTAGGCAACATGGAATCCATGATCACTTTAGATTTAAGTAAAAACAAACTTACCGGTTCAATTCCTTCTTCCTTAGGAAATCTCAAGAACTTGACGGATCTTTCTCTTGACCAGAATTATCTAACTGGTGTCATTCCCCCGGAACTAGGCAACATGGAATCCATGACCAGTTTAGATTTAAGTGAGAACAAAATTACTGGTTCAATTCCTTCTTCCTTAGGAAATCTCAAGAACTTGACGGATCTTTCTCTTGACCAGAATTATCTAACTGGTGTCATTCCCCCGGAACTAGGCAACATGGAATCCATGACCAGTTTAGATTTAAGTGAGAACAAAATTACTGGTTCAATTCCTTCTTCCTTAGGAAATCTCAAGAACTTGACGGATCTTTCTCTTGACCAGAATTATCTAACTGGTGTCATTCCCCCGGAACTCGGCAACATGGAATCCATGACCAGTTTAGATTTAAGTCAGAACAAACTCACCGGTTCGATTCCTTCTTCCTTAGGAAACCTCAAGAACTTGACGGTTCTTTATCTTTATAAGAACTATCTAACTGGTGTCATTCCCCCGGAACTAGGCAACATGGAATCCATGATTGATTTAGCGTTAAGTCAGAACAATCTTACTGGTTCAATTCCTTCTTCCTTTGGTAACTTTACCAAGCTGGAAGTTTTGTACCTCCGTGATAACCACCTCTCTGGTACGATCCCGCCGGGAGTAGCAAACTCTTCAGAGCTAACTCAATTGCAACTCGCCAGAAACAACTTCAATGGTTTCTTGCCTGAAACCCTTTGCAAAGGTGGCAAGCTTCAGAATATCAGTTTAGATGATAATAACCTCGAAGGTCCTATCCCGAAAAGGGTGAGAGATTGCAAGACCCTGATAAGAGCAAGATTCAGAGGGAACGGATTCACTGGAGATATTTCTGAAGCTTTTGGGATTTACCCAGATCTTGACTTCATTGATCTCAGCCACAACAAATTCCGCGGTGAGATTTCAGGCAACTGGGAGAAGAGTCGAAAGCTAGGTGCCTTGATCATGTCAAACAACAACATCACGGGTGTTATCCCACCAGAGATTTGGAACATGAAACAACTGGGCGAGCTAGATCTGTCTACCAACAATCTCTCTGGTGAACTTCCAGAAGCAATTGGAAATCTCACGAATTTGTCGAGGCTACGACTTAATGGGAATCAGTTATCTGGAAGAGTTCCTGCAGGAATAAGTTTTTTAACCAATCTTGAGTCTCTTGACTTATCCTCAAACAGATTCAGCTCCCAGATCCCACAAACCTTCGACTCCTTTTTAAAGCTTCATGACATGAACCTGAGCAGAAACAATTTCGATGGACGCATTCCTGAACTAACAAAACTGATTCAGTTAACGCAACTTGATCTCAGCCACAACCAGTTCGACGGAGAAATCCCATCACAGCTCAGCTCCCTGCAGAGCCTCGACAAGCTCGACCTCTCACACAACAATCTCTCGGGTTTCATTCCAACAACTTTCGAGAGCATGAAAGCGCTGACGTACATCGATATATCAAACAATAAACTCGAGGGTCCGCTTCCAGACATTCCAGCGTTTCGAAACGCAACAGCAGATGCATTGGAGGGAAACAGAGGCTTATGCAGTAATATTCCTAAACAAAGGTTGAATTCATGCCCTATCACTTCTGGTGGGTTCCAAAAGCCGAAGAAGAACGGCAACCTTCTTGTGTGGATACTACTGCCAATCCTAGGAGCACTCGTCATTCTCTCTATATGTGCAGGCGCATTTACCTACTACCTTCGGAAACGAAAACCACACAATGGAAGAAACACAGATTCTGAAACTGGAGAGAATATGTCCATATTCAGCGTTGATGGCAAATTCAAATACCAAGATATCATCGAATCAACAAACGAATTCGATCAAAGATACCTCATCGGAAGCGGAGGATACAGCAAAGTCTACAAAGCAAACCTCCCAGATGCGATCGTAGCCGTGAAAAGGCTACATGATACAGTAGACGAAGAGATATCAAAGCCAGTGGTGAATCAAGAGTTCCTAAACGAAGTAAGAGCGTTAACAGAGATCCGTCACCGCAACGTGGTGAAGCTCTTCGGCTTCTGCTCTCACCGCCGCCACACTTTTCTGATCTACGAGTACATGGAAAAAGGAAGTTTAAACAAACTCTTAGCCAACGAAGAAGAAGCTAAGCAACTCACTTGGACCAAAAGGATCAACATCGTGAAAGGTGTGGCTCACGCGTTATCGTATATGCACCATGACCGATCAACTCCGATCGTCCACCGTGATATTAGCAGCGGCAACATCCTTCTCGATAATGATTACACAGCTAAGATCTCCGATTTTGGCACCGCGAAGCTTCTCAAGACGGATTCATCAAATTGGTCGCCGTTGCTGGAACCTACGGCTACGTCGCTCCAGGTAAATCTAAATCAATGAAATTGAAATCCCTAAATTCGAATTTGAAATTGATTGTTTCTGAAATTTTTGCAACAGAGTTTGCTTACACGATGAAGGTGACGGAGAAATGCGATGTGTATAGCTTCGGAGTTCTGATACTCGAAGTTATAAAGGGGAAACATCCGGGAGATTTGGTTTCGAGTTTGTCTTCGTCTCCGGGAGAAACTCTGTCGCTGAGAAGCATTTCCGATGAACGTATACCAGAACCACGGGGGCAGAATAGAGAGAAGCTCATGAAGATGGTGGAAGTGGCTTTATCGTGTTTACAAGCAGATCCACAATCACGGCCAACAATGTTGTCAATCTCCACATCATTTTCTTAGAACTCATCTTCATCAATTTCTTCGACGAGGTAAAGAAAATAACAAACTTTTTTATATATTATAAATGTGTTTATCAATGCAGCCGTAGTTAAAAATTAAAATCGTTTTTTTGGAAAGAAGGGAAGAAGAAAGAGAAGTTGTGTGAAAGAAGAAGAAAGAAGAAAAAGACTTTGGGCCATGTTGCATAAGGCCCAATGTTAATGGGTTATTTTGTGTTGGTAAACTTAGATAATTATGAATTAGTTAGTTTAAGATAAAATGTAGTATATATGTTGTGTGGTTGTAACATTATCATTAAGGAAGTAAGAAGATAAACGTTAAATGGCTAAACCTAGCAAAGTCTAACACTCCATGACCATCAAACCATTCATTGGTAAGTGTTCTCATACTACTAACGTAGACAAGTTACCTAGCTTTTATAAGATCGCCCAAGCCTCTGTGGTCTAGTGGCAGAGGAAGCTTTGGTGAAGGGTGAAACTCCCAGACCCGAGTTTAATTCTCCCTGGAAACAAAAAACACATTTGTTTGGGAAGTCTGTCAGTTGGGCCTTGGCCCAATTGGTTTACCTGGTAGTCAGAAATGCAGGCGGCCTGACTACCCCCTGGCATTAGTCGGAAGGTATTCCAAACTCGGATCAGGCAGTGTGGTGGCCCAATTCTACCTGAATCGGGAGAAGTCCACTCTGTAGCACCTCGGTGCGTTCCTACCGAGGCCAACCGGATCAGCCGATAGGGTTTATCAAAAAAAAAAACTTTTATAAGATGTTCAAACACTTTTAAAATTGGTTTCAAGAGACTATAATATGAAATAAATTAACTCTACATGATTCGTCTAAACAAAAATCACATGATTTTATCCGAATCTGAGTGACAATTTTAGCCCAAACAGATTCATTTTGTGATCAAACATTTGATTTATGCTACTATAACTTAAAGTTATGAGTTATGACTAATGTGGATTTACTAAATGACAAAAATAACTCACTTGATTTACCTATATCTTTTTTCACAAGAAAGAATCTCTGAACTTTTCAAAATTTGTTATTTATTTAGTAAAAGGTATTGTATGTAATAAAATTAATATTCTAATATTTATAATATTGTCTTTGAACTTTTTCTTTTGGGCAAACTTTCTCTGAAATTTTCAAAATTTGGTATTTATTTAGTAAAAGATATGGTAATATTGTATAAATTAAATTAATATTTATACTACTGTCTATATGTAAATCGCCAGAAGTAGTAGGAGATTTTCTTATGCAGAGTAGGACATTTATAAAGATATAAATACGTTTTTTTTGTTTTTTGTAATGAGTCCTAAACTCCTAATGGACAACACGTTTGCAAGTGATAAAAAAAAAAATCTTACAGACTTAAATAATACAAAATGGATTATACAAAACTAAATCCGAACGCGTATAATATTGTGAATGATTTTGTGACAACCAATCAAACCGTTAATGCGAGATTACGATAGTTTGCTGTGAAATCATGATTTGCGCATAAAGTTAAGCAAATGCGGATAATAAAAATAAAATAATTCATAAAGTGTAACAAATACGTGGCAGAAGAATTAATAATTCGTTTGGGATATTTTGGTATATACGGACAGGCCACGTCGTGTCCTAAACCTCTTAGCCTTTCCCTTTATAAGTCAATCTTGTGTCGGCTTCGACTCTCAACATATACACACTAAGTAGAAACAAGAACTTGCAAAGAAAAAAATGGCGACTCTTAAGGTTTCTGATTCTGTTCCTGCTCCTTCTGAGGATGCTGAGCAACTGAGAACCGCTTTTGAAGGTAGTTTTATAATTCTTGTTCTCTGTTTTTGTTGATCTATTGTTATCTTCTTGTGTACATGATCACTTTCGTAAATATAACGAATCTGTTGTTTATGATTTGGTGGGTTATTGTATGATCATCTGTTTTAATGGCTTCGATGTGGATCGAGGTTGGTTTTACTCCGATCCGATCGATGTTTGTGTCGGTAGTGTTTTGTGAGATGATCTGTTTGTTGGTTGTTCATGTAGTCATGTCGATCGAACTTGTTCCTTCATGGATCGGATCAGTGACAATGATCTCCTTTCTTTGTGGGATCTAGAACAATCTTTCGTGTTTATAGTGATTTGATCCTGTTTTGGTTTCTCCTTTCTCTAATGAGATTGATGTTTTGATTGTTTGATCATGTTGATAATGACAATGATTTACATTCACACGAGATCTTGATTGGGTTGTGTTTTGATTCTCACAGTCACAGATCTGTCTTCTTAATCTAGATCTATAATGTAGTTCTTTGTAATCCAACACTAAGATCTTGAGATTTATACTTTGAATCGGTTTGATCGGTTCTGTTGTTATGGATCTGCAGTGTGTGACTTTCTTGGATCTGAAGTATGTGACTTTGATGCTTATAGAAAGTGAATCTTTATTCGTGGTTTTCGCAGGATGGGGTACGAACGAGGACTTGATCATATCAATCTTGGCTCACAGAAGTGCTGAACAGAGGAAGGTGATCAGGCAAGCATACCATGAAACCTACGGCGAAGACCTTCTCAAGACTCTTGACAAGGAACTCTCTAACGACTTCGAGGTTCGGTTTCGGACTTTTAAGTATGGGGACTTATAAAATCTGTGTTAAGTCATTGTATCTTAATTGGTTTTTGGTCATGGACAGAGAGCTATCTTGTTGTGGACTCTTGAACCCGGTGAGCGTGATGCTTTATTGGCTAATGAAGCTACAAAAAGATGGACTTCAAGTAACCAAGTGCTTATGGAAGTAGCCTGCACAAGAACCTCAACGCAGCTTCTTCACGCTAGGCAAGCTTACCATGCTCGCTACAAGAAGTCTCTTGAAGAGGATGTCGCTCACCACACTACCGGTGACTTCAGAAAGCTTTTGGTTTCTCTTGTTACCTCATACAGGTACGAAGGAGATGAAGTGAACATGACATTGGCTAAGCAAGAGGCTAAGCTGGTCCATGAAAAAATCAAGGACAAGCAGTACAACGATGAGGATGTTATTAGGATTTTGTCCACAAGGAGCAAAGCTCAGATCAATGCTACTTTTAACCGTTACCAAGATGATCATGGCGAGGAAATTCTCAAGAGTCTTGAGGAAGGAGATGATGATGACAAGTTCCTTGCACTGTTGAGGTCAACGATTCAGTGCTTGACAAGACCAGAGCTTTACTTTGTTGATGTTCTTCGTTCAGCAATCAACAAAACTGGAACCGATGAAGGAGCTCTCACTAGAATTGTGACCACAAGAGCTGAGATTGACTTGAAGGTCATTGGAGAGGAGTACCAGCGCAGGAACAGCATTCCTTTGGAGAAAGCCATTACCAAAGACACTCGTGGAGATTACGAGAAGATGCTTGTCGCACTTCTCGGTGAAGATGATGCTTAATCAATCAATCCTCCACAGAGAAACATAAGCTTATATAGCTTTGTTTTCTCTCATCTCTCTCTCTCTTTCTCTTTGATGAGTTTCTGATCATTTGATTTTCTTTCTTCAAAAACCTTGTTTGTTGTTGTTGTTGTATGTTTTGAGTTCCCAAATAATGCGAAAGAGAGAGAACCTGTGTGGTCTCTTAAGTTATATATATATATTAAGAGCATTGGCCTAAAACACAGACTAACAACTAGTTCTGGTTTGACAAAAGTTGTTGTCACTACAAAAAGGGAGACCAACAACAAAAACATTAAGGGCATTCTTTTCTCTAAAGCCCTATCCGATCTTGAAACACAAAATAACAACAACAATTTTTTAGTTACTAATTAAAGTCACTTCTTCAAGATGGTCTTGGAGAAAATCTTCTTGCAGTAAGGGCTCGACCGTAGTTTCCCGAACCTGTAAACCTTCTCAACCAATTTAGCACGAACAGCTCCCTGCGTTAACCCCAAAAGCCATGTCAAGTTCTGTTTCTGAAAGCTTATAAAATATGTATTGATTTGGACTTACTTTGGTAACAGAGAGAGCAGTTTGGATCACATAGTTCGCATAAGGATCCTGCAGAAGATATTCAAAGTTTGGAACACAGATGAGTTCGCGGACGATCTCAGCTCGACTCTCTGGATACTTCCTTAGACATTTCTCAATCACATGGCTACTAAACTTCTGAGTCGCTAGCTCGGCGTAGTGCATTCTAAACCGAACCAGCAACTTCGCCGCAGAAACTTGTTGCTCTATTAAGTACTGCACCACATAGTTCCTGCCAAATTTCATTAACCATAAGGAGAGTTTTTCAAACTATACCAAATCATCATAAGAGAAAAAATCTTAGAGTCTAAGGAGATTAAATTTACCCAAAAGGATCCTGAGAAAGGTGAAGTGCGTTTCTTGATATCTCAGCGACGAGTCTCTCACGTTGCAGTCCATCAGAGTTTGAAAGGCAGCATTGAAGAACACAGCATCCGTGGCGATGAATAGCAATCTCAGCACAGTACTTTGTAGCAGCTTCTAACACAAACTGACACCAAAATTCACAACATTAATGAGATCTTAAGTAGGAAACAAAATCTGGAGATTAATATGTGACAATAATCTCAACACATTACTTTGTAGCTGCTTCCATTTCAAACTAACAACAAATTTCACAACATTCATTAAAGCTTAAGTATGAACCAAACGATGAGACATCTATTAAACCTTGTTGTCATTAGGGCCAAGTGTTTGCAAGCAACTCTGTATCACATGGTTGCCATTCAGATCTTTGACAAGAGCAAGAAAGCCCGGTTTGAGACCGTACTTCACCAATGCAATCTGCTGTTTTGTTTTCACTGTTTCAATCATCTTCTGCACAACCCTTGTTCTGTTTAAATTCAAAACACATTAGTCACAAATCATCATCCACAAAGCAAAACCAGCAAATTTAAAGGGTCTCAGCTTTTTGAAATCAAAAATAAGCGGATTTAAAGGGTTTTGCTCAAAGGTGCTTTATTTCTTGTAGCTACCTAAAGTGTGCAGTTTTGGTTTGTCCAAAAACAGCAAAAAGTAAAAATGAAAATTCATTCTTTTCTACCAAATGTTGCATTCTTTTAGTGATAGTGATGGCTACCAAACTATGCAGAGATTTCAAATATTTCCATAAACAGAAAAGATTTCATCTTCCTCAAGTAAACAAGAAAGATTTCATCTTAATCCTCAAAAGATGACATGTCTCCATCTCTATTGAGCTCGTTGACTAAATTAATGAAACAAATTTACTAAAAGTTGATAAAAAGAGAGAAGCTTACCCATAAGTGTTGAGACAGATTTGGATAAGCTCCCTTGGTTTTGACGTTAACACACTCACAATCAACGTTCTCTGTTCCTCATCACTCACCTCTAACAGCTTCTGGACAATGTAATTCCCAAAAGGATCCATGGAGAGTTCAACAACATGGTCAATGATCTCATGAAATATAACCTTGGCATCAAGAACCGTTCCTTCTTCGACCAGTTTCTGCAAAACTCGACAACCAATCTGATCTTTGGCCATTATGTTCACAGATCCGTAAATCTCAACCATAGAGACGAGATTCATAGGCAAAGGCAAAACAATACTGCTCTTTGGACTGATTAGAGTATCCTCTGGATAAGAAGCTCCAAGTTTTCCAGAACCTTCCATGGCGGCTAGATTCAGAGGCAAACCAGTAGTGAACTTTGGCTCATCTTCCTTGAAATACCTTCTCATCTCGTGAAACGGACTCATCAGAGAACTATCCTCTAGATAAGAAGCTCTAGAAACTTCCATGGCGGCTAGGGTTTGAGAAACCCTATTTCCTTCAAACATCAACGAACCGTTGAAAGCATCGTTGCCTCTGAGAAAAGGAGAACGCTTTATGGGTTCGTTAATATGGTCCAAGAGATAATCTCTGTGATTCTTAAGAGCCATCATCTCTTCAAATCTGTTTGTGTTAAAGGAATCTTGATGGCCAAGCAATCTCATCTCTCCTGGAGAAGAAGAAACTCCATGAAAGTTGTTGTTTTGCAGACGAACAGAGGAAAAGTTACGAAACCCATCATGAATCTGAGAAGCTCCACTCAGATTCTGATCAAACCCATGAAGAGTTCTAGACCCAAACTCACCCGGGTCGACCCGGAACGGTTCTTCGGGGTTGGTCCATATACTCATGTCACAAGAGATACCCATTTTGTGAAGCTTTTTACACAAATCCAGAGCTTCAACACTCTTGTTGTTGTAACACTGATTCTTCAGAAATGGGTTTGTGTCGAGACTCCTTAAGAACCCATCAGAACCAAGAGAACGATGATCTGAAGCTCGTCCGATGTTGAAATCTCCATGAAAACCTCCAAAACCCATGAATCTCTCTCCAAACATTAGATCAAAAACAGAGGAAAGTGTAGAAACCGATTTCACAAACGAAGAAGAAGAAGAGAGAGAAGAGAGAGTAAAGCCAAGGAAACAATACGGAGAGGTTTTGGTGATATAACAAGAAATGGTTTGTGAGAGAGAGAATGTTGTTGTTGTTGGTGTGGGTGTGTACGTACGGAGGCTGTGTTTGTCTCTTTTGTCGTTTTTTCGCCATTAATATGGTAACAGAGCCTCAAACACTGCTTTTTGCAGCCTGCCGAGGAATTATTTGGATTTACAGTTTTGCCCCCCTTTTTATTTTGGTCCTTTTGTTTTTCTATTCTTTAAAATTTCTCTTATTTGTTTTGTTTTAAATTAAGAAACTTAACCGATTCTAAAGCTAAACCAATAATAACCAATATAGCTGAACCGAGATATGTAGACTCTAATAATCATGTTTTGATTCGGGTTTTAGTCCAAATCCGAATGGTCAAATGGGGTAGGAAAAAAATTAATTTTAGAGTTTATTTTCAAGAAACAATTTTCACTAAATATGTGCCATTATAATTTATATTTATCTATTTTTTTCAAATCTTTCGATTATTCTACATTTTCCCTCAAAGCTTCACACTCTGTATCTAAACACATATAAAGCATTTTTTTTTTTTATTTTTTTTTTTATTTTTTTTTTTTGATAAACCCTATCGGCTGATCCGGTCGGCCTCGGTAGGAACGCACCGAGGTGCTACAGAGTGGACTTCTCCCGATCCAGGTAGAATTGGGCCACCACACTGCCTGATCCGAGTTTGGAATGCCTTCCGACTAATGCCAGGGGTAGTCAGGCCGCCTGCATTTCTGACTACCAGGTAAACCAATTGGGCCAAGGCCCAACTGACAGACTTCCCAAACAAATGTGTTTTTGTTTCCAGGGAGAATCGAACTCGGGTCTGGGAGTTTCACCCTTCACCAAAGCTTCTTCTGCCACTAGACCACAGAGGCTTGGGCCATATAAAGCATTATTAAACCTTGACTTTCTTCTTCACTATTTATGAACTCTTTAAAGATATCGAAATTGGGTTTCTTCGCACAAGCTAATTTGGCGACGACAAATAGGTACATCTAATTGTATTGTTCTCTCTTAAATCTATTATAATTTCTAATGTGAGTTTGTGTGGCTTCAGATAAACATTCCTTGAGTTGCATAGAGAGTTTGAGAGGCTATAAACCAACGAGAAGGTTAAAAATGTGGGCATCTTGTAGACGTCCATTTGGACATGATCATCTTTGGGTACGTTATATATTTTTGTGTTGTCTATTTGAACTAACGAATTCATAGCCCATTAAAAAAAAATCCGCACGAATGGTCCATATGGGCACCGTCAAAACTCAAAACTCAAAACTCAAAACCAATTGACACTACTTCTCTTTTATTTGTATTTTTTGGGTATGGTATTTGTAGAAAAAGATTGGTTTGTAAAGAAACAAGAAAGTAATAATGGGTCTGATTGGTTGATGTATATAGTAGAAAACAAAATCTTCTAACATATGTTAAAAACTAACAGTCAAAAGAAAATGAAATAAAAGTAATTTCTTTTTATTTCTCAAAAAGTAGAAGAATTATTCAACTCAAAATTAGTAGTAAAAATAAATTTCTACTAGTTTACTCTTAGTAACTTTTTTTTTTAATTCTTTATGTTTCCTCTAAACCTAAACCACTCAGACCCAATGAGTCTTTGGAAGAGAAATAAAATCAAAATAACGTTTAAATCATATTGGGAGTTGAAAATGTGATTTAACTCATAGTTTTCTCCATAATGGTGACTTCAAAAGACTCTTGATATTTATTTTTTTATTCATAAATAAAGACAACTCAACTGGACTTTTTGAACTTATTATTAGGCCCAAAATTGGCTAGACTTTATAGACATCATTTCCAATGGATTTCTAAATGTTTTATTGTTTAAAAGAATTTTTTTACGGAGTTAAGTATATTATTACGTACGCCCTCTGTTATATTTAATTGATGTTTTAAAAAAGATTGTTTTACTATTGACCAAGATACTTTTCTTAATAGTTAACTTATATTTAGTTAATGTTGTTTTTGCATAAAAATATAAATTAAATATAGTTTATATAATTGCTTAATTTGTGTGCAAAAACTTTAAACATTAGTTAAGAAGAAAAGTTATTATTAAGACTCACTCCTATGTCACCCCTTACTCCTAGAGTCCTAGGAAGGTAATTGGATTCTAAATTCGGATTTCATTGTAAACTTAATACTGAGATTTAGTATATTCTATTTTATTTAGTCTAGTCTTTCATCATATCACATTTTTTATTCTGTTTAAACACATCAATATTTTATATTTACCTGATTTATGTATTTTCTTTGTATTTTGTTAGATGGCTATTTTCTCATATATTATAAAATTATTTAATCTGTATTTTTTTGTTTTCAACAGATCACATTGTTATTTTTTTCATTTCTTTTGAATCATCATTATGACAAAAATATTTTTACTTAAGAATTTGATAATCTTATTTAATATAAATTATATTTAAAAGAAAATATTAGGTTGTATAAAAAAACTAAAAGTAATAATGAGTCTTGGAAAGAAACATAAAATAAAGATATGCTTAAATGAGTTGAGGGTTGAAAATGTGATTTAACTCTTGTTTTTTTCCAAAATGAAAACTTGAAAGAACTCTTGATATTCATTTTCGTTACTTTATTTGCTATTATTAAATGGATTAAACTTAAGAGACATCTTCCCTTTAGATTTTTGAATGCTTTCATTGTTTAAAATCTCCTTAATTATTTTGTTACATGTATCATTTAACTTGTTTTTTTTGTTGTTAAAAATATCATTTAACTTGTTGGTATTTGCAACTCGTTAGGATCGTAATATAAAAGAGCCAAGAAATGGTTTGAAAGAGAGAATGTTGTAGTGTGAGTGTACGTACGGAGAGACCTTCACGTCCAATTCCAAAGGCTGTGTTTGTCTCTTTGTCGTTTTTACTGTCACATTTCGCCATTAATGTTGAAGCCTGCTGCCGAGAAATATTAGGAAAATACAAATTTGTCCCTTTTTATTTTTGGTCATGTGTTACTTTTCATTTTTGGTTTGTTTTCTTTTATAAATTTTTGTTGCTTTATTATTGTTTTTTTTTGCTGCAGCCTAAATGCAATTCTCTTATGTCATTCCCTCGCTCCTGGGAAAATCCTATAAAGTATAAAACTGAAATCAGATTTCCATCGTAAGATAATTGGAGAAATGTCAAGTTATAACATAACATGTTTTGAATAGTGAGATTTTTTAAAATATAGATTTTTTAAAGTCTATTCTATATCGGTCACATTAATTATTTATTTCTTTTTAACAATTAAACACATTAGTAATTAATTTTCTCTCCCTACCAAAAAAAAAGTAATTTAATTTTCTCTGGGGTTTTTAATAGTTTATTTTGTTCTATATTTTTCTTATCACTTCTTTCATCTATTTTTTTGAAATAAATAATATATATTTTTTGTTTACAAGATAATAATGAGTCTTAAAAAGTGAAATAAAGTAAATATAATGCATTAATCAAATTTAGAGTTAGAAACGGTGATCCAACTTTTGGTTTTCTACATGATGATGATTTTAAAGCGACTAATAATATTTATTTCTATCATTTTTCTTTTCTTTTTAATCTCTCTGTTTTCTTCTTCATTCCTTCCCTCTTAAAGATTTATTTTCTTTGTTGATCGAGGATAAGTTTAATGTTTTCATATATGGATTTCTAGATCAAGATGCGTTTTTAATCGGCCTTCACTGTAGTGATTACATATATTGGCTTAGTTTTTGGTGATTTATGTCT
The DNA here is from genome assembly GCA_905216605.1 of Arabidopsis arenosa. Taxonomy (NCBI): domain Eukaryota; kingdom Viridiplantae; phylum Streptophyta; class Magnoliopsida; order Brassicales; family Brassicaceae; genus Arabidopsis; species Arabidopsis arenosa. The sequence continues at coordinate 15,891,574 of LR999451.1, forward strand.
AAGCTTGCAAACTTTCTCTCTTTATTGGTGGGAATTGTTTTTGATTCTCGCTGGCTCGATTTTTTGCCTTTCTCGTTCATATGATAATCATGTGGTTTCTTCGCGTAAGCAAAGAGAAGATTGGGGTAAAGAATTTTACATTTGATATTTTTGTGTAATGAGAAGATTGGTGATGCGAACTAAATGACTCGATCAAGAAAACTAAACCACAACAACACACCTGTTGAACCGGAGAGACTCGGTTATGAAGAAAAGAAGAATCATTTCATTGTTTCAATAATAATTGATAAGACATATATATTCCCTCCTTAGATCAGTGGTTTTATTTTGTGTATTTAAAGACCTTAAGGTGATGATGAATTAGACTAGAAAATTGATAAAACATAGTTTATCTCTTTGGTTACTTGTTTATGTGTTACACATACATAACACATCTCTTTGGCATTGATGAAGGTCCACCAATTAATTGGGGTAATGAATTTTATATTCAATTTCTACTTTGATCATTCTACTCTCTTTTTTTTTGTGTGTGCATGTAGTTGATGCATCAGCATGAAATTATAGCGTCTCACTTTGTGATGATAAATCAATTTTTATTCTCTATGGCTGATTATAGTAGAATGAGCATGCTCATTTTTATCATGTAGAATCTCATTTGAAGAACCCCAGGCTATGAATTGATGCTCCTACTCCTAGTCCTTAGCGTTTGGTTGAGCTAGCAAGTAATATGATATCAAAGTTTAGGTCATTAGTTTTGAGCAATTAATTGAGTTCTTATAAAGTTTTATAAACCAATTTGTATAACTTTTTAGAAGGTTTTATAAAGTTTGTTAAGATTTATATACCAACATAAAACGCAAATTATCAAGTTTTTGTAAGGTTTTTAAAACCAAATTATAACAGTTATTAAAGCCCCTACAATCCTAAAAGCCCTACTACCAATTAGTCCCCGATTATAAAGATTAATTAAATATTTTATAAACCAACCTACATAAATTATTAAGTTTATCAAGGTTTATAAGGATTTATATAGATATATAGAAAACTCAAAGTAATAATGAGTCTTGGAAAAAGAAATAATGTTTAAATCAAAAGGGAAGTTGAAAAGGTGGTTTAACTTTTAGTTTTCTCCATAATGATGACTTCAAAAGACTCTTGATATTCATTTTTTTTTTTACTTTTTTAGCCGTAAAGTAAAGACAACTATTGGATTTTCTGAACTTTTTCTTAGGCACAAAATGGACTAAACTAGATATATTTCATTATCTATGGGTTTCTAAACGTTTTTCTTGTTCAAAAATTATGTTTACTCATATAGTTAAATATATTATTACTTCATCTGTCTTACTTTAATCGATGTTTTAGAAATTTTAATGTTTTGGTTTCATTTTAAATGTTATTTTCAATTTTCTATGTAAAAGACTCTTGATATTTATTTCTGTTATTTTTTTTATCCGTACATTAAAGGCAAATACCCAAGATTTTTTGAACTTTTTATTAGGCACAAAATTTGGTAGACTATATAGATTTCATTCTCTATGGATTTCTAAAAATTATCATTGTTTAAACAATCTATTTGCTCATCTCTTTAAATATATTATTACTACCTCCGTTACACTTTATTTGATGTTTTAGAAATTTGATTTTGGTTTCTAAATTGTATAACCATTTATATTTGCAATATTTTTTTATTAGTTGACTTAGTTTTAGTTAATGAAATTTTTGCGTAAAATTTAAAAATTAAATGAAATTTCTATGATTTATTAAATTATGTGCAAAAACATGTAAACATCATTTATAATGAAACATAAGAATTATAAAATTTTAAGTTTAAATGAGTTGTACAAAAATTCTTTAATAAAACAACTAAATCGAATCAAAAGCTAGCAACAATGACTCATTCATAACAAGATATATGGACTCATTCATGTTTTGTTATTTAATTCATTGTTTATTGGTGCTTCAAAATTTGAAGAAAAAGATTTTTTATTAAGACCCACTCTTACGTCACTCCTCACTCCTGGAAGCTAATTGGATTCTATAATCTCATCGGAAAACTTGACATGTGATTTACAATATATAATCTATTTTATTTAGTCTTTTCATCAACCACGTTAATTATTACTCCCTCTATTTCAAAATATAAGAGATTTAAAAAAAATACACACATATAACTCTTATTTATAAATGAAGATTATTACTTTGTATAGAACTTTAAAAGTAATAATGAGTCTTGGAAAGAGAAATAAAAATAATAATGTTTTGAATAAGTTGACAATTGAAAAGGTGATTTAACCCTTAGTTTTCCATAATTATGATTTCATAAAATCTTTTAAAAATTTATTTTCTACTTTTCATCACTTTTTCTTATCATAAATAAAAATGAACTATTAAAAAAAATTGAACTTGTTATTAAACACAACAACTAAATCGATTCCAAAACTTAACCAACAATAACCGAGTATGTAGACCCTAAATAGTCATGTTTTGATTTTAAATTCGTTTGTACTGTTGCTTGACAGTTGACACCCACTAAAGGAAGCAATCACCAATCTAATAAAGTATAAACTGAAATATGTATCACTAAAGTTCCGATAGTACTTTAAGTGGCCAAGGATTACAAAACTAGATTCTGATTTCATCGTAAAACTAATAATGAAATTTACAATATATAATCTCTTTTATTTTTTCTATTCTTTCACCCATCATATTAATTTTGTTTTATGAGTTATCATTATAGAGAAAATTATGAGTTAAATCACCTTTTCAACATATCACATCGTTATTATTAGAAAGTTGTATGATTTTTTTCCATGGATATGTATTTAAAAACATGATTAGATTTTTATTGAAAACAGAAAGTAATAATGAGTCTTGGAAACAGAAATAAAATAAAGATAATGCTTAAATCTGATTGGCAGTTAAAAAGGTGATTTAACTCATAGTTTTCTCCATAATGATGACTTCAAAAGACTCTTGATATTCATTTTCGTTACTTTTTTTGTCATTAATAAAAAGTAACTATTCTGAATAGACAAGACTTTATAGACATCATCCCCAATGGATTTCTAAATGCTCTCATCGTTTAAAATCAAAATCTCTTTCACTATCTTGTTAAGTGTATTATTTAACTTCTTCGTACATGCAATTCATTTTATTGATCAATCTTAATGCTTCTATTGTTCTTGTTCCATTCATTTTGAAACATTTGTTTTCTCATCTATTTCTCTATGAGTTTTACATCTTTTGATTTTGTTTTTCCAAAACCTTGTTTGATACTTTCGATTGTGTGTTTTGAGTTCCCAAATAATTCAAAAGAAGAGACAGAGAGAACTATTGTGGTCTCTTAAGTTATACTATATATATAAAGAGCATTGGCCTAAAACACAGACTAGCAAGTAGTTCTGGTTTGACAAAAGTTGTTTTCACTACAAAAAGGGAGACCAACAACAAAAACATTAAGGGCATTGTTTTCTCTAAAGCCCTATCCGATCTTACAACAACAACAACAATTTTTGGTTATTAATAAAAGTCACTTCTTCATGATGGTCTTGGAGAAAATCTTCTTGCAATAAGGACTCGACTGTAGATTCCCAAACCTATAAACTTTCTCCACCAATCTAGCTCGAACAGCTCCCTGTTTTAACCAACCCCAAAACCAATGTCAAACTCTGTTTTTGGAAGCTTTTGGTTGTAGAAATTATGCATATTTTTGGACTTACCTTGGTTACAGAGAGAGCTGTTTGGATCACATAGTTTGCATAAGGATCCTGCAGAAGCTGTTCAAAGTTTGGAATAGAGAGGAGCTCGCGAACAATCTCAGCTCGACTCTCTGGATACTTTCTTAGACACTTCTCAATCACATGGCTACTGAACTTTTGAGTTGCTAGCTCGGCATAATGCGATTTAAATTGAACCAGCAAGTTCACTGCAGAAACTTGTTGCTCTATTAGGCACTGCACCACATAGTTCCTGCCCATTTCCACAAACCATAAAGAGAGTTTTTCAAACTAAATCAATGCATCATAAGAAACTTTTTTTGAGTATACAGTCTAGATATGAATTTTACCCGAAAGGATCCTGTGAAAGATGATGTGAGTTTCTTAATATCTCAGCGACGAGTCTATCATGTTGCGGTCCAACAGTGTTTATAAGGCAGCATTGAAGCACACGGCATCCGTGGCGATGAGTTGCAATCTCAGAACAGTACTTTGTAGCTGCTTCCAACACAAACTGACACAAAATAAGGAGATTAATATATGTGACAGCAATATCAGCATAGTTAGTAGCATTCATCAAAGCTTAAGTAAGAAACAAAAGATGGTGATTGAACTAAACCTTGTTGTCATTAGGACCAAGGAACTCCAAGCAACTCTGTAGCACATGGCTCCCATTCAAATCATTAACAAGAGCAAGAAAACCCGGTTTGAGACCTGACTTCACCAATGCAATCTGTTGCTTTGTTTTCACTGTTTTAATCATCTTCTGCACAACCCTTGTCCTGGTTAAATCCATAAACACATTAGCCACAAATCAGAATTCAAAAACCCATAAACCAGTAGATTTCTATCCCAAAGGTCCCAGCTTTATTTCTTGTAACTACCTAAAGTGTGCAGTTTTGGTTTGTCCAAAAACAGCAAAAAGTAAAAATCAAAATTCATTATTTTCTACCAAACTATATTGCATTCTTTTAGTGATAGTGATGGCTAAACCTTATACCAAACTATGCAGAGATTTCAAAAATTGCCATAAACAACAAAGATTTCATTTTCTTCAAAAAAACAAGAAAGATTTCATCTTAATCCCCAAAAGATGAAATGTCTCCATCTCTATTGAGCTCGTGGACTTGTTGACTAAATCAATGGTTTTTAAATTTACTAAAAGTTGATAAAAAGAGAGAAGCTTACCCATAAGTGTTGAGACAGATTTGGATAAGCTCCCTTGGTTTTGACGTTAACACACTCACAATCAACGTTCTCTGTTCCTCATCACTCACCTCTAACAGCTTCTGGACGATGTAATTCCCAAAAGGATCCATGGAGAGTTCCACCACATGATCAATGATCTCATGAAATATAACCTTAGCTTCAAGAATCGTTCCTTCTTCGACCAGTTTCTGCAAAACTCGACAACCAATCTGATCTTTGGCCATTAAGTTCACAGATCCATAAATCTCAACCATGGAGACGAGATTCAGAGGCAAACCACCATTGATCTTAGGCTCATCTTCCTTCAAATACCTTCTCATCAGAGTACTCTCTTCTGGATAAGAAGCTCTAGAACCTTCCATGGCGGCTAGGGTTTGAGAAACCCTATTTCCTTCAAACATCAACGGACCGTTGCTTAAAGAGACGCTTCTGTGACAAGGAGGTAAAATACGCTTAATGGGTACATTCATGTGGTCCAAGAGAAAGTCTCTGTGATTCTTAAAAGCCATCATCTCTTCAAATCCGTTGGGGTTAAAGGAATCTTGATGGCCAAGCAATCTAATCTCTCCTGAAGAAGAAGAAACTCCATGAAAGTTGTTTTGCAGACGAACAGAGGAAGCTTCATTCAGATTCTGGTCGAACCCAGAAAACCCATGAAGAGTTGTTCTAGCTCTAGACCCAAAATCATCCGGGTCGACCCGGAACGGTTCTTCGGGTTTAGTCCAAATACTCATGTCACAAGAGATACCCATTTTGTGAAGCTTTTTACACAAATCCAGAGCTTCAACACTGTTGTTGTAATACTGATTCTTCAGAAATGGGTTTGTGTCGAGACTTTGTAAGAGCCCACCGGAACCAAAATCAGGAAGAGGACGATGATCTGAAGCTTGTCCGAAGTTAAAATCTCCAAAACCCATGAATCTCTCTCCAAACATCAGATTAAAAACAGAGTAATGTGTAGAATCGATTTCACAAACGAAGAAGAAGAGAGGGTAAAGTCAAGGAAACAATACGGAGAGGAGAGAGAGAGAGGTTTGGTGATATAACAGAGCCAAGAAATGGTTTGAGAGAGAGAATGTTGTTGCGTGAGTGTACGTACGGAGAGACCCTCACGTCCAAAGTTTGTCTCTTTTGTCGTTTTTTTTTTCAGTCACATTTCGAAATTACAAATTTACCAATATTTTGGTCATATGTTTCGTTTCAATTAAATGTTTTTTTTTTCTTGCTTTATTATTTTGTTTTATTTGTTACAAGACTAACCACAACACTCTTACGTCACTCCCTTGCTCGTGGGAAATTCCTATAAAGTAAAATGAAATCTGATTTCCATTGTAAGGAATTCAAGTTTTTTTTTTCTAACAGCACAAAGCTTTTTATATTTTAACACATCCTTATCTTTTAGAGAGAAAAAACTATTTCCGATTAACCGAAATTTTTTCTGGTTCTTTTGTATATATAAATATCTTCCGATTTTGGTCGGATATCTAATTTTCGTTTTTTCAAAGTATATTAGTCTCTATTACCAACTTAGTTTGGATTGTTTTCCATTTAAGTATGTTTTCTTTGTTCATCTTTTTACGGGAACTAAATCCAAATTCTGGTAGTTATAGATTAGTTTCTTTTTTTAACCGCGACTTGGTTCTTCTCAAATGATTAGAGTAATATTTTCGTTGGAAATTTCTTCGTTAGTTATACGAAGTTGACCTCATGATATGTCAAAAGACAGAGCATCTATCTTTGAGATTAAGGCCTTAAATGGAAAGATGGAATTAAAGTGGTTCGTCTACCAAAGCATATTATCTGTATATATAACACCATTCAACTAAAATCTAATCTGCTAATATTTTAAAAGAAAAAGTGAATTATATTGTGGGGGTGCAAATTTGTGAAGAAAAGAGTGACAACCACTTGCGGTTCTTGGACTTCTATGAATGGAAAACTCAAAAAAGACCGATCGAGCACCGGACGGCTTCGTCCACTTTCATATCTCCCATTCCCAACTTTTACTTTCATAAAATACGTTTTTATTTATATTAATAAAAAATTAATGGAAGACAAGCAGTCCAAATTTATGAACAAAACTTTAGAACCGCTACAAACAGTAAAACTGCATCAATTACACAACAATTCTAGGTTCAAAAATGGTTCGTCTATTTTATTTATTATTATTCTAAAATCTAATATTATTTGTATAAATAATCCAAATCCAATCAATTAACCAAAGAATTTGTTTTACATTTCCATCTCATATTTATTGCTATATTTCTACAGTATTTTAAATAATCCAAATATTTGAGTAATATATATAAATTATCTGTTTTCAATATTTAAAAATTTATGTTATTATTTTTTATCTAAAATATTAAATAATTTTGTATAGTGATTTTAAATTACTTTATCATATGATTTTAAATTACTTTGAAAATCCAATATATATATATATTAAACTAATAAAAATAATGTTTAAATGTTCTTAGATAATAATTTGTCATACTTATTAACCGTTTATGCTATTATTTGGTATCTAACATACTAAATAATGTTAATAAAAATTATGTAATTATATTCTTTTATGTTATCTATGAAAATTTAAACATTATTTTTGATTAGTTTAAGAGATAATTAGGTGTAAAATAGAAGATTTGGTCCAAATATAATTTCTTGCAATTTATTTTAAAACTCAAACAACATATATATTTTGTCCACAATCTTTCCTGAAATAACCTCACGCGCTCTTCATTTTGGCCACAATACGTGTCAGACGCATTTATGAGTTATCATCATCTATCTCTCATCCAAGCTATTCAATTCTTAAAGAAACCATCATCGCCTTCCCGTCAGTTCTTAACTATAAACGCTCATCCGTGCCAGCGAAGTCTCTTTCCTCATATCAGTTTTATTATTCTTCGCGATTCATGTTGTGATACTGTTCACCAATCCGTTTTTCTTCGAATATAAATAATGGCCAGAATTATCTATTGATTTGTTCCAGTCGAGTTTGCTTTTTTTTTTTCTTTTGATTTCCCAGATCCGTCTCGCCTCATGCATGAACGGTGGTTTTTAAGTTTGTTTAAGTTTTCTCCTTTCAACTTAAAATTACTTAATATTCCACAAACCCTCTAACTTTCGATATGTAGATCTATTTTTGTTGTTAGCTCTGTATTTTAAAATTCATCCGTCTTCTTTGTTATCCAAATATAGTTATGGATCTGCATTTTGTTGTTGCATATTTTTTCATATGTTAATAACGCTTTATGTATATATTCTTATGCACATAAATATAATAACCATCTATATATTGTATACTATATGTATGTAATATGTATACAAATATGATTATATGTATATAAATGTTAATAACAATCTATATATGTGTTTATATATATACAAATGTTAATAATGAAGCTTCTAACTTTCGATATGTAGATCTACTTTTGTTATTAGATCTGTATTTTAAAATTCATCCGTCTTATTTGTTATCCAAATATAGTTATGGATCTGCATTTTCTTGTTGCATGATTTCTCATATGTTAATAACGCTTTATGTATACATTTTTATGCATATAAATGTAATAACGCTCTATATATTGTTTACTATATAATATGTATATAAATGTGATTATATATATACAAATGTTAATAAAAATCTATATACGTGTTTATATGTATACAAATGTTAATAATGAACTCTATTTGTATTTACATGTATAAATAGACTCCAAGACTTAACACTTTAATTACTTCCAACGCACTATATGTATATATATATATATATACACATGTATATAAATGTTAAAATTGTGAAATATATTTTTGTACCGTGTTAAAATTTCTCTAACTTAAATTTTGATCATCTCCGATTATCATCAAACTGTTTATTTAACACACTAAAAAAAAAACAAAGATCTAACTATCGACTCAACGTGATAACTACATTATTAGATGTTAATATACAATTATATGTATCAAATTTATGGACGAAACAATTAATGTTGGTGTAACCGTTAATAAATATATACATGTCAATTTTGTATGTCATTGCACCAAAGACGCATTAAATGTTCTTGCGCTCGAAGTCAACCCAATATCTTACGCGCATTGCATGGTTTTTTCGTAATACTTTTGTATTGCAGACTTTCTTATCAAACATTTGTAACAGATTTCCTTGACAAAAAAAAATTTGATTATCTCTTGTTTAATTTTTTATCCCGTTTTTGTCTCTGCGCCAATCGTCTCTTAGTTTAAAATATATATATATATATAGTATTTTTTAAACACATGTTCAATAATATGTTAAACCAACATTGCAAATTCATTTCAATATAATTTTTTTTAGTATGTATTGTTTATGTAAAAATATTTTATTTAAAATTACTATTTTTTATAATATAAATACTTCACGTGCACCGCCTCCGCTTTCACCATTCAACACATAGGCTCCAAATGGAGAAAGCGTTTCAAGCGGAGCGGACCAAGCGGATCAGGCAGATCAAGCAGAACAAGTGTGGATCAAGCGATTTTAGCGGTACAAGTGTGGATCAAACGGTTCTAGCGATTCAAACGCTTTAATATATCTGTTTCAATGGTAAAAGCGGATAACAAGTATACCAGAAAAAATATTTGAATACTAAAAAATAAAAAAATGATTTAGAAAGTAAATATTACATAAAATATTTTGAAAAAGTATATCATATATTATTATAACATATACTAAATTTAAAATTATTTTAATGTTTTATGTACAAATACTAACATTGCAAAAAAAATACAAATGATAACATGAAATGTAAATATTGTAACATCTTAATTATAGTCTACAATTCCAAAAAAAAAATCATCAATAAAGTCACACAAATGTATTTTTATATTTATAATTAAAAATGAAAAAAGATTTAATATTAGATAGAAAAAATAGAGTTAATCATTACCATAATGATGTTAGAGATTAATGGTAAGACTAAACTTTTCTATCTAAATAATATGTTATAACTCAAATTGCATAATTAAATAATATTAATACTAAAAAGATAAAAAAAAACAAGAAAACTATTTTTGAATAAGAAAAACGCTTGATAACTGATGTGTTTCTACTGTTTCTAACGGATCTCAAGTTTTCTTCAATATTATGAACCACTAGTGGTTGATTCATTTTTTATCATTAAAAAAAAAAAACGCACAATCACATAATCAAAATAATGAATGGGGGATACATGTACGGTTCACCCGAACCAATGTTGTATCTCCTTTTTTACACCTTCCACTCAAGTCCATATTTAAAGCGCTCGAACTATATCCTCATTTGTACCGCCAGATACGTTTGATCCGCTTTTGATACGTTTGATCCGCTTTATCCGCTCCGCCTGATACGCTTTCTCCATTCGGAGCCCTCATTTTTGTAGTGGTCCAAGTGTTTCATCCATTTCTTCATTTATTTTTAAATTTTATTATTAAACTTTTTTGAAATCATATGTCATGTATCATAACTATGCATTGAACGGAGCTTGTGACGGAAGACGGTGAACAGTGAAGATTCAATCTTTGTTGTTTTCTGTCCAAACATGTGTTCCACACCTGTCGAAATCTGGGCTTTATTTAAAAACTTTCTTCTCTATTTTTTTAATCATTAATTTTCGTATGTAAAGTCCAGGTTGTTGGGTATCAACAAAACTACTTGTAATGTTTTTTATGGCTTTCCATATTAATGGATTTGGTCGACAAAAAAAAAAGATTTTTTCTTATAGAATTTAATTTTTAATATAATTTCAAATGATTATAAAAAAATGAAAACTCAAAAAATAAAGTTTTTTTTTTATTATAGATTGAACACTTTAGTGTTTTCTTTTTCTTCTTGTATTTTTTGTGTGTAATGTTTTAGTCACTTCTTTCTACTATCAAATCAATCATTTTTTGTGAGAAATTACGTCTTTTCTTATCAATCACATCAATTATAAATCTAACTTTTTATTACTCACATTAATTAAAAAATTTTGTCTCGTAATAATTTAAACATATTAATATTAAATTTTTATCTTTTTTTTAAGTCACTTATTTCATGTATCATATCAATCATTTATTTTTTTTAAAAAATTGAGAATTGGAAAACGTGATTCAACTATTGGTCTTCTCCATAATGATGACTTTAGTTAATATAGGCTTTGAATGTTAGGACAGAAATTTGGCAGTCCAACTTGTGAGACAGGTGAACTGTATTTAATTTACCAATCAGGAAAAAAAGTAGAAAAGTGGGCTGTCTGCATGCAGAGAAATTTTTTTTGTCTTTTTGTGATAAAAGCAGGTCAAATTAGAGAATTCTCTCCCATACGTAAATTGAAGTGGTCCAACAGCAGATCATCAATTTTTAATAAATAAAAAATGAAAATGAAAATAAATATTAGTCTCTTTCTTCTATAAAAACACAAACACTCTATCGTACTTCACACATTACATCACATTACAAAAAAGGTGAGTGTCTTTCTCTCTCTCTCTCTTTCTTTCTTTTACGCTGCTTTTTTTTGTTGTAAAATGTAACTTTTTTTTTTACAAAACTAAAAATAAATATTATAGTATTTATTTATTTATGTATAGTATAAATATATTTTATAAATTGTTATAATTGTGTAGTTTATAGAGGCAATTAGCTGTATGCTAGTTTTTCGAGAAATAATTAGCTCTCACATACACAAGTTTTTTTCTTTGCAAAACAAGAGAGAGAAAGTGCTATAGTAACAAATTCTGGACGAAAATATCCTCCAAAATATAAAGGAGATAATTTCATAGGAGACAGATACGACAGGGAATCTATAGTGGGCCACCACTTATTAAATGTCTGCATCGATAGTATATTCTGTTATGCAATTACGTATCGTGATATCTTGTTTTTTATCGAATACATGAATATATATCTTACATCGTAATATTTCAACAATATTGTTTATGGTGGATATGGAGGATGAGTGAAGTAAATAAGACATTGTGGTTGATTGTATCTTAGTGAAGAAGGTAGTGATGGTGATTTGAGCGGAGAATATGTTAGCGGTGGAGGAGGAGGATGTGGTGGTGGGATGGGAAAGAGAGTATAGTGAGACAACATAAGTGGAATACGGTGATAACGAACGAATTGGGAGATAAATATGTTTATCCATCACTGGTCGATGATAACATCGCCGGTTTGATGGTGTCCTATATCATTTCTGATATATGTCCATCGATAACATGAACGACATCAAATTCGCGACGTCTTTGTACCGAGAACTTTGTAAGGTTTATTGAGTGCATTCTGATCAGAAAAATACAACGAATTTAATGAATTAAAAATATCATAATTTTATATGCAATCAGTTTCACAATTAAGAAGAATCATTTGTTTGGGATTTTCATAAAGTAAGAAAAAAAATAAAAAAAAATAATAAAAGTAAAGAGAAACGAAGAAAGAAAGAAGAAGGAAGGAAGCGTTTGGTTTTGGGGGTATTTCTGTCTTTTTGTCATGTTTTCAAAGGATCACTTATTTACAAGTTTGCCACTGATCCTTTGACTTAAATACTTCTCAGTCTTAGGGTATGCAGTGTAATTACTCTAGTTTATATCTCTATCCTAATTTTTTCTTCAAGGTTTTAAAATATAGAGATTAAACAAATTTGTATATCAACTTTATGTATGTTATTTTAGTATAAATCAATTTTTAAATTTTATTTAAATAGATAGATGAGTTTTCTTCTAAAAAAAATAATTCCTACAATTTTAAATATTTGCATATTAATAATAAAATTGGTAAAACTATTAATCTAAAAAATATGTCTTACATGACAGTGTTATAAGAAGTGGTTCAAGTGGAAATAGCAACGTTGAAAATCAAAGGGAGACTTATCTACAGGTATACATTAATTTTTTTTATCCTAATTTTGTTTTGATGTTTATGTTAAATTTATTAATGTCATTAGTTATGGATATTTATTATTTTTTCATGCAATATGTAGATTAAAATTTCGTTTATATGATGTAGAATCGTAGGGAACAATATTAGCCAAACAACATAAATATATGTTTTGTTAATCATTTATAGATTCATGCATCAATCTATTTTTTTCAAATATTTATTTTTAACTTTCTAATTTACTACTACATCTTTACTTTGTAATATTCTAGTAAAAGAAGTTTGTTAGTTTAAAGTAATTAAATTTATATTGCTTCTTATAAGTTTATTTAGTATTAGTTTAATTAATATTTTATTTTTAGTATATACTTTAAAATATACTTTTATTTTTTTTGATATATACTTTTATTTTTAATATATTTTTAATAGATACTTTTATTTTTATATATACTTACAAATAGAATAATTCAAAATTATGATATTTAAAATGATATGCTTTTTATGATGTAGATATGCATAATAATTTCATACATATTAATTTGTAAATTATGTTTGATTGTAGATAACTCTAAATTTCTATCTTTCATTGTTTATATTTCATAAATGTGTAATATTTACATAATATTTTTTTTATTGTCACACAACACATTATTTAGTATATTATTATTTGTTTTAGTATTACTTATATTATTTTTTAAATTGTAGATATGGCGTCGAATAGACGACAAAACACAAATTTTTCAGAAGAAGAAGATCTAAATCTTCCCACAGAAACATCAGCACGGGTATGTTTGTTAGAAATTAATTTTTTCGAAATTTTCAAGTAATTAGAATTTAAATAAAAAAGTAATTAAAATTTTTCATAATTTGTAGAGTGAAGATAATTTTAAATGGACCCCTAACCGAGAAAGAATATTTCTTGAGTTGTACGATCAAGCAATTGCTATGGGCAATTATCGTTTCAAAGATCCTACACCCCTTGGTAGAGAATTTATCGTTGACAAGTTTACAAGGAGTTTAATCTAAACATAAATTATCGGTTCTTCAAAGAAAAACTTGATCAACTAAAAAGAAATACAAGAAATACAAGCATCTTATGAAAGATTCCACGGGCATCTCGGTTGATACTACTACATCTGTGATATCGGCATCTAACTCATGGTGGCAAGAGCGTGAAGTAAGTATTTATAATGTCTCTCATAACCAAAATATAATTTAGTAAAATTTAAAAAAGATTTATAAGCTAAAAAATTTATTATCTTATTAACATGTATGTAAAATTGTCAAATCATTTAAACGAAAGCCGCCAGAGCTTTGGGATGTGATGCAACGATGTTTCATATTATATGACGTCCACTCGCAGCCTCAATTCTCTGTGAACCAAAGAAGAGAACAGCTGAGGAATGATGGTCTGGATAATGATGAAGGTCATGTATACTTTGAAACATATGATGGTGATATGCAAGACAGTCAAGTTCCTGAGACACAAGAAAATGAAGAGGTGTATCGTGTTAACATTGATGATGAAACAAGTCAGTTAAATGCGTTCGACCGTGAAAATTTGCATCAGAATTCGTCACCCGCTGCTCCTTTTCAGATTCCTCCATCCAGAATTCAACAACGAGGTGGAGTAAGGCGTGGAAGTAGTTCGCAAAGAGGTGCATGAGGAAGTCGTAGAAATCAATCATTTGAAACAACCCTAACAGATACAATAACTGGTTTTAAAGAGTTTCAGCGCCAAAGTTTACAACAGTTGCGCCCGAATTTTTTTGACGAAGCTGATTACAGCGAATTCGATATGGCTGTGAAGATATTTGAATCAATGGACCTTCCGAATGACACTGATTTTTATTAGGCTTGCATGCATGCATTTAAGGAAGCAAGATTTTGGCGTAAGTACTTCATTGATAGAGCTGAAAGAACCATCGAAGATAAGCTGAAATTTTTACAAGCTCTTACTGGATATACACGGGACAGTGAATATGTGGGAAAACGGTTAGCTTCCGGACAAAATTTTGGGAGTCCTATTGGAAGGGGATTTTCTTTTGGAAGTCCATCTTTTGGTGGTAATTATTCATTGGGTCAAAGTTCTGGTAGTCAATGGGGTCCTGGTATTCAACAATAGGGAACACCTCCAACTGCTCCGCAATGGAATTCACCTTCAAATGTCCCACAATGGGGAATGCCTCCAACTGCACCACAATGGGGTCCACCTCCTAATATGCCGCAATGGAGTTCACCTCCAACTGCTCCGCAATGGAGTTCACCTCCAACTGCTCCGCAATGGAATTCACCTTTAAATGCTCCACAATGGGGAACGCCTCCAACTGCTCCCCAATGGAATTCACCTTCAAATGCTCCACAATGGGGAACACAACAAAATGTTCCCCAATGGAGTTCACCACCAAATGTTCCACAATGGCGTTCATCACCAAATACCCCACAATGGGGTTCATCACAAAATGCTCCACAATATATCCCTCCAACAAATGTTCAACGTGGATTTCCATTGGGAACGGAAGAGGAAACTACGACAAATGCTCATCAAAGAGTTTCACATGAAGAAGATGTTCCTTCAGCCGAAAACATGGTTAGGGGAGTATCACCAGAATTTGGTTTCACGAATTATTCTTCTACACCAAGGACATCACGACCACGAAGACGAGGAGGATTATTCAACATTTGGGGATCTGAAAGAGAATTAAATTTAAATGAAACTCATCAAAGTGATTCAGCATCTGAGAACTAGTTCAATAACGCTTGTGTTTTAGTTTCCTTTATGTTTTATTTTGCATTATATTTTTGTAATGTCATAATGTACTAGTACTGTTGATTTACTTTATTTCTCATTAGTTTATTTTTGTTTCGTGTTTAAAAATTTCAGGCTTTTCGTATATGACAATTGTGATCACAAGGTGTACACAATCTAAATTATGAAGAGAGAATTGAATTATGGAATTTGGAAAATGAGCAATTTGAAGAGTTAATAATTCAATCGTCATTGAGTTACTACAATCGAAATTTTGAAAGAGGACCAATTCAAACAGATGGCGGGTTGGGATGGAGAAATATGTGGCATCGAATACAAGAAGATAGTGTTGCTTGTCTTCAGTTACTACGAATGTCTCTTGATTGTTTTAGATCATTATGTGACATAATGGAAACACGTTATGGATTACAACCTACATTGAATGTTAGCATTGAAGAGAGTGTTGCCATGTTTTTACGGATATGTGGACACAATGAAGTTCAAAGAGATGTTGGGTTACGATTTGGACGAACGCAAGAAACAGTGAATCGGAAATTTTTTGAAGTCCTTAGAGCGATAGAGTTACTTGCTTGTGATTATATCAAGACTCCAACAAGACAAGAACTACGTCGAATTCCTGAAAAACTACAAATGGATCGAAGATATTGGCCATATTTCAGTGGATTTGTTGGAGCTATAGATGAAGTTCATGTATGTGTTAAGGTGAAGCTTGAACTACAAGGAATGTATTGGAATCGACACGATAGAACATCGTTTAATATCATGGCAATATGTGATATAAATATGTTGTATATATATGTTTGGAATGGAGCACTTGGATCGTGTCACGATACAACAATTCTAACGATGGCACAAGATAATGATTCTGAATTTCCTTTGCCTCCAAGAGACAAGTATTATGTAGTTTATTCTGGGTATCCAAATAAACAAGGCTTTTTGGCACCTTATAGATCTTCGCGGAACGGAGTTGTAAGGTATCACATGTCACAGTTTTACAATGGTCCTCCTCCTAGGAATAAACAGGAGTTGTTTAATCGATGTCATGCATCTCTACGTTCTGTTATTGAGAGGACATTTGAGGTTTGGAAGAAAAAATGGAGGATTCTTTGTGAATTTTCCAGATATGATATTGATGTTCAAAAAAGAGTGGTAACGGCTACAATGGGATTACATAATTTTATCAGAATTTCGAATTATTTTGATGAAGATTTTGTTGAAGTGATGGGAGATACAAATATCAACAACGTAAATTCTGAGAATGATCTTGATGACATGGAGAGAGGTAGTATACCTGACGGAAATCATATGGCAAATATAAGAGAAAATATTGATGATATGTTATGGGCAAATCAAAATATTTTCCATTAAATTTAATTTGTTTTTGCTTATGTATTGTCTTCTTTTTTTTCACTCTTATGTGTTGTATTTGGATATTTTATGTTTAATATTTAAAATTATTTAATATATTAATATATTTTAGTTTTATATGATTTTATTTATACATAGCATAATATATTATAACATTATATAAAATAAAATAAAAAATAAACTAAAAATAAAACTGTATTTTATATATGTATTTTTAATAAAGTTTATAACAATAAGTAGTTCTTAATAAATTTTTAGTTATATTGTGTACTATTTATTATTTAATAATTTGATCTGCACATGTTGAACAGCTTTCACCATTCGAACTCATATTTGAACTGCTTGATCTGCATGATCTGCACTTGTCCTACATGTTCTGCATGTTCTGCACTTGTCCTGCATCTTCTGCAAGATCTGCATGATCTGCAACGCTTGAAGTGAACTGCTTTTACCATTCGAAGCCATAGGCTTTGAATGTTGCTTCAGATATTTGGCAGTTCAAGTTGTGGGACAGATAAACTGTATTTGACTTACTAATCAGCAAAAAAAAGGTTAAAAAGTGGGCTGACTGCATACATATAACTTTTTTGTCTTTATGTGATGAATGCAGGCCAAATGAGACAGTTCTCTCCCATACGCTAGTGGAAGTGGTTCAACGGCAGTCCATATTTTTTTATATATAAAAAAAAATTAAATAGTATCCTTTTTTTTCTATAAAAGAACAAAAACTCTTTTGTACTTCATACATTACACTCACACTACAAAAAAGATGACTATTTTGCTCTCCCTCTTGCTTCTTACGTTGCTTGTTTTTTTTGTTTACAATGTAATTTTTTTTTTTACAAAATTAAAAATAAATATTATAGCATTTATTTATTTTTTGTGTAGTATAAAGTTATCTTTTATAAATTGTTATGATTGTGTAGTTTATATTTATATCCTAATTTTTTCTTCAAGATTTTATATAGAGACTAAACAAATTAGTAAATCAACTTTATGTATGTTATTTTATTATAAATCAATTTTTAAATTTTATTTAAATAAATAAAACAATTCTTATAATTTTAATTGTTTGTGTATTAATAAACAAAATGTAAAACTATTAATCTCCAAAAATATTTCTTATATGACAGTGTGCTTACCAGCAACGTAAATTCTGAGAATGATCTAGATGACATGGAGAGAGGTGGTATACCTCATGGAAATCATATGGTAAATATAAGAGAAAATATTGCTGATATGTTATGGACAAATCAAAATATTTTTCATTAAATTTAATTTATTTTTGCTTATGTATTGTCTTCTTTTTTTACTCATATGTATTGTATTTGGATATTTTATGTTTAATATTTTATAATTATTTAATAGATTAATATATTTTAGTTTTATATAATTTTATTTATACATACCATAATATATTATAAAATTATATAGAATAAAATCAACAATAAACCAAAATACTTTGTATTATTTAATAATTTGATCTGCACATCTTGAACCGCTTTCACCATTCGAACTCATATTTGAACTGCTTGATCTGCATGATCTGCACTTGTCCTACATGATCTGCACTTGTCCGGCATTTTCTACATGATCTGCAATGCTTGAACCGCTTTTACCATTCGAAACCATAATCTTTACTTTCGTCACTTTTCTTTTCGATCATTTTTGGGGATTTTTTTAAATAGGTTAAACACATAATATTATATTTTTCTCTTATTTTTTTTATCAATTTAGTCACTTCTTTCATCTATCATATCAATAATTTATTTTTCAAAGAAAATACTCTAAATTAGAAAATGTGATACAATTATTAGTCTTCTCCATAATTATGACTTTGATAGCTAGTAATTTTTTTCTTTTATATAATCTTTTTGGATTTTCTTTTTTTCTTTCTTCCTTACAAAAAACTAAAGATCTTATAGATACTAGCTCCTTTTGGTTTCTTTGTAAGGTATAGATTCACTTTCTATCGATATATAATGTGACTATATTTTTCTGTTGTCTTCTTCACTTGGTAATGGTTTCTACTGAAACTTTTTTTATCGAACTGAATATGAAAAATTTTAGTGATGACTCTTTAGAAGATTTTTACTAGTATTTGTTAAGAATTACGGATCAAATTCGTCTTCAATAACACGAATTAAAGCAAAAAGTAAAGTGCAGACAACATTTATAGTCGTTCACCTTCAATGTGAGAACTACGTCCACTTTCTGCCGCTGTAGATTTCACTAAGATCAAAGAAATTCAGGAGTTACACGTTCTCTCAATGTTTCGCTCTACCTAGGACAAACAAACATAGACCAAAAATACCCAAAATACCTTCACTAGAACGTTCTCAGACATTCATACGTTCATAGAATAGAACAATATCAACCATACGTTCATAGAATAGAACAGTATTATGCATACGTTCATAGAATATAACAGTATCAACCATACATTCATAGAATATAATAGTATCAGCCATACGTTCATAGAATAGAAAAGTATTAGCGATATGTTCATAGAATATAATAGTTTTAGCCATATGTTCATAGAATATAACATACACTATTTATCTTTTTGAAAAAAATTGTCCATATCTTTTCCAATCCTTTGTCATGTCAGTTCGATATATTGGTTTGCAGTATGTCCTCTTTATATAGTGTGAGCGACACTGTTGATAAGTTCTTTAGGAAAAATCATATCTCTACCCATATTTCTCATGTGATTATCATCAAACAAGTAAAGTTTGAATTATCATTTTTTCTAAGCATCATCGTAATGCTCATATAACAGCAAAGAAATATCATTGATATATTGCATTAGTAACACTAACAAAGATTTAATTCATATACGTTGATAGGTTCTTTAGGAAAAATCTTATCTTTGCCCATATTTCTCATGTGGTTATCCATCAAACAAGTAAAGTTTGAATTATCATTTTTCTAAAGCATCCTCGTAATGCTCACATAACATCAACGTGATACCATTGATATACTACATAAGTAACATTATCAATATAAAAGATTCAAATTTACACAAATCTTCAACAAATTTGTTGAACTGATTTTTTTACATGATTCAATCAATTAAATTTTTTTTGCTTTACGTTCTTTAAATTTTTGCAGTTTTAGTGTAAGAATTTATGAGTTGAGAAGACTATTTCATTTAGAGAAAAAGGATATGGTTTGAGATTTTTATAAACAACTTTATGAATTTTATAAAACCTTTTCAAACCTTATGAAATTAAAAAAAAAAAATTGAGTTTTACAAGTCTTTCCAAAACTTTGTAAAACAAAACTATAATGCCCATTTATCAAATCTTATTAAAATACAGTTTTAATATTTATAAGCACACTTATAAAACTTTAAAAATTATTAAGTTTTCTAATATCCGTTTAAATACCCACTAAATTTTATAATTTACAAAATTTGAAATAGATGCACTTCGAGGAACATTTAAAGGAGTTCGAGTTATGTCATCATGCAGCAACAATGTAATATAAGAAATCCAAGTATGAAACAAGCAAAATAAACTTTTAACTTAAGATTTTACTTTATAGGAAATTAATGTTTACAATAATAATGCATATGGCTGTTATGAAACAATAGCCAAGATAGAATTAATCACACTCTCATATATTTCTACGCAAATGTGGAATAGTAGCCATAAAGTAATCTAGGTTGCAAATCTCAGCAACCTAAGCATCATTGTAATGCTCACATAACAATAAATCAATATCATTGATATACTCAAATTATTAAATTTACAAAAATCTTCACCAAATTTATTGAAGTTATTTTTTGACTTGATTCAATCAATCAAATTTGTTTTGCTTCATGATATTTGAAATTTTGCAGTTCTAGTGTAAGTTTTTATGATTTTGAGAAGACTATTTTGTTTAGAGGAAAATATATGATTTGAGATTTTTATAAACATCTTTATAAATTCTTATAAAATTTGATAAAACTTCTTCAAACCTTATAAAATAATAAGAATCGATTTTTATAAGTATTTTTAAAACTTCAAGTTTACACAAACTTTTGACAAATTTATTGTCCCTTTATTGAACTGTTTTGACCTGAATCAATCAATCAATCATAAATTTTGATGTGGAGGAAGAAATCCTAATCAACATGTCGTTAACGGTTCACTAATGTCGTTAAATTAATGTGGGAAGAAGCTCAATTGGAAACGGTCGAAACTAGCTCTACTACGGAAGTTCTGGAAAACCCAGTTCAATCAATAAGATGTCGAATTGATGGCTCTTGGAAATATTCGGATCCAACTATGGGTATAGGATGGTGGTTTTTCAAAGAATCGACCAAACAATTCTGCTCGGTGCGAAGTGTCTTCGGAGATGTCCCTCTCTCCTTCATTCGGAGATGGAAGCTTTAATTTGGGCTATGAAGAATATCTTTTCAAGAAGGATAGATTGTCAGGTGTTTGAAACAGATTGTTCGGAGTTAGTCTCGATGATACAGTCACCTGAAGATTGGCCCGCTTTCTCCAACCTGCTAGATGAGTTTGGTTTGCTCCGTGTCTACTTTCCCTTGTTCTCGCTTTCTCTTATTTCTCGTTTATGTAATGTTAAAGCGGACTGTTTAGCCCGTTCTTCTAGACTTTTACTTTCTGAAGTTTCTTTTGTAAACACTTCTCCTCCTAATTGGGCAACCAATCAAAGAGTTATTTATTAATTAATGTGTGGTTGACAAAAAAAAAAAAAAAAAAACATCATATGCATGATTTCGACCGTATTTTTAACGTTCATGTAATAAATTTAAATTTAGATTAACTTGTATAGTAATTCACATGGAAATAGTTTAGTGTATAACTATTTAATGTTTAAAATCTTGCCATTTACCAAAATTTCTCAAAATTTTATTCACTTAATCCTAAGAAATTTGAAGAGTGATATAAATTATTTTTAGTTGAACTATTTAATACTTAAGTACTAGATATGTATTGTCGAAAACAAAGTTTAGTAACCACTACTCTCTCTCTTTCTCTTTTGATTTTCAGCCACCCTTTTAATCTTTTTGTAAGGTTTTGATTTTGGTTCCCTAACCAGTTCCAAATCGAACCAAGATATCCCTAACTCTTTGTATTTTTTTTTTTCTTTTGTTGATTAACAAATTTAAACTTTCAAAAAAAAAAAAAAAAAAAAAAAAAAAATTTACACTCTTGAAATATTTACACGCATTTCCAAAAGTTTTGCTTTCCATACCCAGTTTTAATTTTTTGCAGTTTTAGTTTGACTCCCTATAAAATACTACTACATACTAAAAAGATACAACAAAGTAATTTTCATAAAATACAGAATTATTAAAGCAACACATTTTTTCAAAATGTCATTATATAAATAGATTTCTCAATTGAGACAGACCAGGGCCAAAGGTTCCTTTCCAAAAAAGAAACAGACTTCCCAATCTTATGTATCTGCTCTCAGTCCTACCCACTGCACCAAACGTGTAAGACAGCTTTTGCAGAAACGGTCTACAATCTTTTTTCTTAAATAACAGATTAGCCCCAAAATAATCAATAAAATCAATCAAGTACCCAACAATTAGTTGGCAACAAATACAGAGACAAACCAAAACAATGAGTCCTGAACTCACAAAAACAAATAAACTCCACATAGTCCTAAGAGACCAGATTAGCTTTCCGGTAACAAAATCCGATCAATTTTGCCTATCTCGATCATTTCATAACCATTCAATCACACAAATCCGGAAACATAGAAATAAAAAACATCCAAAAGTACATTATCTATTAATGAAGATAAATAGTTAGAACCTTCTAAGTTTTTGTAGAGAACTTTAATCTTGGGCTATATAATTATTATTGGTAGAGTGGGTTTAGACCAATGCAATGCTGCTTTCTCCGCCCGGTGGTTTACGAACACCGCCAAAGTAGTCACGAGACTGAGCCTTTGCATCTGCAAATATGTCATTGCCACTTATCTCCTTCAACTTCGCCGTGCTTAGAAGCTTCTCAGCCGTGGCTGAAGAGGGAGACGTAGCATCCCCTTTGAATACGTTGTTTCCC
Organism: Arabidopsis arenosa; assembly: GCA_905216605.1. NCBI lineage: Eukaryota > Viridiplantae > Streptophyta > Magnoliopsida > Brassicales > Brassicaceae > Arabidopsis > Arabidopsis arenosa. The sequence goes on from LR999451.1 coordinate 15,914,545, forward strand.
GACAAATCCATGAATTTCCTATCCGGAATCTTCTTGGCCGTCTTCAGTTCCCCATCCTGCAAGAATTAGTACATTGGTGTGATTGACAATAATGAGTAGAGACATACTAATATGAGTAAGTAGAAGTTTAGAGAGGCGTTTTACGGGTTTGGTATCGGATTCTCCCAAGTCGAAGTTGTCTTTATAAGCCAAAGCACGAACAGTAGGGCGAGCTTTGATCTCAGGTGGTGGTGCAAAGATGTTATGACCACTTAGTTCCTTACACTTAGCATCTGAGAATTGCTTATTAAGCTTAGCATCAGATTGATACTTCAATGTCCCACTGAGCTCACGTTGCTTCGCCACTTCTGGCACCGTTGCTGGCTTCTTCGGTGTAACAATCTCTTCTTCCCCAAACGAAATGTGACTCACAATTGCTGCTGGTGGTTGCTAAAACAATCCAAACACATAAAGTGATCAAAGCAAACTACAAAATGTAACCAATTCTCTATAAGCAACACACAAACCTGGAATGTTCTTGATTTGCCGTTAGTCGCCGGATTAGCACTACCTAACTCAGAATCATCATTTTCTTCATACACAGAGAATATTCCACTCCCTGTGATCTCTTTCATCTTGTAATTTGAACAAGGCTTTCTACAAAAAAACAAGATTTTGGAGTACACAACCAAAACATCAAAAGATATAGGCTTCATTAAATACATCCATATTTAACCAAGTACAATAACCAAACTAAACCAGAAATAACCAGAGATTTATTGGATATTGAATCAATTAACAAGTCTTCCTACGATCAAATTCATTGCCAAAACATTAACAACAAATTCAATCAAGTAACAATTATAAATGGTAAAAAGACCAAAATTTTGGGTTTTTTGAATCATAATTAGACTGGATCAGTAGTTACCAAAAAAGGAATAAAATTAGGAGAAAAAAGACAAAATTAGAGAAGCGTGAACGATAAGAAGAAGATCAAAAAAAGGGAAATTAAAATTGAAGAGATACCAAATATGCTTCATAATTAAGGACATTAATTATGGCAATTAAACTCTTTCCTACCAAAAAAAAAAAAAACATTCTATAGGGTCGGTCCAAAATAACGACAGGATCATCTGTTAACAAATTGACAGATTCTTCGTACTTTATTTGTTGTTTCGCATTTATTAATTATCGTACCGTTTTGTTTTTTTACCTGATTAATATTTTCTAAAATTCGTAAAAAAAAAATAAAAAATCATCAGATCTTTCTCACCTCTTGTTCAAGCTCTCAACTTCTTCATCAGTAACTTGTCCTCCAAATACAACTTTGCTGATTCCATCCGACGGCTGAGATTAATTCCACCAATTTCAAATTCGTAGATCGCGAAATTAACAAATTAAGTAAAATTAATTTAGATTAATCAATCAAACGGCTGAGATTATTTCCCCCAAATTTCAAATTTACAAAAATCAATAATCAGAACGAATCAAAATTTCAAATTTACAAAAACAAAATTAACTTAAAACATTTTATTCAACGGCTGAGATTGTTTCCCTCAATTTCAAATTAACAAAATTAATAATATCCATAGATCGCGAAATTAACTGAATTAGTAAGTTACCTGGTGCGATCTAGCGGCGGAGCGAGAAGCTACGGCGGCGGGAGACTCAAACGGTTGATTCTCAGGCCAAGTCAATAGATCCGCCGTCGACATGTGTGGTTTCCTCACCGGTGTGTTTTTCTCCATCTTCTTCTCCACCAAAATAAATCAACAAAAACTCCAAAAAAAGAGAGAAAGTAATACAGAGAAATAGAGAAAAAAGAGAGATTACTTCTATAAAAGCTTCGAATGCAACAACAATGGCGATGTATATAGAGAGAGAGACGAAAAGAGTGGAGTGGTAGCTACTCTTCTTCAATTTCAAAAAACTTTGTAAAAAATGGTTTTTTAATTCTCTGTGTATATATTTTTTATTATTAATATAGACTGTGACACAGAGGATTATCGCTCTGTCTCTGTATTCTTACTGGTGGAATATTTGAATCAAGTACCGCCTTTGATCTTATTGGATACTTTTTGAAAATTAAAATACTTTATATTATTCTATTGGCATGTGATCGGATTGGACAGGTGGCGGTTTTAGTTGGAGGATTACTTACTGTTGCCGGTTTTACTTATTTTTGATTTGTTTTGAAATATTTGGTTGTTTTGTACACATGGGATATTCTTCAACAAATTACCCTTTAAGATAAAGATACGTTGACGTTTTTTTTTTCTTTTAGTAATTACTTGGATTATGTAACAACCTAAATTCTAAGCGTAAAGAATTTCTAAAATGTCGATTTTAAAAACTTTAATTAAAGTTTAAATTTTGTGGGGTTTGTTATGTGTACGTAAATTATCTTGTAATGTTCATAGGATCTTGTTATAGAGAAAATAAATAAGAAAATCTAAAATGTAATTTTTGAAAGATTTTTTTTTTTTATGTTATTTTTAGTTTTGAAAGATTTTTTAATCTAAAATGTTATTTTTTTGCTATGGATAAAACGTCTTGTAATGTTATAGGATGTTTATTAAAGGAAATATATATATATATATATATATATATATATATATGTAAGTTTTTTATTGTTTACTTTATAGTTAAACATACCATTTATAAATTTATAAGTGAGTACAACTGAAACACTAATTTGGCTCAACAATTGGTACAATTATATGTTTGCATGATAAATATGATAAGAAAAAGCCTACTAGTTATTTAACACACATAATGATTGGCATGCCTTGTTTGGAAGTGGAAGATTGGCTTAAGATATGTACTCTTTTTATTTGCTCAAATTGTTTCCATTGTAGTTTGTGATGTGGAGCTAGACAAGTGGGTTATGACTTATGAGTAGCCTTGACTAACTTCGCAACATAATGTTGAAAGAGATAATTAGGTGTAAGGTAACGGATCTGGGCCAAATTAAATTTTCGGGGTTATGGGAAATTGTCCAAGACATTAGTAAAACTTAGCCCACGTTTGTTCCCATTTTGTCCTCACGCGCTTGACGCTGTAGATCTGTTAATTCGGCCATAAGTCTCTTTATATTCTTTGTCGTTTCTTCCCAGCCTCTATCTCTCCTCCGATTACGCTTCCAAACGCCACCGTTAACACCATTCACTCCGGTTGCCTGAAAACTTGGTTTACTTCGACGGTAAGCAGTTAGTTGTTAAAACGAGGCGGTCATTGTTTTTTGCTTCTTATCTCTGCCGATTCATTTCAATTATTTCACTATAATTTCGACTGGTGTTTTCCAATCTTAAAGTCTAAACTTTTCTGTTAGGTCTCTCGAGATCCACTTGTATCTCTACTTATTTTACTTAGATCTACATATAGACATTCATAATTTCATGTGGATCTCCATTTTTAACTTGCATGTTGTCATCTCCCCTTCGTAGATCTATAAGAAATAGTGGATGTCTAAAAATGGATCTAACAAAAACAAGTAGACCTACAAGTGGATCGGGAAAGGGGTTAGATGTCTAAAACTTAGATGTCTAAAAACTTAGATGTCTAAAAATAGATTCCTGACATATCAAAATGAAGATCTACATAAGATATTAGATCTGGAAGAAAAAAATAACATGGAGCTGCTTCATTAAATGCTAGTCACCTCGTATATCTGTCGCTAGATAACAATCAATTCAACTATTTGGCATTTATGACTTGTCAGTTTGTTCCTTCGGTTATGTGTAAGGTCAGATATTTCTTGCTCACGCGCAGTAGGGACAGAGGCGCTGGTTTTCTTGTAAATACTTGACAATTGAAGACCCATTTCAAAGTTTATTTTTCGGTTGTCTATGACATGCAGCCCTAATGTTTTTTTCTTAATTTGATGCCCCAATAATACTTCTGCACAAATTGACTCATGTTGAAAAGATAACTCTTGAAACGACCCCTACTAAAACAATTCATCTACAATACCATCGTATGACCTCTTCTTATGAGAGTCTCTTATGATCTATCCAATATCGCAAATATCGGCGTCGCAATTCTAAGTAGCATCTAAGTTAAAAAGAAATCTAAGTTAGTTGTAAGATGTATTTTAAATCATCTATATACGATTATTTATTTTGTCGTTTTTTTTTAACTTCAAACAAGCAGTCATGTAGTTGTCGAATTTATGATTAGTTTTCCAGCTATAATAACATCTAAGTTTTTTTTTAAATAACATTTATAAAATATATCTTCTTAAAACAACTATATAACGTTTTAAAAATTTCTTATTTTAATAATTTTTTTTTGTAAGAAGATAAAAAATAAATTAAAGTATTTTCGAATGATAATATAACAGATGACAAAAAAAATCGGAATTAACAAATATACGGAATCTTTTGCCACAAAAAACTATAAAAATTAATATGGGATTTAACTCGAAATTCCAATATTTTTCTTAAAGAAAGATTGGTTCTCTTTCTTACAAATATTAGGGAACACTAGGTTTTGTTATTTGTGTTCCTAAACAATACTATAAGGTCATAATGTTCTATACAAATATTATCAAGGTATCTACTACCTAGTTGTGACAGCTACCTTTCTTAACATCACATTTCCTTTTAAAGTAAAATAAAGTCTCAACTGTGGATTTCCATAATTGGTCCGTAGTTAACAAGTCACTTCAAAGTTAATGTAGGGTACCTTAGTTATGAATTTTAATTTAAGGACATTTTTGTGCTAAATATTTAGAAAATGAAGTTATATCTCTTATTAAATAGAAAAAAGTTGACGTTAAAATAAAAAATTATATTAGAGCTAATTAATTTGCTTTGTACCAAAAAGTTTTTTTGTCACTCTGTTCATTAACAAAAATACCTAATTATGAGATTATAGTGCTACTTCTCTAATTTATGCTGCTATTTCACCAATTAACTCAAACTTAATTGCATTTAAAATCGTAAGAATGTCATTCCTTCTAAGACCATCTGCATTGGGGGATCACCCCCCCTGATCTAAGCATTATTTAAATCCAAAAAAATGGGTTAATGAGCTTAAGATCAGGAACTGGGCTCTTGACCTGGATCTGTTCTTGTGGGTGTTGCGGGGTGACGTGGCATTTGGGCATTGGTTGGAATATTCAACATATTTGGAATAAATTTGGATAATAAACTATGTATTAATTAGATAAAATGTTTTTGTGCTTTTATTAAGTAATATGTTTGTTTGTTTATTGTTATTTATATTTTTAATGTTTTTTTCATAAATATTTAGTATTGTATTTTCACTTTTATTTTCAGTTTTTCATAAATTTGGCATTTGCAATTTATATGTTATTTTTAAATGTTTTAATAATTGTAAAATCTTAATTTAATTTAGATTATTATATTATTAAGTCTTAAGATCTTACACATGTTCTCCCACTAATCAAATTCTAAACAAAAGATCTAAACACATGATCTTATATTATTTTAACATTATATTCTCTATAAGAACACCCTCACATGATCCCCCATTGATGATGCCCTAAGTATCATAATGAAGAAATTTATTTACACCTATACTTTGACGTTGCTTTAGAATGGCCACAACTAGCTAAACTGGTTATACTTTGATGATACTTTCCCATAATATATTTCTTTTTTTTTTTCAATCCATATATACGATTGGAGAACTAAAAGGTAACATAAATATAATACTTTTTATTTCTTTCCCTTTTAATACGAATCAATAAGATTTTAACTTTAGCATTTTAAAGTACTTAATTATGATCAATACATATTCAACGCCTCAGCGGAGACGTTAAGAATAAGTTAGAATCCTAGGTTTACTTTCCCCATTACTTTGGATGGTAAATCAAAGATTCAGGTGAGGGAAAAAGAAAGACAGAAGAGTTGAGACTTGAGGGGCAAAAAGATATAGAGACATAAGCAAACAAGAAACGAACACGTTTGGGTTTAGAAAAATGATTAAATAATTTGGTGGGTAAACTTTATAAGAAGAACATCAAAATCATAGCTAATTATCAGAATCAAATAGACTCCACCATAAAGAAAATTTGTTGGGTCAATTTAATTTGTCGGCAAGGGTAATTAAAGATAACTTTGGTCATCAACTCATCGCATTCATTCATACTATGCAATATAATACTCCTTCGGTTTCACAAAGAGTGTCATTTTAGAGTTTTGGTTTTTGTTTCACAAAGAGTGTTATTCTACATTTTCAATGTGACTTTTACACAAAATTTCCTGATTTACCCTTAACTTTAAGCTACTTCTCATTGAATTTAAATCATTAATCACTTATTTAATAGGGGCATATATGTATAATTCAATGTTTTCTTAATTTGTGTGAAATGTGTCAAAATGACACTCTTTGTGAAACCGAGAGAGTAATTGCTACTAGTCTTTTTTTTTAAATAACCGCGAACTTCAGATCAAGACCTCCTAATTTCTACGGTTTTTTAAACTATTTACTTTGGAAATACCGCTACTTTCAAGTCGATGAACTCCTTGCAGTGTTTTTGTTCTCTTTCATAAAAGTCACTTGGTAATAAAAGGCTAATTTTCTAAGAAAAAACATTTAATCCCTTATATATTAATAGAGAAGCACTTTAAAAAATAAACTTTATCTTGACGTGTTATTAACTAAACTATCATGCTGACATGTCGCTTTCAGAGTTATTTTCACCTATTTAAATTATTACCCAAAGTTTAGTAGACTATTTACAGATTTTGTCATTAGTCTTAATACATACATATATTACACACATAAAAAATGAAATTATAATTAAAAAGCAAATAATTAGGCAACTAATCTTCATATTTATATTTAACAACAAACCACGAGAGCTTTATTTATTTCGATTAATAATCTATTTTTAATATTTAAAAAATATACACTTTTTGTTTATCTTATATTAATAAGTCTTTATCTTTACATTTTTCTTTATATACATTTATATAAATTTTCTCCAGCCTATGGGTAAACAATCTTTTTATTTATATTTCTAATTATGTTTATATTTAAATGATAAAATACATACATTTGGTTCAAGAATCTCGAATTCAAAACTACAAAATCTCTAAATCTTTCATAAAATTTTATATCTATTGTACTTAAATAAATAAGATAATCTCCTTTCTATTTAAGTTACGAATACTTAAAATCCCATTTTTTTGGAGGGGTTATAACTTTTCGAAGAAAAACAATATAACCACATTTATATATAAACCAAAATCTGGTCACATTATAACCATTTCGTAAATAATCCATTCATAATCTAAGAATCTTAAATTTGGAACACTACAAAATCTTAACTTGGAAACTATCAAATCTCATCTTTGCTAAATTTTTGGATTTCTTATACTTCAATAAAAAAAAAATTTTTCTTTTATACTACAAAATCTCGAAATCTTTAAAACATACGGAAAGGCATATTGCCACATATGGTAACATTTCTTCGATACTTTCTTTATCACATTGAAGCTTTATTCAAGATTCAAATATTTCACGGGTAAAACATACTCTTATATGAAATAGTCCCAAATTTGAATAAAACAAAAAAAAATTATAACATGTTTCGTTTAACACAAACGGATCTTGGATCTTGGATAATAATTTTTATCATAAATTTTACTTTAATCATGTCATCCCGCACATAATGCGGGTTGTTATCTAGTTTGTATTTTATTATATAATATGCCATTACAATCACTTTGTTTAGTCTATATCGTTAACGTGAAATTCTGAAAAAATACATTTGCTAATTTCCTACAACAAATCATACCACAATTTTGCATATTTAACTGTATTTATAATAGGAAATTTGGCAACAAATTAACAAAATTCAGTTCACTATATATGGTACCAAATTATTGCATGTCTCTTGAAATTCCGGTCTATGTTAGTCGGCATTTGCAAGCTTTGACTCCAGTTGTTTTTTCCTGCTTTTGTAAACTTTTATTGCGGTTTTAAAATTACTTAGAGACCAAAAAGAAAGAGTACGTGAGAATCATCTTGAACTAAAATATGGTTAGCGTTTTCTCAATTTACCTTTTCCAGTTCACCTTGCAGTAACATGATACGGCTCCACAATTTTTCATTGTTGACGAGAGTTTTAGAGAGAGGCCAGAAGTGTTTGAAATCCAATTAAACTTTGGGCCAAATATAAATGATATATGTTAGAAAGGATGTTGGACTGTGGACTATGATTGATTAGTTGACGGCCTGCAGAAGCATATGTCGGTGTCTGGCCCATGAAAAGTGGAAGCTCTCGGAGGCTGAGGCTGAGGCTTTAAAAAATGAATAATTTTTTTTTGTAAATAGTCTTAGAAAATGAAGTTATAAAAAAATGTTGAAACTTGAGTTTTTTTTTTTTTTTTTTTTTTTTTTTTTTTGAAACTTGAGTTCATTGATTTTGATACGTTATTTGAGGGATAATAATAGGTATTGGGTGTACATTTGGACATAGTATATAAATTGTTCCATGATCCAACTGGCTTCGTTTTTTCTTATAAGATATCTTTAAGATTTACAAAAAAAAACCTAGTCAATAATTTTTTTTAATCATGTATATAAAAGTTAATATCTTCAGAGAATTCAACATGTTGTATTCTCTTCTTAAACTAGAAAAGGAAGAGGAAAATGAGAGAGGATCGGAGAGTGGAAAACATAAGTGGGGTTGTTGTTGAAGTTCAGTAGACAAAGCATTAAGGCAGACAAAAATAATGGCCCAATTGCAGCATAACTCTTTTAAGTTTTCATCATGAGAAACCAGCTCTAACTTTGATGCAACTTACTTTCATTTCTTTCTTTCTTTCAGGTTTTCACGTAAATAATTTTCGTATGGTACGTTTTCCCTTTTCACACAATTCATTACATTTGTGAAATCGAAGCCCATTAAGGAAATTCGGTTTATGTTTCTCGTATGTACGGTACTTCATGTATTCTAACGTAACTTTAGATAATGTCTTAAAGCAAGTTAATGATCAAAAGGTAATATATATATACACTTCTTAAGTTGAAACATGCATGTAAGTTTTGAATGTTCTATTTGTTGAAAAATGCATTGAACTCATTGAAGATATTTAGTAGTTGTATAGGTTGGCATTGACATTGAGATTAAAAAAAAAAAACAGAGAAAAGGTCGAGAGATGTTATATGTGCTAAGTGATGTGCATGGTGAAGAGAAAGTCCACAAAAAGTGATAGAAGCTGAGACACATGCTAGGGTGGTTTGTGTATCGGTCAAAAGAACTAGGGGAGTCATACACAAAACTAAAATGATGTAAGTTCTAGATGGGACGTATGATGTTAAACCAGTGGCTGTATCGAGATCTTAGCTCGACGTATGCTAAGAACTGACAGATGATGGACAAACAAAGCATGCCAGTGACATGTAACATGTGTGGTTTTTTACCCAAAAAAAAACATGTGTGGTTAGCTAGAGACTTGCTAAGAGATTGCATATGCTTAGAAGAAGCCTAGGGGGAGTGAACAAATGTTTTTGGGTCAAAAGAAAAAGTAAGTCCAACGAGGCAAAATAAGTCAAAAGTTAGTACAACAAATACAAATAAGATTGTTTGAGTAGGGTTTATTAATTGAAAGCAATAAAGAAAACTATCACAAATGGTGGAGTTTTTGTAATATGAAAAGGTTCTTATGGGTATACGGGATTACCATCTATAATCTCTATTTGGCTTTCTAGAGTTTCATATATATTTTTATATTATCTATTTTTCTGGTAAAGAGTTCCTTAATTTATTTACAATAGAATGAATTTGAAAATGTGTATTTAGACGGTTATGTTTTCTAAAAATTTTGTTTCTTTGATAAAACGTTTTTAATTTTCTATTGAAAGCAAGAGAATTAAAAAAAGTTACACAATCTCCATAAGGCTTCGTTGTAAAGACCCATCAAATGACACGCCCGTACATAGAGTTACACCAAAAAAAATTCATAGGGTTACCGAAACTAATGTAAAAGCTCAATGTTTCATCCCTGGTCGACCCACGATCTAGTACGAGCTGATCAACCAACTTTTGAGATGAAAGGAGCTGAGGGAGATAGCAAATGTCTTAGTGAAAAGTTAAGTATAAACGTAAGAAAAATTAATGTTACTCCTCACCATTCCGTCCTACAATATCAACTACTTATCTCTCTAGGTGGTCGTCGTCGCAAAACTTAGACAAACGAACATTTTATGTTTTGAGTTGTACTTAAATTGTCAACGAAATAGGCTTCCCACTAAATTAAAGTACTAAACTTGAGACTTATCACATTCTTGATTCTTAGTTCTACGTACTTAAGCTTTTGGCGATTGGTCTCAAATTATAGATTCCTTTTTTATTAAACAAACTCTAATTAGATTACATGTACAATATAAATATACATGTAGATGAGAAGATGTTTTCTGTGCATGTAAACCTGTTTTGGAGATGTCGTATCGAAATGAAATGAATATATGCTCATAATTACTAGAAATAATAATATTCTCTGGCGTGGGCCATTTCAAATGATTCCAAATAAGAAAGAGACATAAATCACCTCAAATGCTTATGATTATTATATCTTCATCGTGCCCTCAATATCTATCCAACTTGATCTCCCGGCCATTTTCTCATCATTGTTTTCTAAATGCATACACGTACGTATATGTATATTATTGAGTCTAAATTTAATAATTCATTTAGTGTTAACCAAACTAAACGTATTACGACCGTCTTCCCTGGTCAATAATGACATTAAAAAGACCGTTTCACCAAATTAATCAAAAGAAATATTCAAACTTCTTATACTTTTCAATTTCATGTATATAGAGCGATGACTCTATTTGTCCATTGACCTTTATCAAAGAAAAGAAAGTTGACCATTCTTCTCTAACATGGAGGCTTAGTGAACACTTTCTACTATACACTCTTTATTAATAACTAATTACAAAAGGGTTTAAGCAAGTTACCTAACATATCATCCACCTAAAAAAAAAAGGAAAAAACAAAAACAAAACGCCGTGTGGAATGACTTACCAGCACCCTAATAAATCCTCAAAAGGCAATCAATTTTTTAGATGATTTGCTTCATGAGAGGTTAGTAAAGTAAATGCAATGAACTTTCTACCTTTAAATTTATTCACTCATAGCTTAATATTTGAAGCAGAATACCCATAACCCAAAAAAAAAAAAATTGAGTTTCTAACATAATTTCAAGGGTAAAAAATGGCATCATTAAGAAGTAGAACATGGATATTAGAGCTGGATATTATGTACGTTTGAATGAAAAATAAATATATAAATTTTCACAGATTCTGGAGATTAACTTTCAAAATTATTGAACTTCAATATTAAGAAAAAAGAGGTACGGCAGTTACTTAGAAAAGAGGTGAGTTCTCATCTCAGCTACAAAACCTCAAAGACAACGAGTATCTGAGATACAAGCTATAATTATTAGTGGACGATTCATATGTTGTTCGTTTCTCTTAAGCGTTTACTTTAGTTCTCTGTAATTAAATGTGTATAACGTAAGTCTAAATTGCAACAAAAAGAAAGAAGGTAAAATTTGTAATAGAAAGGGACAAATTACCTAATGAATTACACCGAGTTGATATACTATTCTTTTAACCTAAACACCGCTTTTTAATAGGTTTGACTTTTGATATGTGATCAAATGGGTGCTAAAGTGGATTTATATGTTAATATTTTTCTAGACATCTAAATCTGGCGTTAGACCATAATTTTGGTTATTAAATTGAGTAAAATTCAAACTTTCTAGGGAAAGAGATATGTTAAGTTGACTTATTTTGGCATGTCATTGAGAAGAACACCTTTTTTTTTTTTTTGAACTGGATAAGAACTCTTATCTTAAACTTTATTGAATTCCGGTAGTTTATAGAAATGTTACACATTAAAATTTCTGTAAATAAATTTCGATGAGTTTGTTAATCGTAGTGTAGAAAAACATATATATAAAACTTAACTATTGATATTTAAAGCAGTAAATGTTTTTTTTATGTATGGCACGACTTCGTGCCCTCTGAGGAAGCTAGAGTAATGTTTAAGAAGTTGTGAGTGATGTAACCCGATCGAGAGTAATTAGTAAATTATCCATCTCAGAATATTCAAACTTAAATAGTTAAAAAGAATATTAGTGTTTAATCTAGTGATTGAAGAAAGTTTCCCGAAAACTTAGTACTCATCAAATCATTCCCGTACCAACTATAAGTAGAATATTATTACAAAGATGCAAATGTTATACCATTTTAGAGACCTATTGAAAACATTCAACACCCTGATATAAGTTTCTAAACTGATATATATATTCAGATAAATTCAAGTAATGTCAATGGAAAAATCCATTACATTTTTTACAAAACATCATAATTTACAGATCTTAGGGGATACATATATAGTAGACGATGTTCAATCCGGACAAACTAACCCAATCTGAATATTGAACTAAAATAACAAATCCAAAAACTAAACTGTATTTTAATATAGTTCAAATGAATTTATTTTTCTATATCCTAAGAAACTGAATCCTGACCAAAAGCAAAAACAATGTTAAACTTAATTTATTTATTTTAAATTAAATTATATTTAGTTAAAACAGTTAATCATAAACTAAAAATCCAAAAAAAAAAAGCCAAAATAAAAGGAAAAAGAAATCCATTTGGATCCAAGCTTCAATATACATTGTCCGCAAATGTTTTGGCAGTAATAATAAGGTGAGCCAAAACTTTCAACGTTGAAATGAATCACATAAAACAAGATGTCTAAATTATTTTACGAAAACATCTCATTTTGTAGTAGTTTCCTATGTAACATATATTTATATATACATTATATATAAAAAAAACATGTATACGCAATATGTGTGTATTTTTGAATTTCTAAATTACATCGAAAATTCTTTAACAAAAAAAAACAAAACTACGTGGAAAAATAGAGGACAAATACTAAGACCTAGTTTTTCTATATCGTACAGACAGGGATGGAGAGTAGTTAATAAAAGTTGCCGGAACATTAGTTAGACTACAAAACCTATAATATGTAGAGGGAAGATATGTCAAAGTAACGATGGAACAAAACACATTACACGTGTGAACTGTCCTTGTAGATCAACGAACAAAATCCGAATTAGATTCTCTTCAAGACCTAAGAGCCAAATTTGTAACGTATAAACATATACATAGATACTTACATTATTACATACAACATGTGGAGAGAATCATATACCCCATTATGGGTCATCGTAACGTGTAGACAGAGTATAATCACTAGATATGAGAATAAATATTTTGATGGAATATATCATTCATAAAAAAAATTCTGATAATTCAATCTCAGTGACTACAATCTGATTTTAAGATACTAGATTTAAACATTATAAGATATGGTTTCAATTATTAAAAAAAATAATGTATTTAATTATTGGAATCTGTAGGGCTAATCCAGGGATCAACTGTTGTTGTTGTAGTAGTAGTAGTAGTAGTACCTGATGAGTCTTTGATCGGAGCTGAAGAAGAAGAGGAAATGTTATTATGAATCTCCGGTGTCTTTTCCGGCCGGCGATCAAACTCCGAGAACTGCCTCATCATTAGATGGTGGTTATCATCAGGCGTTGGATGGTGATTTTGTTGTAATGCTCCGAGATTTATTGAGTCAAGGTCGTGAAGAGAGGAAAGTGTTGTTTGATGATGATTTTGATGAGATAAAAGAGATTGAAATGTAGAAACTTGGTGATTTTGAGGGAGAGGCAGATCAGGAAAGGTCATGGAAGTAGTTGTGTGGTTATGATGGTGGAGCAAAGAAGAAGATGAAGGATTCAAAGTTTGATGATGAGGTTTTTGAGGTATTGGACGAAAAGGGTTGTAAGTAAGAGGATCGGAGGGAGATCGGAAGATATCGAAGCGGCGAGTAGTGGAGGAGAAAGGGTGAGAGAAGGGAGAGGCAGGGACGCCGGTGAATTCTTGAACCATAGCTCTGAAGTTAGAAGTGTCGGTGGTGAGAACAGTGGTAGGAGCTCTTCTTGAAGCTCTTGTTCGTTTTCTAGGGTTTCGGGAAGAAGAGGGAGGAGGAGGAGGTGGTGGTGGTGGTGGAGGAGGGAGGAGATGAGTTTGGTGAAGAATGTCATCGGAGATGAGATTGTTTACAAAGTTTAGATAAGTAGCGGAGGAGGAGGAGGAAGAGGAGAGGGTTGATGGGTCGCCGTAGAAGGTGGAGGAAGACGGTGGTTGTTGGAAAGGAGGGAGGAAGAAAGAGGAGTGATCTGGTGGAGCACCAGTTGATGAAGACTCATGGTCATCGCTTGAAGATTGCAAGCTTCCACTGTTACCAGAATCCATATGGACATGAAAGAAACAAGAACATAAAGACAAGAAGAAGAGATTAAGGTTTTGTTGGTGAATCTAGGGTTTTGAGAAATGAAGCGTGTTGGAGAGGAGAAAGAGAAAGAGAAAGCAAAAAAGGGTTTTTACTTAAAGAGGTAGAAGGGAGAGGTATGGTGTCGCCATTGATGGAGAGAGAGAGGAGGCGGTGGCTGGCGAAGAGTCAAACTCAATCTGAAAGCGAAAACGAGAGAGAGAGAGACAAATATCTCTTTCTTTCTCTAGTGGGGATGTGGTGAATGTGAAAGGATAGATAGTGTTGGATTTTTACAACATAAATATATATACACATAATAAACAAATATAATATACGTCGGACTTTGGTCCACTTGTATAGATTGCCATATATATATCTTATTTAGGGCTGGTAAATTATTGTTTAGAACCATTTCGAATTACTATTCAAAACTTGAAAACTTATATGAAGATTTATCTAAACGAAATAGAAATAATACTACATTACTATTTACTATAGTTTGAAAATATACCACTAATAATATTTTGATATTAAAAAGTTAGAAATAAACTCTAACCAAAATTCACCAAAAGTTGATAGAAAAGAAAAATGATTTCGCTTTTTCACTTGCTAGTTCATATTAAAAAAAACTAATTCTTAGAAATATTATTGAAATATGTTTGTGTTCCAAAAATATTAGAGAAATTGTTAAAAATGCCCCTTTTTCAATACCCCTTTTCAAAAATGCCCCCTTTGAAAGTCCATTTTTAAGTTTGCCCTCTTTTAATTTTTAATGACCATTTTACCCTTATTTGAAACAAAATTAAGTCCACAAAATACAAAATATTTTTTGGCGGGAAAAGTGATCCCGCAATTTTCCCGCCAAAACACTTGTAAAAACCTTTAAAATACCTTGTAAAATTTTCCCGTAAAATTTTTTCCCGCCAAAAATTTTTTTTTGCGGGAAAAATGATTCCGCAATTTTTTTGGCGGGAAAAATTTACAAGATATTTTAAAGGTTTTACAGAGTATTTACAAGTGTTTTGTAAGGTTTTACAATGTATTTTAAAAGATTTTACAAGGTACTTATAAGGTTTTATAAGGTATTTATAACTTGTAAAACCTTATAAAAAACTTGTAAAACCTTATAACTTGTAAAACCTTATAAAATACCTTGTAAAATCTTATAATATCTTATAAATACCTTATAAATACGTTATAAAACCTTTTAAAATACATTGTAAAACCTTATAAATACCCTGTAAAAAACCTTTAAAATACCTTGTAAATTTTTCCCGCCAAAAATTTTCCCGCCAAAAATTTAACGCCAAAAAAATTGCGGAATCACTTTTCCCGCAAAAAAAATTTTTGGCGGGAAAAAATTTTACGGGAAAATTTTACAAGGTATTTTAAAGGTTTTACAAGTCTTTACAAGTGTTTTGGCGGGAAAAATTGCGGGATCACTTTTCCCGCCAAAAAATATTTTGTATTTTGTGGACCTAATTTTGTTATATTTCCTTATATATTTGTGATATCTTTTATTAAAAGAAGGGTAATTTAGTCATTTTGTACATAAAAAGGGGTATTTTTAAAAATGAACAGCCAAAGGGGGCATTTTTGAAAAAGGGTATTGAAAAAGGGGCATTTTTGTGAGTCTCCCAAAATAATATCACTACTTTTTAAAAAAAAAATCCATTAAAAATATTTTAAAATATCACAAAAGTAAAACTAATCTTTTAAATCTTCAGAACTAAATCCTAAACCCTACAAAATTAACCACAAACCCTAAACCCAAACTTTTAAAATCATTTTAGTGTTTGTGGTATTTTTGGACAAAAATGGTTGTAGTGGTAATTTTGAAAAAATAACTTGGTAAAGTTTGAATAAAAACTTAGTTTAGTTGTATTTTAGGGTATTTCTTTATTATTAATTTTTTTTACAAATTTATGGCATTTTTTCAGTTTTTGGTTTAAATAGAGCGGATTTGATATCCACAAATATTAAAAAAAACAGATATCCAATTATTTTTTTCGGCTTATACGGATCATAAAATTAGAAATTAGATATCCTACAAAAACGGAACGGATAACGAATTCTGGTTTCTTTGGAGGATATATACTTTGAACCCAACCCTTCACAATTATTTTGTAAAAAACACACACACAATTAACATATAGAATGGGAAAAATCCCAAAAAACCGATATCTATTTTATTTTGGCTGTTTAATATATGCAGTTTTTAAATTGGAATAAAAATAGCTCGTTTATTTGATATTGTCTTTCAAAGTATTCATGTTATAAATAGTTGGTGGTTTCTTACTTACGAGTTAACAGCCGTTAACATGGGTGACGAATCATTTAACGGCGTTAAATTTCAATCCAACGTGTCTATATATATATATATACGACATGTTTATCAAATTAGATAGCTATATTAATATCGTCTGGTGGTAATGTATGTTTACTTTATAAGCTTCAAGACGTGGGGTTCGATTCGTGAGAACCCTCGTTTTTAATTTTTGTTTTCTTTAGTTTTTTTCTCTTTCTCCTTTACCTAATACCCTAATCTTTTCACAGGAAAATTAGACAGATATATTGTATAGATACATATTTAGACACGTTGGATTGAAATTTAACACCATTAAATAATTTTGCCATCAATCACGCCTTGAGTGAGAAATTACTGTGGGAAGAAGCTCAAATGGAACCGATCGACAATATTACATTTACGGAAATTTCGGAACTCCCAAACCAATCATTACGATGTCGGTTTGATGGTTCATGGAAAGCTACGGATCCAACAATGGGTTTAGGTTGGTGGTGTTTTCAGGGAACTGCTCAAACTATACTGCTTGGTGCAAAATGCCTTAGGAGATCGCCCTCACCCCTCCATTCGAAAATAGAAGCTTTAATTTGGGCTATGAAGAATATCCTTTCAAGAAGGATTGCTTGTCAGGCGTTTGAATCAGACTGCTCAGAATTGGTCTCGATGGTACAGTCACCTGACGAATGGCGAGCTTTCTCCAACCTTCTAGACGAGTTTGGTTTGCTACGTGTTTCCTTTCTCTTTTTCTCACTTTCCCTTATTTCTCGTTCTTGTAATTTAAAAGCGGACTGCTTAGCCCGCTCTTCTAGACTTTTATTTTCTGAAGCTACCTTTGTAAACATTTCTCCTCTTAGTTGGGCAACCAACCAAGGAACTTTTTAATAAATGTGTGGTTGACAAAAAAAAAATGATTTTGCCATCCATATTAGCGGCTATTAAGTCGTGAGTAAGAATCCACTAACTGTTTATAACATAAATCTATATATAATAGCAATCTAATAAATACCATTTGTACATCTGAACGGTTGCGTCTTTTTATCGCAACCTTTCGTTTAAATCGGTTATTGTTTTACGGTTATTTCAGTTGTGTATTTTTATTGCAATTTTTCGTTAAAATATTGACGGTTACTTTTTTGATAACGGTTATTTTTCGGTTATATGTTTTTTCGCAACTTTCCGATAAAAGTTGGCGGTTATTTTTTGCGTTTGTGTTTTTTTTATCGCAACTCTTCGTTAAAATTATGACGGTTATTTTTTTCAGTTGTGTCTTTTTATTGCAACTTTTCGGTAAAATATTGACGATTACTTTTTTCGTCGACGGATATTTTTCGGTTGTATCTTTTTATCGTAACTTTCCGCTAAAATATTGATGGTTACTTTTTTGTTTGGGTCTTTTTATAGCAATTTTCCGTAAAAATATCAACGGTTATTTTTTTCGTTTATGTTTTTTTATCGCAACTTTCCGTTAAAATATTGACGGTTATTAATTTTTTTTTTGTGTTTTTTTATCTCAACTCTTTGTTAAAATATTGACAGTAATTTTTTCTCGGTTGTGTCTTTTTATCGCAACTCTTTGTTAAAATATTGATGGCCATTTTTTTTCGGTTGTGTTTTTTATTGCAACTTTTCGTTGAAATATTGACGGTTACTTTTTCGTTGACGGATATTTTTTCGGTTGTGTATTTTTACCGTAACTTTGCGTTAAAATATTGTCGATTACTTTTTCGTTTGTATCTTTTTATCGCAACTTTCCGTTAAAATATTGACGGTTATTTTTTCGGTTGTGTTTTATTATCGTAACTTTTTTTTTAAATATTGACGGTTATTTTTGGTTGTGTCTTTTTATCGTAACTTTACGATAAAATATTGACGGTTACTGTTTATATTTGTGTCTTTTTTATCGCAATTCTCCTTTAAAATATTGACATATTTTTTTCGGTTGTGTCTTTTTATCGCAACTTTTTGTTTAAATATTGACGGTTATTTTTTCTCGGTTGTGTCTTTTTATCGAAATTCGCAACTTTCTGTTAAAAATTGACGGTTACTTTTTTCGTTTGTGTCTTCTTATCGCAACTCTTCATTAAAATATTGACGGTTACTTTTTTCGTTGACGGTTATTTTTCAGTTCTGTCTTTTTATCGTAACTTTTCGTTAAAATATTGACGGTTACTATTTTTTGTTTTGTCTTTTTATCGCAACTTTTCGTTAAAATATTGATGGTTATTTTTTCCTGGCTGTGTCTTTTTATCGCAACTCTTCGTTAAAATATTAACGGTTACTTCTTTTGTTGACGGTTACTTTTTCGGTTATGTCTTTTTATCAAAACTTTCTGTTAAAATATTCACGGTTACTTTTTTCGTTTGTATCTTTTTATCACTACTTTCTATTTAAATATTGACGGTTATTTTTTCTAAATTGTATCTTTTTCTCGCATCTTTTCATTAAAATATTGACAGTTCTATTTGTTCAATTATAGTTGTATTTTTTCAGTTTACCTTTGTGTCTTTATAGTTGCATCTATTCATCTAAATACGTCTCTTCACTATATTTCATTACATTTTTCCGTCACAACTTTTTGGATGAATAGTTGTCTATTTAAATGTTCATGACTTTTGAACTCTATATATTTGTCCTTCTTTCTAAGTAGTTCTCAATTTTTTGTTCTTTAACCTTAGATTATTTGTTTCATGATAAATCCAAAAAAAATAATGTGTAAAATGGGTCCAAATTCTTTATTCTCTAAGCTATTTCTAAACATACATTATTTTATTATTAAATAATTCTTCTTATTCTTGATCTAACTAAAGTTTTTTGGAATGATTATAAAAATGGAGAAGTTTTAATCAACTTTACATATAAAATTCTAATAAAGGTACCAACAATTTTTTTTCTTAGAATTGGACAGATTATATAGTGAATTTTTTTATTTAACTATTTTATATGGTAACAATGATGATTTCTATCTTAAGGTAATATATATGGGTTGTATACAAGACAATATTGATGTTGCGTTAACATTATTACAAAGTCCGAATATGAGAAGACATCCTCATGTGAGGCTTGTGATTGAGTGTTTTAAATGTGGTAAGAGTCAAATGAACAATGATTCCAATTCGTCACATAAATATTTAAGGAAGAACTTTTTTTACTCAGTTAATTTATCAATATAAATATAAATTTATGAGATCTTGTAAATATTTATTTTTTATTATAGATGTAATTTACGTCATCAAATTTTATATTTTTTCGATATATATAATAAAATAAATATTAATTTTAAATTTAAAGAACAGTGGACAAACAAAAAAACACCAATTCTCGGGCGAAGTTTTTCGTCACCCACAAGTTATTCTAAGTACCGACTCCATCCAAATTTTTGAGTTTGACCCGCTAGAATTTCTCATCTCTATATTATAACTCTTCGTTAGGTATTTTGTCACTTATAAATAATAAAGATTCATAAAAAAATGTTCCAAAAGTGTTTTAATCATAATTCTTTTTTTTATATATTTTTTTCGTAAATTGTTTTAAAATTTTTGGAAAATGTTTACGATATAACTTTAAAACATAGTTAATTATACATATATTTGAATATATCATCATAATAATTTAATACATAAACACAATCAAATATATTTATTGAAAATGAGTTCCCCCGCGATATCGCGGGGGTTCATAACCTAGTATTTTTAAAAATAATATTAAATAAATGAAATATTTTTATTCTAATTTAAAAAATTACATATATTATACGATTAAAATAAAATAAATGGTAGTTTTTTCGAGTTTTTTTTCCATATAAAATCTACACCGGGATGATTTAAAAAAAGGATTAGAAAGTCATTTCTAACAGCTGATGATGACCACCAGCTAATCAATCACCATGTAAACTTTCCAACTATTGATTCGACAATTGGGCTGCTGGGCTGCCTAGAGCTACTACTTCTTACTAACTTAGTAACTTATATGGGCTAAACTTAACCTTTTAGATATGGTTCTATTATATTACTCCATTTTTTATGTGGGTTTTCACTTGAAAACTAGGCTTAAGGATTTGAAAGTCTTTTAAGCCGGTGAATATTGTATAACTAGTAATTTTTATGTAATGGGTATGCTTAAGTTTAAAGAAATTTAGAAACACCGTTTGTGAACAAAACCAACGGAAAAAATATATAATGAAGAGAAACGAAAAAGGAACCAAGCGGGGAAGCCAACATTTGTTATATATAGTTTGGGCTACAATCATTTGGTACAAAATATTCGAGCGAAAATGAAACTGTTAGTTCACTAATTCTTTGTTACCATCAAAATTCTAAGTATCATATATATAAAAGATGAAGAAATTCTCTTTACAGTTAACATATCAGTCTTTTTTATGGGTAGATTTGAGGCGAAAGTGTTGTTGTAGAGGTTTACCTTAGATTTGGCCCAAAATATTAGAAAGGCTCATTTTATATACATCCATTTAATTGAATTATCGACAACAGAAAAAGGAAGTGCCCGTTTTATATAGAGTGAATTAGCTGTATGCTAATTATTGGAGAAATAATTAGCTGTGGCATACACCACTTTTTTTCTTTGCAAAACAAGAGAGAATTCTTTGGTTTCAAAAATGTCTGACGAAAATACCCCTGAAAATAAAATGCAGGAGTTTTCCCTCCGAGAATTTCGTAGGGGACAGGGATATCATGCAATATTCGGTGGGCCCCCACTTATTTAATGCTGCGCAGAGATTGTGTGTTGCAACCTTGATACGTATCATGATATATATGCGTTTATCCGATACACGGTAATCGCGGCGGACCCTACATACGTATCGAGCTTGGCAATTCTCTCTGCCCCATGTTGCTACAGGAGTAGCATTAAATGCAAAAGTAATTATGGCAAGACAAGAAATCACAGCTACGGGATATCTTACCACGATATCTTTCCCCCATCCCATTATATGCTATCATGTCCTGATATATATGTTCGTTTCACGTTATACGTTTACACACTGTAGCACGAAAGACAGCCATCGAGCTCCGTGCGTTGCTCTGCACAATGCCTGTATGACCAGTACAGTGTAAAAAAATTAATGATATGTAATGATGACCAGTACAGTGTAAAAAATACAAAGATCGAGGGCACAAAACACCATCAATCAGAACCAATAAAGCATATTTGAATCGGATGTCGGGGTCACGGACAACGCCAGATTTAAGCCGTTTAATTAAAATATCCGGTGTCACCTCTTCATTCCTCGCGAACAAAGTGAACCAGTAAGGGGCTTCAGTTGACTTCTTCTTTATCTTGTTCTTACTCACCACCTTCTTTTTTCCATCGGCCTTTCCAATTGAAATTGGATCGCACCGCAAACCCGTCACTGATGCAAACTCCCTCAGACCAAATCTAATCGGCTTACCCGCAAATACAAACCAAATCTCATGCTTTTTCTGGATTGCTAACTGCCTTGTAAGCAAAAACAAACAGAGTTTGTTGGAAAAAGAAAACTTTTTCCCGATATCGAACAATTTGCCCAGCCGCGAGCCTCTGATCTTC
The DNA here is from genome assembly GCA_905216605.1 of Arabidopsis arenosa. NCBI lineage: Eukaryota > Viridiplantae > Streptophyta > Magnoliopsida > Brassicales > Brassicaceae > Arabidopsis > Arabidopsis arenosa. The sequence goes on from LR999451.1 coordinate 15,936,711, forward strand.
GAAATTTCGTCTGCCTCCAGATGCTCCGATAAATCGTTTAGGTATTGGAGTTGGAAGTATTTGTGAACCCTATCGCCGTCTGGCTCTTCGCCGGACTTAAAGATTCTCTCCGGCAGGTTTTCCATCGAACCTCACTATTCAAATCGCCGGACTTAAAGATTCTCGCCTTCGGTTTCGACACAGGGAGAAGAACGGAGAATTCAAATTTCAAGTAGAGAAACGCAACGAAATCAATAAATGCAAAAGCGAAACTGTCGCTTTTAACAAATATCAAACGACACATAAGCCGGAGTTTCGTTTCGCAATTATGTCTGGGTGCAACTGCTAGACTCTACAACCATAGGGGTATAATGGTCTTTTCAAGACAAACCAAACACACAAATTATTTACGAAAAAGCCACTACTCCTTTGACTTAAATACTTTGTGGTCTTAGGGTATGTAGTGTAAATACTCTTTTATATACATCCGTTTAATTGATCTTTCAAGTTTAATTAAATTATTTTTTTGAAATCTTTTTATTAAACCCTACGTTTACCTAAAGGATATGAACTTGAAAGTTTATCATGCGCTTAGCTCACTATCAGAGATTGATCGAGTGACCGAGCCACCGTGGAGACCAAAATATCTCTCTTCACACTATAAATCACTAATACGCTGATCCAAAATCTTGGAAAAACTAAAGTTAATTCTTACCTACAAAGAGAATTCTGTCCCAAAGGTTCATATGACCAATTTACGAATTGCGATGCGACAAGCTCAATTCGAAAAGGACAAAAATATGTTAGATATTGCTTGTTATTCGTCGAACATTTGAACGAACCGACTCTGGATTGGTTTTCCATGTTAGAAGAGAACTCAATTAACAATTTTAATCACTCTCAACTGTCTTAGCTAAATATGACTAAATTAATACGGAGAAATATCGAAGGTCCTTTGCTTTACATGAACTAAACCCGAATCAAAATAAAACTTAGTCTTATTCTTTAAAATTTGGAAAACCAAAAACCAAGAAAAATAAATCAATTTAAACAAAAAGACCGAGTGTTCATGCCTAATCGTGTTATTACGGTTACAATCAAAATTAATTAACTATTGATTCATAATAATAAATTAAGAAAAAAAAATAGTTCATAATAGTTTTGTTTTCAAACGATTTTTTTTTTTAATATGTAATGATCGCATCGTTTATAAAATCGTGTTGACATTCCAAAAGTTCCATTTTTTTTTTGTTAATGTTGATTCTGAAAATCACACAATGAATTTGTTTAAGTGAGGAAAACAAATTCAATAACTCTCTCTTGTAAACTCGGATCAAAGACTCAAAAAGAAGGGTGAATTTTATTGCTTAGAGACAACGCTAGGGTTTAGCTCAAGAACAATTAGGGTTTTAGTACAAAGTTGCGGATGCCTTGAATAGAGGACAAACCCCTCTATTTATACAAGTTTTAGGAGGTTTAGAGATAAGTTAATCTTCTAAATTGATAAAGACAATCTTCAATCTTTCCTTTCTTTTCGGGATTCTCCTTAATCTTCTAGGAAAATCTCCTTTTTCTTGAATGAAGAAGTCGGTTGCAGGCGATCTCCCGTATCCGAGTCGAGCTCGCCTGGTGATCTCCCTCTTCAGCCCATTAACAGGTTTAGCCGGAATTCCCCGGTTTACATTGAGTTCTCAATTTGATTCGTAATTCATCCGGTTTAAGCCGGTATGTGGGAGGTGCTAATTCCTGCACCAACAATTAGTCCCCTCCCCCCAGTTTGGGAAATTCGAGTGCTCTAATTCAGAATTTTCCGAACTAGGAAAGTGAATATTCGGCTTATACCTTAGGAAGGTGCGAATTAAATGTGAGAATCACCTCGAATCGTTTCGAGTTCTCAGACTCTTCAGTTTCTGGACACGTGTCACCGTTCGGTGTCCAGGCAGGCGCGTGAAATTTGGACATTAAAGAGTTTAGTAGACCTAATGATCACTTTATCTAGGTCTGCCGCCCATCTTGTCCTATTTATACGCATAAACCTCCTCAATTTTGCTTTTTATTTTCGAGGCGCTTGCGAAAGAGAAGACAAAGGTAGTTTCATCATCTCCCTTGCTTATAACTCTCTGTTTATTTTCGCGATTCCCTTTTCGTTCTACCCATGGGCAAAACTGTTAGAGCTTCCGCCGCCTCTGATAGCGAGGCTACCACGTCGGCTCGTCATAGCTCTCGTCTTGACCGGGACCCAGAAGAGGAAGCCGAATCAAGTCGGAATGACCGGACCAGAGTTCCTGAACTGGTTGATGTGTCAAACCGAGAAGATGACCGCGGAAATGAGGTTGTTTCCCACCTCTGCGCTTGTTTCTTCCTCCTTTTGGCTGATAGACCGCCTCAACTTCTCCTGACTTGTGCTTTCCGAGGAGGATGTTGAGGATGTGTTTGCACTCCTCCGTGGAGTGTCCTCCGAAGTTGTGAAAATGGCAGTATGAACTCTTAGAATCCGAAGGTTTGGCCGGAGCTGGAGGTCGGTCTTCGGAATCCGTTACGGCGAAAACCGTTACCCTCTTGGCTGCCTTCGGATCGTAGTGTTATCACGGTTCCTGATGAGTCTCGCGGGTCTTCTCCTTGGCTTTTGCCGGCTGGTGTTTCGCTGGGAGGTTAGCCTCTTCGTCCTCAAGGAAAGCGTACCTGGAAGCTCGGTGAAGAGCGTCATCCAGGTCTTTCGGCTCTCTAATCGCCAGATCTTTGCGCAACTGGGATCCTTGTAGCAGTCCCTTCCTGAATGCGGCAACTGCGGCTTCGTCCAAAATTGTGACTTTAGAGAGTATTTCTTTGAATCGTCCCAGGTACGAATTCAAAGTTTCGTCAGCTTCCTGGGTCATGCTCCAGAGGTCGGAGCTTGAAGCACCGGGTTGTATGAATACCCGATACTGCTTTAGAAAAGCAGTGGATAACTGAGTGAAGTTATCGATTGAGTTCGCCTCTAGTTTGGAGAACCACGTCAGGGCGTTCCCCGTGAGTCCTTCGACAAACAGTTGGCAGCAGCCGATGTCGCGTTGTTCATCAGAGAAGTGGGCTTTGGTGATTGTGGTCATGAAAGATGTCATGAAGTGTTTTGGGTCGCTGCCTCCTTCATACGTAGGGATCTTGAGTTTAACTTGAGGGATCTTCGTGCGAGTGATCCGATCTGTGAAAAGAGTTTTCTGCATCTCGGCGATCATTCTGTCGATCTCCGGAGCCGAACTGGTGACTTGATGGACTTGAGACCCGATCTCCCGTAGTCGGGCATAAATATCCACCAGATGTCCTCCTTGTTCCAGGGTTGAGGATCCGGGGATGAAGGTCCCTGATACTTGAGGATGCACCTGTTGTGCGTTCCGAACGTTTGGCTGGTGCGAGCTCGGCGGCATCCTGGTGAAGCGATTTGACTGTGCATCGGTGAAGTCGAAGTTGGGTGCGAGAGCTCGCGGGATGAGCGGTGTCATGTCACAACTAGTCTGTTGCTGGATTCCACGGGCTAGTTCGTTCAGCTTGCGGTTGGTTTCGAGGATCGAATCCGCCAAGTCTCTGGTTGCGACTGCGATGATCGCCTTGAGGTCGTCTACAGAAACCGTTGGTGCTGCGACGGCGGCGGGATTTGGATTTTGGACGCGTTGATCCTCCAACTCCTTCTGGCGTTCTTCCTCCTCGGCTGAGCGCGTTCCGTCTCCAGTAGGAGGATCCATGTCACCGGTGTTTTGTGGCAAGGAGCCACTGTTTTGTGGTAAAAGAGAGTCGTCGATTTCTTGAACCATGTTTTTGGGTCAAAGATTTCGGTCCAGAACAGAATTTCGAAAAAGAGTTTTATTTGTCGAGTCCCCACAGGCAGCGCCAATTGTTGATTCTGAAAATCACACAATGAATTTGTTTAAGTGAGGAAAACAAATTCAATAACTCTCTCTTGTAAACTCGGATCAAAGACTCAAAAAGAAGGGTGAATTTTATTGCTTAGAGACAACGCTAGGGTTTAGCTCAAGAACAATTAGGGTTTTAGTACAAAGTTGCGGATGCCTTGAATAGAGGACAAACTCCTCTATTTATACAAGTTTTAGGCGGTTTAGAGATAAGTTAATCTTCTAATTTGATAAAGACAAATCTTCAATCTTTCCTTTCTTTTCGGGATTCTCCTTAATCTTCTAAGAAAATCTCCTTTTTCTTGAATGAAGAAGTCGGTTGCAGGCGATCTCCCGTATCCGAGTCGAGCTCGCCTGGCGATCTTCCTCTTCTGCCCATTAACAGGTTTAGCCGGGATTCCCCGGTTTACATTGAGTTTTCAATTTGATTCGTAATTCATCCGGTTTAAGCCGGTATTGTGGGAAGTTCTAATTCCTGCACCAACAGTTATATGTCAAACTCAAATTGTTCTGGCATTATAGCTCTAAGCTGCTACGATTGATTAATAGCTATTGAAAAGAAAAATGGATTATTCACGGCTCCCAAATCTTATTTTGCTCTTTTGATTGTGTTTCCATCTAATTAAGGAGCTGCGAAAACCCAAACCGTATATAATTGCATTGTCATCAAAAGCTTAGTACGTGTGGAAGTAGCTAAAGACTTATGAGGATCATGGCCATATCCAGATTAGCTAATTTGGATCTTCTTGTATTTTTATGGTTTTAATGTTCCACTAGATTTTAACCATTTATTTTTAAAGTTAGTATAAAAATATTTTATAATTTATATCTCCTTATAAAATATTTATTTATATTATAGTTTACAATTGTTATTAAGTAACGGTATACCACGAGTCCACGTAACAATTGTTAATAAATTGAGGATTTAACCCGTATTAAAGCGGCATGTTAATGATATTTATAAATATTGATTCAAATTCGTCCGCCATATAAACCCGTTCCGAAATATAACCCGTTCCGTAATTTCTTAACCCGTCCCGTGATTTATTTTTATTTTAAAATTTAATGATTATTTATTAAATATAAAAGTTTACAAATCATATCATTTTCTAAGTCATTTATATTTTAATAAACCAAAGATTTAATCTGTATTAAAGCGGCATGTTAATGATATTTTGAAATTATAAATATTGATTCAAACTCGTCCATCATATAACTTCGTTCCGAAATATAACCCGTCCTGTAACTTCTTAACCCGTCCCGTGATTTGTTTTCTAAAAGTAGTAATTTTTAAAATTTAACGATTATTTATTATATATAAAAGTTTGCAAATTGTATCATTTTCTAAGATATTTATATTTTATAATTTACAATTTTTATTAAGTATCATTATACCACGGGACAATTTTTGGCTTTATACAACCTTTTCTATGTCTAATATTGGTGGTATTAAAAAAAATTAAGGATTTAATCCGTATTGAAGCGGAGGATTAATGATATTTTAATCTTTTTATTATTTTTGATTCAAAAACCCGTCCCGCCAAACCCGTCCAGCCAAAAACTCATTTATTTTATTAATGTTGATCTTATTTATGATATGATTCTGAATCTTATTTATGATATGATTCTGAATCGTTGAACACACATTTTCGTCAATTGGATAATATATGTCCGTTTTTAAAATTTCGAATCACAGTATATGCAAAAAAATATTGATTTTTTTTTTACTTTATGTATTATATGATGATTTAAAACAGTTAAAAACAAATCAAACAAAGATGATAGGAGAATCATAATTCTAAATCTTAATCAAATCTTCTAAATATCTAAATTATTAAATATGGAATATCCGGTGTATGAATTGGGATAAATATAACCCGACCCAACAAACTTTTTATGACCAAAATTTGTAAATAGGTCGGGTATCCAAAGTATCCGAGAATAATTTTACCTACCCGACTCAAAAGTGAGTGAAAAATATTAGTATAGATTGATAGTGATCCGATTGTCTTTCTCTTCAAGTAGGAAGAGATTGGGTCTGTAAATACTGGCTTAGGGACACTACTGGGCTTTGGTTGGGTTCAATTGATGTATTAGACATCAAAGCCATCTATGACCCATCAACTTTGAGACAAATAAAAGGTAATATAGTATTAAGTGATTTGCCGTAATAAAAAATAAAACCATCACCTTTAATTTTTTAATTTTCTTTTACGTTAATAGGAAAACCAAAATCCTCGACTGTGTATTTTTTTGTCATTAGAAATTCTAATATTAAAACTTTAAAAAGTAGAAGTTCTATGAAAGTAGTTAATATTTTTGGATACAAGGCCGGCAGGAAACGAGATTTTTTCAGAGACAAAGTCCAATTCAAAAAATAAAAAATTGTAAAAATAAAAATTTTACAATTTTATCTCAAATATTTGATTTTTTTTTGTTCTTTCTGATATTAAATGTGGGATAGCATGTTTGTTTGTTGATTTATAGATTTATTTATTTGTTAAAGGCTTAGGAATAGCTTGTTTCACTAAATGAAATGTAAATTTTCATCATCAGCAAAAGTACAAGGGGACAGTTTATACATAGATATGATCAAAATTTTAAGCTAAATAGATGCCTTAAATCAAAGAGCATAAAATAAAATACTTCCTCCGTTCTTTTATAAGTGATGTTTTAAACTTCTAATTTTGTTCTTAAATAGATGATGTTTTCAATTTTTAATACAAAATTAATTACTTTTTTATTGGTTTTGACGATTTATATCTGTAGATTGTTTTTTATTGGTTGATTAGATAATAAATGATGTTATAGTTTAGATATAAACAAAAATTAAATGATTTTTTAATATATGTGCATTATTCTTTTTTTTTGGTGCATTAATATATGTGCATTATTCTAAAACATCACTTATAAAAAAACGGAGAAAGTATTAGTTTATGTACATGCTCATAAATGTATTTAGACACAATAACAAGTCAAATACATTCAGTAGAATTAAGTAGGATAAATAAATACACGTCTGGAAATAGAAATTAGAAACAATAATTTTCTTTATACAAAAAGTTTTCGTTAGGGACGCTATTGGGCTTTGGTTGGGTTCAATTGATGTATTAGACATCAAAGCCATCTATGACCCACACCCATCCATCACGGCATCACCTTTGAGACAAATAAAATGTAATACACTATAGTAAGGTGATTTGCCGTAATAAAAAAAAAACATCACCTTTATTTTTTTAATTTTCTTTTACGTTAATAGGAAAACCAAAATCCTCGAGTGTGTATTATTTTTTTTTCATTAGAAATTCTAGTATTAGAACTTTAAAAAACTAGAAGTTCTATGAAAATAGTTAATATTTTTCTATACAAGGTCGGTAGGAGACGAGATTTTTCCGGAGATTAAGTCCAATTTAAAAAATAAAAAATAGTTAAAATAAAAGCTTTACAGTTTTATCTCAAATATTTGATTTTTCTTTCTTTCTGATATTAAATGTGGCATAGCATGTTTATTTGTTTATTTATAGATTTATTTATCTGTTAAAGGCTTAGGAATAGCTTGTTTCACTAAATGAAATGTAAATAACCTCATTTTCATCAATTTAGAAAAATTACAAGCGGACATATACATAGATATGATCAAAATTTTAAGCTAAATAGATGCCTTAAATCAAAGAGCAGAAAATAAAATATTAGTTTATGTACATGCTCATAAGTCATAAATGTATTTAGACACAATGACAAGTCAAATACATTCAATAGAACTAAGTAGGATAAATAAATACACGTATGAAAATAGAAATTAGAAACAATTATTTCTTTATACAAAAAGTTTTCGTTTATTTTAAAGTATTATTAGGTAAATTATATATGTTCTGTACCAAATCTGAATAAAATAATTAGAGACACAATCGACGAAAGCTCCGATGTGGGAGGAGGAGGGGACCATCATCAAGACTGACACGTGTATATTCCTTCTAAGTGTTCACACAGACACAAACTTTGGAAGCTCTAATTAGTTCCACTAATCTCCATAATTACTTGTGAGTTGTGATTATTTTATAGCAAGGATTAAGAATCCCAACCACATTTGAGTTCATTGGAATCAACTCCAAACCAGTTTTAAAAGAAGATATTATACACATGACACATGAATATTTGTACCATATCAATTTTATTGGCTGCTGATTATGCAACTTATGTTTTAAATAAGTCTATAGGTTCGAGGTCTTGGAGCTTACTATATATTGATATGTCCAATTTATACTTTCTAGATTGAAAGAAAACTATTCAGCTTGTTAGATCAAATATTATATTCAGTATCTGAACTATATTCAGTTTATTAAATATAGTCGATTGAGTTTTAGACACAATGACTATATGATTAATGTCATGTAAATTGCTTGTTTGTCAGATGAAAATTGTTAACTGGATAATGAAAATGATTAAAGAAGTTATATAATGTGTTTTGTAGATTATTGAAGTGTTATCAATAAACTAAAACAACATCTAGATCCAAAAAAAACGATTTATTTTTAAAATGCAAAACCGATTTTAGAAACAAGTAACATCTAGATGATGAGTTTGGATGCCGCATTGAATCTGGATATAGCATCCCAGGTACACAAACGACGGGAGGTTACATAAAAAAAAAACATATGTTAAAGAACTCATATATTAGGTTTACAAAAAAAAAAGAAAAAAAAAAAGAACTCATATATTCATTAAATTTGTATCAAGAATTTGATAAAGCTTTCAAGAATCTAAAATATTACTCCCTCCGTTTTTTATGTAATATTTTTTGATTAAAAGCACAGAGATTAAAAAAAAATTATTTAATATATAGAAAAAATTAATTCATAAAATTATTACAGAATTTAAATAGTTATAAAATATTTAATAAATATATATATATTGTCTAGAAACTTGAAAAAAAAAATGAAATAAAACAAACCAAAAGCTGAAAAACATCAATCTTATATAAAGGAACGAAGGGAGTATAACTTTATTAACTACAGGCGTAAATGCACTAGCAAGTTTTTTTTTTTTTTTTGTCAACCACACATTAATTATTAAAAATCTCCTTGATTGGTTGCCCAATTAGGAGGAGTAGTGTTTACAAAAGTAACTTCGGAAAATAAAAGTCTAGAAGAACGGGCTAAGCAGTCCGCCTTAACATTACATAAACGAGGAATAAGAGAAAGCGAGAATGAAGGGAAGGAGTCACGGAGCAGTCCAAAAGCATCTAGCAGATTGGAGAAAGCGGGCCATTCTTCAGGTGATTGTACCATCGAGACTAACTCTGAAAGAATAAATAAACAAAATATGCAGTCATAAGTATAATTATTCATGGAAAGATTTTGGAAAGATCGTGAAAATGTGAATAAATCAACTTTTACTTTTCCGATTATAAATATTTGTTAGATTATGATCCTTTGATTAGTGTAGGTACTTTAATAAGATGCTGGTAACTTGGATACATGTTTCTCGAATGAATGATTTGTGAAATTAGTGCATATAGCCTTAAGAATTAGAATCAACTTTTCGGACATGTGATTAATTGATGGACCACCAATATATTATAACAAAGCAAACTTAGGACCATCCAACCATCCAATCAATATCAACTAAATGGTACATATATAGCTACATCAATATCTATAGTTATGTGTGTATTTGCAAATACTCAATAACATGTGCATTTCTAGAGAACCTATATATGTTATATAGTGTAAAGGCAGATTTTGGTAGGGTTTAGTGAGTGAATGAAACAAAGTGAACACATGAAATGACTTGGAAAGGTAAAGATAGTGAAGAAAATAGTGATAAAAGTGGGAACGTGTTGTATGAATGTGTAGGTACCCCCGTGAACTTGTAAAATTCGTGCCAAAAGTCTATATCTTCAATCAATAATTGGAGTTTATGGCACATAGTTTATTTCAAGTAAAGAAATCAATGTTGTGGGTTTCAAAGTGGTTCCAATGTCTTCTTCTTCTTCTTTTTTGGTTTTATCTTTACACATGTGATAAAAGTATCTTAACCTTTTGTTATGTATAATTTCTTTTTCTTTTCTTGGCTCTATGCATTATGAAACCTATTCGATTGTACTCTTTTCTTAGTTTGTTTATCCACTAACTTTAGGAAGTGGATTTTCGCCTCCTCAATCATATTTCTTTAGTTGAATTTTGATCACTTACACATAAAAATTAGGGTTTTTATAATAATTTTGATCATAACAAACTTTGGTTAAAAGTTATATATCCAAATATAATTATGAAAATAGATGAATGATGAGCTATATAAATGAAAACAACGAAATGTATGTAGTTTCACTTTAAGATAATTAAGTGGGGTTCTCTCATAAATTAGAGAGAAGGAGAGAATTACTCAATTACTTAAAATGAAAAGTGGTCAATCATATTCAACTGAGGAAATATTATTGAAAATACAGTTGAGCTCACATGGTCTTTAATCTACTTGTAATATCTTTACATTCAAATGGTAGCATCCCCAAATCTCAACTGTTCAATTTTCGATAGCTTTACTATCTATCTTTGTTTTTGTTATCATCATTCCCACTTGTTCAATTTTCTTGAGACCTCCATACATTAATCATCAGATCTTCTATTATATTTTCATGATTTTACATGGAGCTCTTCATCACACATTGGCTACAGACTTCGATGGTTTAGATAATTAGAGAATTATATAGCATGTAGCCATTTTTATGTTTTCTCTATTAAATTCCACTTTTAATGCATGCCACCTGAAGCAAACCCTACCATTTGATCTTACTGTAATAAATGTAGAGATTAAAAATAACTGAACTGGAAATCCAAAGTAAAAACATGTACAAATTTTCTTTTACAAAAATAAAATAAAATAAAGAAAAGGTAATTCTAGTTTAAAAGTTGGTGACATGGATGCTTGCAAGCTAAGGCTTGGGCAAGAGTCCAAGATTTTTGACAAAGACCCTATTTTTCACAGCCTACAAAAATCATTTTAAAAGGTATGTGTCAGTTTTTACATGAAAAAGCATTTTTGAAACAATGCAATTTGTTTTATCTTATTCATTTGCTATGTTGGTTGAAATAAAATATTTCTTACGAAAGCGAGCGTTCCTTTAGGTTCCAAAGTGTACCTCCACATGATATTGTGTATATGGTAGGGTACATTTTCATCAATCTTTAGTTGGTCTATTTTAGTGTTGTCAAGTCCGAAATTCGAATAAAATGATAGTTAGGAAATAGATTATTTACGTTATACCATTGGATTGTTGACCAAAAAATAAAATAAATACTTAGGACTGAATTAGTGTGGATCAACAAATTTAAAACTTTTAATTATTACTATAATCATTCCTAGAAACCATTAAAATACAATTATTTTTGGTCAGTATTAAAATAAATACTAATTAAACTATATATGTCATTTGAAATAAGATTTAATTAGAAAATTTTACATCTTGATTATGTTTCTTTTCAAAATACATTATATGAATTATATATATTTCGAATGGGTACATCATACATATAGAAGAATGATGGAATCGTTTTTCGACATTGGAGCTTGGTTAATGTAATGAAGATTACTTCAGATTGAGGATGAATACGAGGAAAGCAAATCATAGAGTGGATATTCTATTATCGAGTAAGGCTTATGGAGAGAAGTATCGTGTGATTTTTTGTTTTGTTAATTTTATCGTCCTTTAAATATATTAATATATATATATATATGTAGTGGTTTAATTTGTATTTGATTGATTATGTACTTGCTATGTTTTCTTGGTTTCTAAATTAATAATAATGGACGATATTAAAAAGAGAATGATGTAAATAGTTATACTAGCAAACTTACATTTCTTATTTATTTTTTTTAAGAAAGTTCCTATAAACTTACATTTGTTCATGAAGACTAAAATCATTAAAACATAAAAAGAGAGGGAACAAAAAAACATCGATCATACAACAATTTTTGTTGCATAGTGAAAACTAATTCATTTATTTAATTGAAAATAAATTAAAGTCAGGAAACTGGCTATCTTCCTCTTAGTGACATTTGTTTCCATTCCACGAGTCGCTGCAAAAACTCTCCTACCTGTTCAAAACATTATTCAAAAAAAAAAAGTTGTTAGTCCTCAAGCAAAATAAGAGAATAATAAACTAAAACTCAAAGAACAAATAATTAATATTACCTCGGAAGGTTCTTGTAGAGAATATGTAGCACTCGTTTCCTTTGGAACTTTGGACACAAGTATACCAAAGCCTTGTCCTTTCTTTTTCAGCACCTGAACCCAACCAATATATTATTTAATTTATCTGTAAAATATATAAGTTATAAATAGTGAAAATATTTAGGTTTAAAACTATGTTGCAGATGGTAAAAATATACCTTAAAAGCATCCTCGTCCGTACGATCATCTCCGATGTAGATGGGCAAAACATCGTTAGAGTTAGCGAATCCTAAAGATTCGAGCAAGAACTCGAGAGCTTTGCCTTTATCCCATTTGATGGTTGGTCGAATCTCTAAAACTTTTCTTCCTTGTGTTAACCTCAGTTTTGGATACTCACTCAATATTGATGTCACGTGTTCCGCTACTAATCCCCAGTCCTATCATTACAAATGAACCATACGTTATAATTACTTTCTAGACAAAAAGTGTGAAAAAAATAAAGAAAATATTTGTAATCTTGATTAACATTTTTTTTTTACCTTTTGATCAACACAACGGTAATGTACGGAGACACAGAACTTGTTATTCTCGACGTTTGCTCCTTCTATGTCTCTCATTTTCTCCACTAGACACTTAGAGACCTGATTAAGAGATTCGTATTATCTTAGTTAGAGACCAATATGTTGTTATATTAAGTAGCTTGAATTTGACGCATAAATAAATAGAGAACTAGAAAAAGGTAGGAGACCTGGTCAATCATAGGCAAGAACTCATTCGCCGCTTGGAAAAGAACACCTTTATTGTTCTGTATTGTTCCAAAAAAACATTAAGGCTTAGTTAGTCTCTTTATCAATCTATATACTTTAATATATAAGGGTTTATGATAATACCTTGTTATGTTTTGTTTTTTTGGAAGGTCCTTTGATGTCCATTCCATGGCTACCGGCATAGTAAAGTCCGGGAAGTTTCACAAATCTACGAACCTACCAAATATAAAAACAAATAAACACGTTAGTTAATTTTTTAAATAACCAAATGTTTCTTAACCGAAACTAGACTAATCTTTTTTTGTTTTTCTTATAATAGATTGAGAAAAAAAAAATGTTAAAACGTACCTTATCACGGCATCTTCCAGTGACAATCGCGGTCGGGAAATATCTAGCCACGCCTTTCACTGCCTCTCTCATCTAAGGATTGAAAGTTGTTAGAAAACCGAAAAACCCCGAAAACAAAGGAATTAAGAAGTAAGAAGAGAAGCAAACCTCGTCAGACATGTAAGCCCGATCCGGGTTTTCTACAATGGGCGATAATGTACCGTCGTAGTCAAGAAACATAACGATTTGTTTCCCTTTTGAAGCTTCAGCGATCTCTTCAAACATGGTTAAAGCCGATGGGTGTTGAGCTATCCAAGAAGAGTATTCATCTTCCTCATCGGACTCCGGGAGAGAGGATATGTTCCCCGGTCGGATTCGGGTCGGGGAAGAAGCCCTCATGGCTTCGATCCAAGAGTGGGTTCGGGTTTGACTCGGGTCGGTCTCTAGCTTCTGTACAAGTTTCTTCCGGGGAATGCTGATGTATCGGCTACCTCCGGGAGAAAACAGAGATTGATTTGGAACTCTAACCGCAACTCCTATGCTGCCTTTTGCATCAGAGATTAAGGCATTATGGTTTGTCATTAGGGGCTTAGGGGAGAAAAAACAGAGAAGGTATTAAGAAACAGAGGAGAGGGGTTTGGTATGAGAAAGACAAGTTGTCAAGTCTTAATGTAATGAGAATAGACTTAATGTGTGGTCAATTTATAAACTTCCTCTCAAAGAGTGTGAAAGTGCTTCCTCATTGTAACTCTCCTGCCGCATCATTCCATTTGGTTAATTATTATTTTACTTTTTATTCCTAGTTTTTTTTTTTTTTGGGTCGCATATTCTTAGTTTCTAAGTTGATGTTGATGCAAATATGATAAAATAGGAGCCAATACCGAATATTTTTTAGAATTTTTTTATAACTTGAAAGTTAAAGGGTTTTGGTCCATTAATTTTGATCAGTATTTGACAATATTTGTAACAGACTTATAAAGTTTAATCAGTTTTCAACAAACGTGTAGTATTTAACTTAAAATTCAAATTCAAATTAGACAGCACAGAGATAAATCTTTTTAACATCGTGTGTTCTTATAATAATAAAAAGAAATTAATATTGTGATAATTGTGAAATAAAGGAATTTTATCACGAGAACAAAAATCAAGGTAGTGAAAAATATAATCTAAGCAAACGTTGTATCAAAGATTTGATCCCATTAGTCTCAACAAATTATGGATTTTCCTAAACCTATATTTTCGTGTTATTCTGTTGTTTTTTGTGTATTATTAATGTGTTATTTTGAGGTTTCGATTGAAATTGAGGTGATAGTATATAATAATATAAATGTGTGATTTGCCAAAGTGGTAGCTTTTGGTGCAAGTTGCGTTCTCTCGGTATTCTCTTCTTTTCTTCGCTAAAATATAGTTTAATTGTTATGGTTAGAGAACTGAAGAGAATAATATTTTTATAGCTTGGTTTGATAGTGCATAAACAATATATAATATACTTGAAAATGAAGGTTTATCTATCAGATCTCGGTAGTTACCGTTAAATATTTTCTGTATCGTGTAGTTATAACTCTAATCTCTAGCTTAGGTATGATCTCTTAAATATTACATTATATTGTTCAGGGCATTTTATTTCCATTAATAATTATTTTTTCCACTTTTACAGTCCACTCTGAGCAAATCTTATTGTACAAATTATATGCATAAAATATATTAATAATTTTCAAAATACAGACGACGACTAATTGTTTTTTCTCTTTTTGGAAAACAATAATCTGTATTAATTATTTAGTCCAATTGTAAACTATATATTCATGAGTGCAACTAAATGCTCAAATTTGAGAAGTTCTCTACTTTTATTTTATTTTAAAGTACTCTATAGCAAAAGTGGTGAGTTCCTATAAACGAAACTGTTGAAAAATCTACGCATATGATTGCATACGATTATAACGTCTCTTGGAACTACGGGTGTCAAAATGGGTTAATACCCATGGGTTACCCAAACCCGCCTATGATTTTAGTGGATTTGGGTAGAATTTTTTTACCCATATATATAAATGGGTTTTAGTGGGTTACCCTATTAGGGTTATGGGTTTAATGGGTAAAACCCATTAGGGTCATGGGTTACCCATGAATTTCATAACCAAAACTAAAAAGTAAAATTTATATATATCTATATTAATATATTATGTAAAATTTATATAAATATATGTAAAATATCTCTTTTCTTTACAACTATATATGTAAAATATCTAAAATAACTATTAAAGTTTACATTTTACCTAAAAATAAAAGTAAAAAGTAAAATATATGTATAAAATCTAGATTTTTTTAATTTATTATTTAAAAACTTTTGTTAGTTTACAATTTTATGTTATTTTTTTGGATTTTTATTATTTATATATTTTATTATACATATATATGGGTACCCATATAACCCATTAAGCCAATAGATTTCTACAATAATGGGTTTGGGTATGTAAATTCAACCCATATAAATATATGGGTCGGGTCAAACCCGTCCATTAAACACTCGAACCTATATGGGTTTGGGTCGGGTCGGGTCGGGTTACCCATTTTGACACCCCTACTTGGAACTGTATTAGTGGTGTCATATCGTTACACGACTGTCCTATACATTATTGAGTTTGAATGGTAATCCATTATCAAAACGGTATATCCTGTACAGTTTTGACAGTTACCAATCACAAAAGATTTATCAAAAACATTACTAAAAGTCTTACACTCAATTTTTTTGTACAGCTTTCTTGTACAGCTCTTTCTTACAGTTTTGCAATATTCTGAAAAAACTTACAATTCTAGCTGACAACTAAAAAATTTGTATAGTTTTGTGTTACCAATCGGACTCATTATTATGCAGCGTTATATTGATATATGTATGCACTAAATCAAAAATTCTCTTTTGGTATCTATATGAAGGGCACTACAAGTTATAAAAAAGCTTATACTTTAGTTTGTGGACCATCTAGTTATTGGTTTATAACTCTTTCTTTTTTTGTCATTAATTTATAACTTCCGCATGAGAAATTAAATAGGATAATAAGTGTAAATGAGTCAGCACGTTTTGGCTTATTATAAAACAAATATCACGAAACCATTCTAGAAAATTAACATCTCCTTCCACGACAAGGACATACGAATGCGACATGATAATTCATTGAGAAACCTCATTTTAAAACTATATAATGAATTTCGATTTCTCTTTCGGCCAACAGTAATCTTTTCTTTAAAAAGTAACACGGTTAAAGTCCCTCCCCTCCGGTTTCGATTCCTCCTCCTGCTGTTATCAACATTATCTGGGAAGTCTATCAGTTGGGCTTTGACCCAATTGGTTTATCTGGTAGTCAGAAATGCAGGCGGCCTGACTACCCCCTGACACTTAGTCGGAAAGCACACCAAACTCGGGATAGGCAGAGTGGTAGCCCGAAGGGCTTAGCCGTTAACACGGTGGACAAGTCCACTATGTAGCACCTCGATGCGTTCCTACCAGGGCCGACCGGATAGCCGATAGGGTATATCAAAAAAAAAAAAAAAAAGTAACACGGTTACAATATTGTCTTCCACGAAATCTTGTTTATGTTATTAATTAATACATCAGTAATGAAACGAAGCTTCCTGTTGCATGCCAAAACATCGTTGTTCACATTCATATTATAGGAAATGCATTAGACTTTTTGTTCTCTTTTTTTATAACGTTGATGTGGATATTTGACTTGAATTCTAATTAGGGAAACAGTAAACAAAATATATGAATATTGAGACGGTAAAAGATGGAAAAAAGGCATGCACGCGTGGAAGTGTATAACAACAGAAAAACTCGTAGTCAAACTATGAGGCATGCGTGTACATATATGTGTGTACGTAACTTTGGTATATGAGAGATAAAAGTCTCTAGTCATCTTTAGTCTATACGCATATACAATATCGAAATCCGGGTTCTGTGTACATTTTTGTCAAAAGCTTGAAAAAATGGGTTAGGCCAAGATTGTACATAAAGTAGTTATTCCGAAATATATAGGCATTGTTGACATATGTATTTTTATATACATATGTATAGTACATGTGCACAAATAATGTAGTTTCCTGGTAACTTCATAAAAGGAGACTTTTAACGTCACTGCACACGGATTTTTAGTTTCTCTTATTGGGTCGTTAGTTTCGTAAACGGTCAATATATTCTTACGGTCTAAGATTCTTTTTGTAGACAAAGGAATAATGTTCGTACAAGTATCATGGGAAAAGTTGTCTAAATACAAAGAAGGAGAAGAAATGCATCCGGTGAAAGTATATATTTGTTACGTCATCGATCGTCTTGCATGCATGGAGCCACGTTAGCATGACCTTGGAATTGTATGAATGATTCTAACTAATTACATGTACTTGAAAACTAAATAGGAATCAATCTAAAGAGACTTTAAACAAAAAAGAGAGAAAACGGAATGCGAAATGAGTCAGTATATAATTGGTCTTCTTAGCTACTTGTCGTAATGCAATTTTAAACTGTAGAATCCACGTGCGTTTGATATGTAATTTTATGTATTTATTATGTCGTAGGTATGACTATTGACCATTAGTTTCTTTTACGTGTAGAATCATTTATTGACTTCTACGAGAAGTACTGATGCTTGACGGTCTTGAGTTACTATTTGTAGTTGGTAACGAAGGAGAACATGTGTCGTTTTGTGAGGCGTGCTTGTCTCGTTTTACGTACCTAACCTTCTCTTCCGCGACTCTTTTTTTTCCGAGAAATTCCATAAACATATAAACAAGTTTTATTGACAATAATAGCACATACTCCATAAACTTCCAAAAATAGCACTAGTTAACTTACTATTAGTGTTTTTGTTCTAAAAATTTTATCACTAGCTTTTTTTTTCCAATAATACCACAATTTTTATATAAAAGCTAATCAACAAAATAAATTAGAAATAAATTTTAAATATTATATTTGGGTTCTCTATTTCCAATTTAGGGTATATATTTCTACCATTTAAAAAAGATTTTGATTCATTTTAATATTAGTTTATGGTATTATATTTGGGTTCCCTATTTCCAATTTAGGGTATATATTTTCACCATTTAAAAGAGGTTTTTATTTTAATATTAGTTTGTGGTATTATATTTGGGTTCCCTATTTCCAAATTAGGGTATATATTTCCACTATTTAAAACAATTTTGATACAATTTAATATTAGATTAGTGTTTGCTCTCTTTTTTATTTTCTATCTTATATTTTCATTAAGTTTAATTGAAGTTTATGGGGCGAGAGAGAGAGGCGATGACGACGGCGCTAGGGTTTTGAACCCCACTATTCGTTCTGTTTCTCCGGCGACGGTGGATTCGGGATGGGTGTGGGAGTCCGATGGTTCTCTTTGGGGACAATGAGGGGCTATGATCGGAGGCTTTTGTTACGTTTCTTTCTCGGGTCCCAATGGTGGTTCAATGGTCGGATCTATGTTCTAAGATTGGTTCTTATGGTTACTGGGTCGATCTCGGATCTGTTCGCAGTCCGCGGGTCAGGATCTATGAGGGGTGTTAGCTCCAATCGGATCTGGTTTCGGAAAGAAACAGAAGTTTCGGTTGCTTCTTGTTTCAGATCCATGGTTGAAAGACTGGTTTTTGTCTCGGAGAGAGAATCTGAGAGTTGTGGGTGTACTTTGGTGCTTCACTGCGGTATCTTGCAACTTCCCTTCTCCATGGGGACTGCAGGGATCTCAATTTCGGAGACAGAGAGTGAGAATCTGTGGGATTCAGTATCTGGTCTGAATAATGTAAGGGTGGTTTTAGGTCAACAAAGACTTAGTTTGTTTGTTTTTGTTGGAAATTTGCAAGCTTTTCGACTAAAGGTTAATGAGGAATACTTAAATACGGAGCTGATGAAGGATTTGATCGGAGTATTAATTGGTGCTGGTCTACAGAGTCAAAGATTTGAGGTATCAGATGGGATTAGAGAAAAGTTTTTTGGATCTCTTCTAGTTTTTGCGAAGAGGTGGTTGGTTGTAGTGGAGAGTTTTGGAAGGTTGTTTAGTGGCACAGAATTATGGGGATATCAAATCAGGGTCATTCCAATATTTGCGAGGTCTAGAGATCGGAAAGATTCTATTTCTCAAGATCTAAAGGATTCTTGTTTTCAAGATATGGTATCGGAAGATAATCATCTCTCCTTTTCTCTATTTTTTTGGGCAGCAAGTTTGGAGAGAATCATGGATATTCTCGCATTGGTGTGGTATCATTCTGGCTTGAATGAGGATCGTAAGAGATTGGGCTGGTTTTCTGAGTTTCACTGGTTTAAAAAGGGACGAATGGTTTTAACTTTTACACATCTCTCTCTTGAGTTCAGTTTCGATTTTTATCCATCATTTGTGGTATTTGTGAGTTTATTGTGGTTGAGTGATTCTTTTTTCGGGTCTTGTTTCTCTAAAATGTCTCACAGTGGATTGTTGGGAAAGGGATTGACAGAGAAGATGGATTGTGAGGCAGCAGTTGACGGAAAAAACGCTGGGAATTCAATGGTGACTGACATGATGGTTATCGATGGGGGTCGGTATTTGTTTCGATTATGGTTTTTTATCCGTTTGTATTTGGAGTTTGAGTTTTTGGAGTTGAGCTTCGGTGGGATACATGTTTTGGATTGGGATGTGTTGTTATTGGAATTTGTGATTGTTTTAGTTGCAGTTTGGTTTTGGGCTGCGTATGATGTTGGTCGGTTGTGTTTGGATTTTGAGTGTATGGAGTTGAGTTTTAGTGGTTGTAACAAACGGTTTTACTACGGTTTGAATTCTGGTTTCTTATGGTTGGATGTGGATACTATAAGGGTAAGAATATCCATAGTCAACTGTGATTGGGTTTCTCTAAGAAATAATCAAGGGAATGAAGGTTATAATCCAACGCACCATGGCACGGTGAAGGGATTAACGGGTGGACGCAACCCACCTAAATCAAAGGTTGATAAATGAAAGTTTTAAGCTGGAATTGTCAAGGTCTCGGAAATAAGGCAACTATCGGGTATCTTCGGGATTTGTGGAAGCAACATCGGCCGGATTTTTTGTTTCTTTCGGAAACAAAACAATCTTCTTTATTTATGGAAAAATTTGTTGGTCATTTTGGTTATAAAAATTTAAAAACGGTAGATCCTATCGGTTGTAGTGGCGGTTTAGCTCTTTATTATAATAACGATTACAATGTTTCAATTATTTTTGAAAGTAATCGTTTAATTGATATTGAGGCTATTTATAAAGGAAAAACAATCAATCTTACTTTTGTTTATGGAGATCCGGTACCAAAAAATAGAGACCAAGTTTGGGAACGGTTAACACGAATCGGGATATCTCGAGATACTCCTTGGTTTTTGATAGGGGATTTCAATGAATTAACCGGAAATCATGAAAAAAAAGGTGGTAAATTGAGACATGCTTCTTCTTTTATCCCTTTTAATTTAATGATAAACGATTGTGGACTTTTGGATTTTCCATATCTCGGAGATTGGTTATCTTGGAGGGGATGGCGGGATAAAAAACCTATACGGTGTCGGTTAGATAGAGCGTTAGCAAATGAGGATTGGCATGAATTATTCCCTAATTCTTTCGTTGAATATTTACAAATGGTAGCTTCTGATCATTCTCCAGTTATAGCCACAATTTTAGATAAGATACCACGGAGTAAGCGATCTTTTAGGTTTGATAAAAGATGGATTGGAAAAGAGGGGTTACTAGAGGCAATATCAAGTGGGTGGAATCTCGATTCCGGTGCTGAAGAGGGACAATTTGTGGAAAAATTGACTAATTGTAGAAAGGCTATTTCACAATGGCGGAAAGAATTATCTCCTTATGGACGGGAAAAAATAGAGGATCTGAAATTAGAACTCGATGTGGCTCAAAGAGATGATACGAGATCACGTGAGGAGATTACGGAGTTAACATTGCGGTTGAAAGAGGCTTATAGAGATGAAGAACTATATTGGTATCAAAAAAGTAGGAGTCTTTGGATGAAATTAGGGGATAATAATTCGAAATACTTTCATGCTCTGACAAAACAGAGGCGTGCAAGGAATCGGATTACCGGTTTACATGATGAAAATGGGATATGGTCTGTAGAGGATAAAGATATTCAAAACATAGCGGTCTCTTATTTTAAAAATTTGTTTACTACATCTAATCCGCATGCTTTTGAGGAGTCCCTAGCAGAGGTGAAAACATTGATCACGGATCAGATAAATGATTTTTTGACGGCTCCCGCGACGGAACGTGAGGTCCGAGCGGCATTATTTATGATGCATCCGGAAAAAGCGCCAGGACCTGATGGGATGACAGCCTTGTTTTTTCAGAAAGCCTGGATTACTATTAAATCGGACTTGTTGATCCTCGTAAACTCTTTTTTACGAGATGGAGTTTTCGATAAACGGTTAAATACGACTAATATATGTCTTATTCCAAAAACGGAGCGACCAACCCGGATGACGGAATTACGGCCCATTAGTCTCTGCAATGTTGGTTATAAAGTTATTTCAAAAATCCTTTGTCAAAGACTTAAGACGGTACTACCAAAACTTATTTCGGAAACCCAATCGGCTTTTGTAGAAGGACGACTAATCTCGGATAATATTCTTCTAGCTCAGGAGATGTTTCATGGTCTGAGAACTAACCAGTCCTGTAAAGGAAAATTTATGGCTATTAAAACAGATATGAGTAAGGCTTACGATCGGGTTGAATGGAAGTTTATCGAAGAATTATTGAGGAAGATGGGATTCTGCGAAAAGTGGATTTCGTGGATGATGTGGTGTATCACAACAGTCCAATATAGAGTTCTTCTTAATGGACAACCCCGAGGACTAATTATTCCGGAAAGGGGATTAAGACAAGGAGATCCTTTATCTCCTTACTTATTTATTTTATGTACGGAAGTGCTTATTGCGAATATAAGGAAAGCGGAACAACAAAAATTAATTACTGGTATTAGAGTATCCACAGCTAGTCCTTCGGTATCTCATCTCTTATTTGCTGATGATAGTTTGTTCTTTTGCAAAGCCAATAAAGAACAATGCGGGGTAATTTTGGGGATTCTAAAGCAATATGAAATGGTTTCAGGGCAACAAATTAATTTTTCAAAATCTCCGATTCAGTTTGGCTATAAGGTGGATGATTCTATTAAGGCAGAAATAAAAGCAGTTCTAGGAATTCAAAACCTCGGGGGTATGGGATCTTATCTTGGTTTACCTGAAAGTCTTGGTGGATCGAAGACCAAGATCTTTTCTTTTGTCAGAGATAGACTTCAGTCTAGAATAAATGGTTGGTCAGCCAAATTTTTATCAAAAGGTGGGAAAGAAGTAATGATTAAATCGGTAGCTGCGGCACTACCAACATATGTTATGTCTTGCTTTAGGTTACCAAAAACAATTACTTCTAAACTTACAAGTGCGGTTGCTAAGTTTTGGTGGAGTTCTAACGGCGAGTCGAGAGGAATGCACTGGATGGCTTGGAATAAGCTATGCAGTAGTAAATCAGAAGGAGGTGTAGGATTTCGGAATGTAGATGATTTTAATACGGCATTACTAGCAAAACAATTATGGCGTTTGATTACGGTTCCTGATTCACTTTTTGCAAGGGTTTTTAAAGGACGGTATTTTCGAAAATCCAATCCATTGGATAATATAAAATCATACTCTCCTTCTTATGGTTGGAGAAGTATATTGTCAGCTAGATCTCTGGTTATTAAAGGACTTATTAAAAGAGTGGGTTCTGGGGCATCCATCTCAGTTTGGGAGGATCCATGGATACCAGCTCAATTCCCGAGACCAGCAAAAAGTAATGGTTCATTTATTGACCCATCTTTAAAAGTTAATAGCCTTGTCGACAGCCGGTCAAATTTTTGGAACATGGATCTCTTAAGGGAGCTCTTTGATCCAGAAGATGTCGCGCTGATTAGTGCCTTGCCTTTGGGTGCGTCAACTAAAGAGGATACCCTTGGTTGGCATTACACTAAATCTGGAAAATATACAGTTAAATCTGGTTACCATACGGCTCGGATAGAGGATTTGGATGCCAGTTCAAGATCTTTTGGCCCGGATATAAAACCTTTAAAAGCATATGCTTGGAAGGTGCAGTGTCCACCTAAGGTACGACATTTTCTGTGGCAAATTTTATCAGGTTGTGTACCGGTTACAGAGAATTTGCGAAAGAGAGGTATAAATTGTGATACCGGATGTGTTAAATGTGGCGCCATAGAGGAAACAATTAACCATACACTTTTTGAATGCCATCCAGCGAGACAAATTTGGGCTCTTTCTCAAATTCCTTCGGTACCGGGAATTTTCCCTACGGCTTCTATTTACGAGAACTTGGATCACTTATTTTGGAGAATACCTTCAGAGGTAGATTCATCTTCTTATCCATGGATAATCTGGTACATTTGGAAAGCAAGGAATGAAAAATTCTTTGACAATGTGGATAAAGATCCATTAGAGATCTTACGCTTTGCGGAGAAAGAGGCGCAATCGTGGCAGTTAGCTCAAATTGAGCTTCATACTGATAACCATGATTTTTTCGATAATGAAAATCGAAATCGAGTGAGGGAAACCTCACTGGATTCTAACTATTCAGGATATCGTTGTTTCATAGATGGATCATGGAAAGGAACCGATACTTTTTCAGGAACAGGATGGTATTGTACATCATCAAATGGAGAGATGCCAACCATGGGAGCTGCCAACATCCGTAGAAGTCTATCTCCTCTACATACAGAAGTCGAAGCTCTTCTTTGGGCGATGAAGTGTATGATTGGTGCTGACAACCAAGATGTAGCTTTCTTTACAGACTGTTCAGATTTGGTGAAGATGGTGTCTTCTCCTACCGAATGGCCGGCTTTTTCAGTGTACCTGGAGGACTTTCAGAGTGACAGGGAAGAATTTTCAAGTTTTTCTTTATCTTTAATTCCTCGTAGCGCAAATGTAAAAGCGGATAAATTGGCTCGACAAGTTCGTACCGAACCGCTTCACATCACTTATGTAAACAACATTCCGCAGGAATGGCTCTTTTGAGCGTTTAATTTAAGCTGTTGACAAAAAAAAAAAAATTGAAGTTTATGGTGCTATTTGTGGAACTTTTCAAATGAGGTGCTATTTTTGGAAAAAACAACTTTTTTGGGGCTATTTGTGTCAATCTCCCTTTTTTTT
Source organism: Arabidopsis arenosa (assembly GCA_905216605.1). NCBI lineage: Eukaryota > Viridiplantae > Streptophyta > Magnoliopsida > Brassicales > Brassicaceae > Arabidopsis > Arabidopsis arenosa. Next base: position 15,961,020 of record LR999451.1, read on the forward strand.
CTCTCCAAAGTAACACTTTTGCTCCCATGCGTAACTAGCTAGTTATTGTACGAATGGAGAAAGCCATGTCGGTAAGATCAGAAAAATAAGATCATATAATAATTAGATCTTTATTTGAATTTGAGACTTGAATGATACAGTTTAAAAGTAAAAGAAGTTAAAACTTTTTTTTGTACAATAGTGTTTTCATTACTTTAACATAAAAATAAAAATGTTTTCATACAATGGATCAATTTTTTTTTTTTTTTTTTTTTTTTTTTTTTTTTTTGAGCTAGTTTGAGCTAGCATGGACAAATTAATAAAAATCTATTCTTTTTATTCTTTAATAAGGAAGTCTTTTTAAAAACTCCATTCATAACATTATTGAATTCATGGGCTCTAAAATTTCTATCATTAATACCACAACGTTACAGACATCAAGCCTCAGTTGGATTTTTTTCTTTGTACTTTGAATTACTGTCTGAGCTAGTTTGTTTGTTATGTTTTAATTAACTTATTTTTCGTCAATATTTTTTATTAACTTTTAAACGTTCACCTTTTTACATAACTCATTTTTTGCCAGTGTGAAATCCAAATTTTGTGATTCTCACGAAATATCGTATAAAGCAATTTTGTTGTACAATATAATTTTATATACAAAAAAAAAATCACGTTATTTTGCAATACTTATATTATATAAATTATAAACGTATAAAAAGATCCATGGCTTTAGAGCAAGCAGAAATGGACCTCCCATTTCACACATGTTTTTTGCTGATGATTCTCTCCTGTTTTGTCAAGCTAATGAAGATGAGTGTCAGCAGCTTCTACATCTACTCAAAATCTATGCGGATGCTTCAGGCCAGCATGTCAACTTTCAAAAATCAGCCATCTTATTTGGTAAGAATGTTTCTACTGACACTCAACAGCGGATAAAAGACATTACAGGGATTTCCAAAATAGGAGGTTTTGGCAAATATTTAGGGCTTCCTGAGGCAGTAGGAAGAAATAAATGTGAAACCTTTGCTTACATAGCTCAACGAGTGCAGCACAAGCTGGATAATTGGTATTCTAATCTATTATCACCTGGGGGCAAGGAAGTTCTGATCAAATCTGTTGCCACTGCACTCCCAACTTATACAATGTCTTGTTTCTTGCTGCCTAAACGCCTCTTATCTAAAATTACAGGGCAAATCAGAAATTTCTGGTGGTCTGCTTCAAAGGAAAAGCATAAAATACCATGGATAGCATGGAGTAAATTAACAACATTGAAGCAATATGGTGGCATGGGATTTAAAGATTTGTCTCAATTTAACATTGCTCTACTGGCCAAGCAAAGTTGGAGAATGCTTAAAGAGCCGAAATCTCTTCTGCATAGGGTTCTTAAAGCTAAATATTTCCCTAAGTCCAATCTGTTTGAAGCCAGCCTAAACCACCGCCCCAGTCATGCATGGCGCAGCATATTTCAAGGTATGCAACTTCTAAAACAAGGCTTTAAATGGAGAGTAGGTGATGGAAAGGCTATTAAAGTTTATTCAGATCCCTGGTTGGATAACCCTCCAAGACCAGCTAGAGCTTTATCTCCACATCAGCCTAACACTCTCACAGTCTCACAGCTCATGAAACCTTCTACATCTGCATGGGATGAACAAAAATTGCAGACACTGATCCAACCAGAGGATGTGCAGCTTATCAAGCGAACTTATCCCCGTTTCATCAAAGCTCTAGATGTGCCTATGTGGATATACACCAAAGACGGTCAGTACTCTGTCAAATCTGGTTACCACCAGCTTTCTAAAATCTCTCTAACGCATACTAATGATTCCAATCAAATTAATGCATGCTGGAAACATATTTGGGCCTTGAATGTACCACCAAAAATTAAGCACTTTTGGTGGAGAATCTTGCATAATTCTCTTCCAGTTGCAGAGAATCTCGCACGGAGGCGTATTAAGATATCACAAGACTGTATTCTCTGTGGTGAAGAAGCAGAATCCATCATACACATCTTCTTTCACTGCCGTGTAGCAAGAGAGATTTGGGAATTATCTCCCCTTCATATTCAACAGAATCAGATTCAAAATCAAAATTCTATCCTACACATTGTCCAAGACCTGCTTTCTTTCAAAGGCAAGCATCCTTACAACGATCATCTCTTTCCTTTTATTGGTTGGAGAATCTGGAAAGCTCGTAATGACTTATTCTTCAATAACAAAAGATGGTCTATCCCTGATATTTTAAACCAAGCCATCTCAGATTTCTCCTTATGGCAAGAAGCAAATAATATCAATACTCAGCACTTCTCAAGGCCTACAACAATAAATGCTAAAGAATCTCCTAGCTCATCACACTCTACTCATTCTAACACTTCTTTTTATTGTTATGTAGACGCCTCATGGGTTGATCCTACAAAGAAAGCAGGTATTGGTTGGATCCTTGTGGATGCGCATGGCAAACATCTAATAAAGGGCTCCTCCTCAATAGAACCTACCAATACAGCCCTTGAAGCGGAGGCTAAAGCTTTACTAGAAGCTGTGCTACAAGTTAAGCGGCTTAATTATCACCAGGTGACTTTCTGTGGTGACTCAACCTCTTTATACCGTTGCTTAGAGGAAGCTGGAAAACAATGTCACCCTCCCCATGGTCATATGGAGATACAAAGCTACCTGGAAGACATTGTGGAGCTTGCAGCAATAGACTTTCGCTTTAAGTTTATTGGTAGAAATGTAAATTTCTTAGCTGATGCATTAGCAAAGCAAGCTAGAACTGTGGAATCTGCATATGTTATCTCTTGGATTTCCTAATCATGTATCAAACCTTATGTACTATCCTGTTTATATTAAATGAAAATTTGGCCGACAAAAAAAAAAAATAAATAAAAAAAATAAATAAATAAATTATAAACGTATAAAAGTTTCATATGAGAAATCACATATATCAGGGCATCATCAATGGGAGATCATGTGAGGGTGTTCTTATAGAGAATATAATGTTAAAATAATGTAAGATCATGTGTTTAGATCTTTTGTTTAGAAGTTGATTAGTGGGAGAACATGTATAAGATCTTAAGACTTAATAATATAATAATCTAAATTAAATTAAGATTTTACAATTATTAAAACATTTAAAAATAACATATAAATTGCAAATGCCAAATTTATGAAAAACTGAAAATAAAAGTGAAAATACAATACTAAATATTTATGAAAAAAACATTAAAAATATAAATAACAATAAACAAACAAACATATTACTTAATAAAAGCACAAAAACATTTTATCTAATTAATACATAGTTTATTATCCAAATTTATTCCAAATATGTTGAATATTCCAACCAATGCCCAAATGCCACGTCACCCCGCAACACCCACAAGAACAGATCCAGGTCAAGAGCCCAGTTCCTGATCTTAAGCCCATTAACCTATTTTTTTGGATTTAAATAATGCTTAGATCAGGGGGGGTGATCCCCCAATGCAGATGGTCTAATTGTTCTTCAACGTTTTGTCATTTAGTGCAATTTGCCTTTGTAATATATGTTTTCTATTAACAATGTCTATTTTTTTGTTCTTAATATGCTTATATCAGTGGATTGTGATTTGTTGTGATGTGATGTTACATATCGTGCTAATTATGATTGGGCCCACGAAATTATGTTCCATAAGCCCGCTTTTCTTTAACATCCGAATTCGAACCTTTCATCTCATCTTGGCATATCCATCAATTTATATCGATCTTGGCAATTGGATTCACAATAATTTTCCTATGCTAACCTTAAAATACTTAAATAAAAAAAGCTATTTCAAGAGTTTTCTTTTAATTTGTTTAAAGCAACGATCAAAATATCTTATTATGCAAGAATACATAATTAGTTAACTTTATTTGATCATAGAAACTTTGTCGGTTAGAAAGTGGAGGTTGAGATCTTAGGCCAGATAGGGACATTGTTTGATAGCTATAAGATTTTTTCTCATTATTTAATTTTCTTTCGAAGCATTAGTGGCCCTTGAAATGAGATAACCTTTGAAGATCACGAAATTCCATAGCTCCTGTTTTTGGAATTACATACATTAGGAAGAAAAGCCTTCTAGCTTGTCACTTGTAAACTGATTCACAATGTTAACATGTTGCCAGAAAATTCTCTTATATATTATTTACAATATTATAGAAAAAGTGACGCTCTTCGTCGTCAGTAAAATGTTTTTATTAAGTCTTTTTCAAATAAATTATTGCGCTGAAAGATTTCAAAAATTTGTTGGATGTAACTTGATCGTGTACATTCCTATAAAAAAAAAGTTGGTCGTCTACATCACGTCAATACTTATTAGATTTCAGTGAATTCATGGGTGACTTGTTCAGCCAATGGGAACCAAACAATGAAACAAAACTACGCATTACGAAGACTAGGAGTCGTCTTCGTGTGTGATGGTCGCAGGAATCTCCTGCAAGGTCGCGATCACTTGAGATTCTGGAGGCTGGTCGAGGATCCCATGCTCCTTATTGGAGCTGCTTGCCATGAGAGGCGGTAGCCCTGGGCATACGGTTTACTCGGATTAATCGGATCGGTTTGTTCGGTTTTCCATTTTTTCCGTTCTTAGAAAAAGCTGCCATATTGACCCGAATAAATGTTCGGTTCGGGTCTGTTCGGTACTCGGTTTGTTCGGTTCGGTTATAAGATTTTAAATTCAATTCCGAATTAAACCGATTTTCTAAAAATTATAGACGAGGGGAGAACCCGTGTCATGCACGGATAAGTCTTATACTATTTTTTTATAATAGAACAATTTAAAATAAACTTTAGGTATTTTTATTGAATCCTGAAATATCGAAACTAAATTCTGTAAATGCGCTAATAGATTTTGAATTTAAATAATGCTATATATATATGTATATATATCATGTAATAACACAATATTTTAGTCCATAAATAAAATCACAAATTAAATTTCAAATATTTTAATGATTTTTATTATACAAATTAAGTTGCATTTACGTCATTCATAAATTATATTCGTTTGTGTTAAAATGCATTTACGTCATTAATAATTTTACAACTGAAAAACATATGTATTTAATATATATAAAACTTTATATAGAAGTTTTTTTATTAAAAATTCGAGATATTTAATTTTGGTAAGTTTAGCTAATAAGAATAAGTACTATATGGAATTAAGAGTGTTTAGGAAGATAGATAATAGAATTAAATCAATAAAAAATATAAAAAACGAGAATTATTGTGAGCTTAACACATAACAACCAACAACTTTATTTTAATATATAGAGGATTTTAGAAAAATATAATGAACAAGAACAAAAAGAAATAGATATGAGAATATATATGTATGAGAGTTTAAAAAATATATAAAATTGTAAAGTGTGATTGGCGAAATTTAGGCTTTAAGACTTTATATAACCAAAAAAAAAAAAACAAGAGAATACTTTCATTGTTCTTAATTTAGACCAAATCAAACGTTGTTCTCAACTTGTCGCGAAATGTAAGTTTGTGACCAATGTTTTTGTTGATTGTTTTCTTAATGAAAAGAGAATAGAATATATTCAAATCTTACGTATTGTTCTTGTGCATGATAAATTAGAGATATTCTATGACAACCGAACTAAAATATCAGGGAAAAAAAGGAGAGGGACAGGAATCTTTTTGTTCATGTAATTTACTAACTTTAATTTTTTGATTTAAATACTTAATATGTTATTAGAAATACATTTATTCTTCATTTTTCTACAGCCAAAGTGGAATTCTTCTATTTTGATTAAGCTAAATGCATATATTAATCTTATGACAAATCCTAAATTTCAGTTATATGAAAACTGAAACCCAATCAAAATTATGGAAATTGAAAGCAAATTGAATGTTATTGTAAAAAATGATGATAATATTGAGTAAAATAAATTAATTTGTCAGCCATAATCCAAATCTGATTGATAAATTTTAGGTCGGTTAAGACTTAAGATGGTTAGTACATTATTCAAGCGAGTTAAGGTGAATTTTTAACTTATAATGTGGTATGTTAGGAATATAACTTCACGATCATTTTCACCAATCATGCATTTCATTGTCTAAACGAGTGCTTCTACTTCTATATTGCAGAGATGTTAGATTTTGTCTAAGATTGGCATCTCCCATAGCTAGTGCATCTTCATTTGATTGAGTACATAACCATCATATTCCTAAAACACTATCATTTTTCTTTCAAGAACCATTTATAAACATTGGTATCTTTAAAAAGTTGGGCCTTGCGACCCCATTGTGACTAGGCTATGAGTCGCTTTGCAACTTCCATTTGAGGTCCATGTTTAGCTTGAACTTCATTTTCCATTAGTTGAAGAATTTTATGTGAATCTTTTTTTTTTTTTGCCAGAATTTTATGTTAATCTTTGTCCACGTTTTGATAAATTTTCTCATTCCAAACTTTCTAAATGTACCTACCATATGAGCCAAGAGTAACTGGAGTTATGGGAGTTTTAGTTTTTAATCTCTAGTTTTAGTACTGTAATCTCTAGTTTTGATGTTTTTTTATCTGAATTTTTAGTATCCATTTTTTTTTTTCATGGACCAAATTTGGGCCTAGCCTGCTAGTACAAGCTAACAATTTTAATCATGAATCAACGAGAAATTGAAACTGAAACGACATCGTTTACTCCAGAAGAGAAAGACGGCAAACACGAACGGGTTTACGTAGACCGTAAAACGCTGCTCCGTCCGACGGAGAATAAACGAGACGGAGAAGAAGGAGAAGAAGGAGAAGAAGAACGACTCAAAGATCTCATCAATCACTCTCTCCAAGATCTATTCACGCATCGTCGGAACAATTTCGCCTCCGACGACGTTTCTCTCGTCTGATTTTCTCTCCGGACACCCTACCTAATCGTATTCGCGCCGGCTAAGGTTCGGTGCTGGATTCGAATCCGGTGAACTTAATCTACGAATATCGTGCCCGGAGGTGTTTAAATGGCCGGGATCTTGAATAAACTGCGGAATCTAGATGCATATCCTAAGATCAATGAAGATTTCTACAGCCGTACATTATCCGGCGGAGTTATCACTCTCCTCTCCTCCGTTGTTATGTTTCTTCTCTTCTTCTCCGAGCTCCGTACGTATAAACCTCTCAATTTCGCTTCCAATTTTGTCAATTTCCATGAATTTGCAGCTTTAAGCTTCCATTTCCAGTTTCGATTTTGAAATTCTTTGATTTTGTTGTTTAGGTCTTTATCTTCATACCGTCACAGAGACGAAGCTTATAGTAGATACTTCAAGAGGAGAGACGTTACGTATCAATGTAATGTTATGCTTGATCTCTCTTGTTTCAGTTTCTGAATAGTGATTTTGACTTGTTTAGTGTTTATATTGGATTAGATCTCTTATTAGTTTTATTGATTGTGCAGTTTGATATAACTTTTCCTGCTCTAGCATGTTCGATTCTTAGTGTTGATGCTATGGATATTAGTGGAGAGCTGCATCTTGACGTGGTATGTTTGAATTGTTTTCTGTATTACTTCAGTGACTCTTAATTTTTGTGCTTGAGACATTATTAAGCTTGTGATATGTGTTAATTACAGAAACATGATATTATAAAGAGAAGATTAGATTCTAATGGCAATACTATAGAGGCAAGACAGGACGGAATAGGCGCTACTAAGGTTTGTTCTCTGTCTTTCTGGACTGGATAATCTATGATTTCTTAAATGGAAGATTGAAACTGTTTTGGCATACTTGTCATTATATATTCTGGGAGTCTATAGTCATTAGGCTAGGATTAAGCTGCAGGCAAATGGGAAATTGAATAGATAAGAGTCAGGATCTGAAATCGGTTTGTTTTTTAGTAGCACTGAAACGGGTACGGGAACTAGAAACGGATACGGAAACGGGGACGGGAAACGGCAAAGTAAAATTTCATAGATACGGGTACGGCATGGGTACTTCAATAAACATATAAGAAAAGGTACCCATACCTTCAGTGAGAGGTGACTAGAAAAGCTAATGGAAAAAGGAGAGAGGCAAAAAGCGCTTAGAAAGTAGAAGAAACGTGAAGAGATGAAAGTATGCTTTTGATAAGAGTGCTCGGAATGAAATGAAATGGATGCAAATATCAAAATTTCGATGTTAACTTCCTCCGAAGCATCTAGAGACGCTTATAAAACACTAGGGGTCTAATAGTCCCAGCCCTTTCGTCCCCATAACTGCTTGTTGTCCCGTCTTGCTGGAAACATCTTGGGGACAGCTCCGAGACGTCCCCATGTTGTCCCTGCTTCCGAAACGTCCCCGGTACGGGGACGGCTACCAAATAGAAGTACCCGTGCTTCCTGCCTTGTAAAGTCTCATACTTTTTTTGTGCTTGTGCAGATTGAAAAACCACTGCAGAAACATGGTGGCAGGCTGGAACATAACGAGACTTACTGTGGTTCTTGCTATGGTGCTGAAGCGGTAATTGTGTAATCTTTTTCTGTCTTTATGGAGCATTACATTCAGATTACTCTTGATTGTTTAGTGCTAGTCAAGAGGTCATAATGTTTTAAACAAAAACAGATGTCATAGTGGATCTTGTTTTCTGCATAACATATACGTAGCATTTCAGGATATTTGATGCTGCTTTTTCAGTCTGGCTTTCCTCTATCTTTGAGCTTTCATGTGACAAATGTTGTTTTGCTTACAGGAAGAGCATGACTGCTGCAATTCATGTGAGGATGTTCGTGAAGCTTATAGAAAGAAAGGTTGGGGGGTTACAAATCCAGATTTGATTGACCAGGTAATTTGCTGAGAAATAGGTTCTTCGCCTTTTAAATTTCTGGCATCAGTGTTTCATTTCGGTAGACGGTAATAGCAAGTTTAGTTTCATTTTCTTGCTTTCTTGTTTCGTCTTCCTCTTCTGCTCTGTTAGAGTCTCAAAGGCTTGTGAGAAATTTGTTTATTTTGTATGCACTTGTGAGGCTCTAAACTGACATAAATATGCTTCTAAGAGTTTCTATATTCCAACTGTGAGCTGAAATATGTTTCACTTATCTGTTTGTTATTCAGTGTAAACGAGAAGGTTTTCTACAAAGAGTAAAGGATGAAGAAGGTGAAGGGTGTAATATCTACGGGTTCTTGGAGGTCAATAAGGTGGCTGGAAACTTCCACTTTGCTCCTGGGAAAAGCTTTCATCAGTCGGGCGTGCACGTTCATGATCTTCTTGCTTTTCAGAAAGACAGTTTTAATGTAAGAAAGGACTTGTCCTATTGACTTCAATTCATTCGTTATGCTTCTAATTTTATATAATTCAATACGTTTTGTCTCCCTGCAGATAAGTCACAAGATCAATAGACTGACTTATGGGGACTACTTTCCTGGCGTCGTTAACCCTCTTGACAAGTAACGACCATTCTGATCTATTCCTTTGACACTCTATTTATTTGTCATGCTCTAACGTACTTAAAATTGCAGAGTCGAGTGGAGTCAAGACACACCTAATGCTATGTACCAATACTTTATCAAGGTTTGTTCCAAGACAAACATTATATCATACTTCAATTCGTCTTTAAAATACCCGCGTTGACTCTATTCTGGTTTGTCTGCTTTCAAAAGGTTGTACCAACAGTATACACAGATATCAGAGGACACACAATTCAATCAAATCAGGTGAGGCGAGGGTCTTAATTGTTAGACCTTATTATCCATTCATTCTCATCCTCCTATGATCTTAACTTAAAGTAAAATTGGCAGTTCTCAGTGACTGAACACGTAAAGAGCTCAGAAGCGGGTCAGCTGCAATCCTTACCAGGAGTTTTCTTCTTCTATGATCTCTCTCCAATCAAGGTAAGTGTGTTTGTGTTCAAACTCCAACTCTAGAGAACGAAATAGTATATTCATAATCCTAATATAGATGTGTTGTTTCGGCAGGTAACATTTACGGAGGAACACATATCGTTCTTGCACTTCTTGACGAATGTTTGCGCCATAGTCGGAGGTACATCTCTAATTTCTATATACCATAAGAACTCGCTCTAATCTCTCTATATACAATAAGAACACTTGTTGGTTGATGTGCATAATTAAAATCCGAAACAAAACATGTAAAAATGGCAGGTGTTTTCACAGTATCCGGGATAATAGACGCGTTTATATACCATGGTCAAAAAGCTATCAAGAAGAAGATGGAAATTGGTAAATTTAACTGATCCTTTACTTTTTGTTTAAGCCTTTTTGGGGTTTGGTCTCTTCTCTTTTTTGTTCTGCGGATAATACGATTCATACCCCAACGCGTCAAATGTAATATGGTATCATTTATTTAATTATTTTTCTTAAGCTGACTATATAAAATATATACATTGGTACGTTACACTCTTTTAATGAAAATTGAAGGATAAGTCTTGGGTTGTATCAATCCAGCTGTTGACAGCCTCATGCGTGCGTTACAATTATCGTCTTTTGACTTATTGTCTTTTGAAGATATTATGGGTTTTGAATCTAAAGTTAAGTTTGAGTCTATCTTTGCATCTAGTGTATGGATTCAATGAATGAAAAAAGAACAAAATAATCTCCATAAAAAACGCTTATAATACCAAAAAGCGTTATTAGTATTGATGTAAAAGTTGTTATTAGTGAATCTATTCATTTTTATTGCAACTCATGATTTGTTTAAACTTGACACAAGCTCTCCGCAAATTACCCGGATTGGAAGATTTGAACCAAAACCAAACAGAAAAAGCGGTTCGGGTTGGTTTTGGATCTTCAAAAATATCCGATTGGGTCTTGTCTTCAGATACTTACATCAGTTTGAATTGGATAATATCCGAGAATCGACCCAATAAACCTGAAATCTAACTAAACTAATTACCTATATTGTCCGGTTTAATCGGGTATTTTAGATATTTTTGAAAAATTTGGATAGTGTAAAAAGTAACCAACTAGAACCATATTCGATAATTTTTTACTCCCCAAATTCTACTTTTTCATTCGATTAAATTAGGATATTTTGGGTAATTTGGGTAGATTCGGTAAAAAGTAGTCGAACCGAACAATACCCGAAAAATTATTGGTTCTTGAATAACCTATCCGAACCGACCTGAACACGAAGGGTACTGAACGTAAACCTAAACCAAAACTTTAAAATACCTTAATGGTACTTCGATTCCTAATATCAAATTAGCCGAAATCCAAAATACTCGATCCGAACCAAACTGATACCCAAATGTGCATGTGTTTTATATGACTGTCTTTTTTTTTCTTTGCTTTGGCCCTTGGTTTCTCTATTTGCGTGGACATTTTTATCATCCAAGTCTTCCTTTCTCTTTTGACAAAGTTTACTCGTTAAAACTAACTTTTGTCACCATTTTTGGGAAAAGAAAATTCTAATCTTTTGTTTTAAGTTATAAAAGGTTGATAAAATTTTTAATTATCATCTAAAACTCCGTCTATTCTAAAGAGAAAGTTTGGGAAAGCTGTCAACGTAGGTTTAACTTTGCATGAGGTTTATCATTTGATACCACCTAAAGTTTCACTTACGGGTCCTTTTCTTCCACTCTTGTGTTTCTTTTTTGACTTCTTCGAAATTAGACTCTATATGGTTCCCTTTAGGCTAATTTACTTTTTAATCATTTCTAAGCTAAGCACAATGGTCCTGTCGCATAATGGAACTTCACGATCCTAATTTGTTACAATATCTTCTTTTTTTTAAAAGTTCTATTGTCACAGTACATTTCCGAAAAAGTACTCTTTGTATAAATAACTTTTATTTCTATGTGTAGCAATACTAATGAAAAAAATGAGAGAATAGCAAAAAAAAAAAATCTAGACATTAGAAAAGTAGATATACTTACCAAATTCATTTCAATTAAGAGAAAAGAAGAGAGATCTACATAGTACGGCAAAAACAAAAAAGCTTGAGCTGTCCATAATTTACACACTTGCATTACATTCATACAAAATGCTAAATTACAAATTTTAAGCACAGCTAAATAACACTAAATTTTAAGAACAAAATACAAAACATATTAAATTTAATTAATAAAAATGAATAGAATCCTAACTTTTCATGATAAAATTGAAGCCCAATCAATCTCATAAGAAGGACACTTGCCGAGCATGAAATTTTCATTCCACGGCATCTCCGGCTCTTCGCACATCTCCTGCACCATAACATCCGACGTCGGCGAACCCGACCCGTCACTTTCACCCGACCCGGAATGTAGTTGTGGCGCTGCCGGCTTTTCAGCCGAAGAAGCTGCGGCTTTAGCTCGTTTCCTCGACGGCCTCTCTGTTTTCCCCGGCTGATTCTTCGGCTCGGCTAATATGGCTTCCAGCTTGGCGTCAACGGCAGCTTGAATAGGTCCGTATTCGCCGGAATCACCCGGAGACGAGCCGGTTTGGTAGCGGAGAGCTGGAAAATTAAGCCGAGCCGAGTCACCACGAAGCTTGAACGCGGCGCGATCATAAGCCAACGCGGCTTCTTCAGCCGTGTCGAATGTTCCGAGCCAGAGTCGGGTTCGGTTCCTGGGTAAACGGATCTCCGCAACCCATTTTCCCCAGTGCCTTTGCCTCACTCCTCTATAGAGTTTGGCGGGCTTTGAAACCGAACCCGAGGCCGGACTAGGTTGGGTTAGAAAACCTGGTTGGCTCGGGTCAATAAAGTTTAGCATACAAGTGTTTTCTAGATGAGAGTAACTGATATTGTTTTGGTAATGGAACTGAGACTGGTAGTTTTGTTCAAGAGAATCGGGTTGCTGGAGATCCGACCCGAATGATGGATAGGTCATGGATCCGGAATAAAGATCCGGGTACAGGGTTGTGGAATTTGAAGGGAAGAAAGATGCATGAGGATTATAGTAAGAGGAAGAAGAAAATGGGTCGTTTGGCGCAGACGCAAACGCATCGTTTGAGGACGCAAACGCAGAATCTGAGGCAGACGTGGAAGCACTTTTGTAAAAAGGTTGAAGTGCTTCCATAAGCTCGCCGCCATGGCCACCGCCGAAGAAATCCGCCATCGGAGTTCCCTGAAATACAAAAAAAAAAAAGATATACTACAAAAAATACAAGATTAATAAATAAAAAATATTAAATAAAACCTGTCTTTTTAGAAAAAATTCAAAGACTGGTTTTTAGTTTTTTACAGAAATAAAATTGATCAACGAGGTTTGAAATAAGCAACCTCCATAGATCAAAACTAAAACAAATTTATCAACAAAAAATAAATTAAAAAAGAGGATCAAAACTTGAGGGAACTAAAAAATGCCCATGAAGTTGATCAACTCTGTAAAAGAATGAAAGAATATTAATTCACAGAAAAATTCATAATATTTTTTGGGAAACAATGATGGATCTCGTTTTCTTGAAAACACTTTCAAATTAAAATTTTAAACAAAAGTTTGTCGTTTTAGATGAGTTTTGGCAAAATATAAACTCATAAACCAACACTTCATAAGAAAATCGTGATTTGTTTTTTCTCAAGAAAGACGACAGATGATTAAACAGGACAGGGAAGAGTTTCTTTTTTGGTTTGAAGATGAAACGAAGCAAAGAAAACAAGAAGAGAGATAAACCCTAATTTCACTCAAAATTTAATCTCTCAATCTTTTTTTTTTCTCTCACCCACACTCACTCTCTCACACACTCTCTCTCTCTTTTGGAAGATGCTCTCAACCTCACCTTGGAGATACCCACCCAACTCTCACCGTTTATATAGAGGGCTCGTTCAATGAAGAAGTATTAAAATATTGTTTATACATCAATAATCCTAAAATAATGTATTTGACTCCCGCTATATAAGATACATATTTGAATATATTTAAAAATAGTATTACATATGGATAAAAGAAACTGAATATAAATGTTGTAACTAATGAAATGTTTCTGGTGATGTGCTTTTAGTCAGGTGGTTAAGTCCATTTGACTCCGCTTTTTTTACTGGAGTTCGATTCTACTAAGTCGCGTTACCCCGCATAGTAGAGATTGGCTATGGATCGGGTCTTGTCGATCTAAAGATGTAAAATAAAAAAAAACTAATGAAATGTTTCAAATAATAGTTATGAAAAAGTGTTTTGGGTCAAAAACCCACATATACATTTCTACGGTTAAATTTGTTCTTCGTGGAAGAACATTAGCTAGTCTTGTTAGACTAGCGAGTACTGTAGGCATAGCTGGTCTAGACAGAAGCATATCAAATATAAACTTGCCTAAAGATAAGTATTTTGTAAGAACGGTTGTTTTGGAAACATATCAACAGTTGAATTGGTTATATTGATTGATGATAATTATTGTAGAGTTAAAAATTTTAACATTCGCACGGCACTTGGACTCGTGGAGACTGAAGATTCCATGCAGAGCAGAAGTTAAAGGTGCACTAGACCATACCCAATGAAACCAGGTCACATGTCTTTAGTGCCACCACTTGGCGGCATGATTTTCTATTTGGCATCAATTCTCATTTTTCTGCCTTTTTTGCGGTGTTAGCGTTTCATATCTTTTTTATTTTTTTTGGCAACAGTCGTAGAAAATTAGTTGGGAGAAAAGGTCTCTATACAAGTATAAACATCGTTCTGGGATAGATTAGTACTTCTATTATAGGATTAAGTAATTACTACATTTGTACAAATAGATAGTATATCAAAAACATTTAAGACCAATATTCATGATAGTATATATATATATATATTCAATTATGAATCTATTAAATAATTCGTGTTATTCTGATTTTGAATACATTTTCAAACTATAGAAAAATAGTGTTCTAAAGCCACCAAACCTTTTCACATACTTCTTAAAAGGTTTTGTAGTATTCATCTTTAGCTTTCATTGAATTTGATTTGTCATTGAGGCGATTGATATAGTTTTTTTTTGTTTTTTGTGGTTCATTTTGGAGGTATTTGGCCGTTAAGAATATCGTTTTAAGACATTTGTAAAGAACAACTACTCATAAACGTTTTACATTTGGATTTTCTTCCGACTTAAATGGATGATGTTATGAGTAAGAAGAAAGAGTTGATTTGATTAATATTTGTCGGAGGTCTTCTAGTTAGGGCATACAATTAATTGTTCTCCGGCTTGTATCCGCTATATACTTGCCTCGAATATGGTTTTAAAAAACAAGTATTTGTTTTAGATAAATCGTATAACAAGTCAGCAAATTAGATTACAGTAAAACCTCTATAAATTAATACTCTATAAATTAATAACCTCTCTAAATTAATAAATTTTTCCGGTCCCGAGTTGGGACCAATGTAAATTATGACATAAATCGATAAATTAATAAGATAATATTTTTTTTAAAAATCCCATGTAAACATATGGTCCCATCTATTGTATAAATTAATAATTGTATAAACTTATCAATATATATGTATATTTAACTTAATATATTTATGATATAAATTGATATATTTCATATATGAATTACTATGATATATATTTAAAATATTATATGTAAAAAAATTAAATGAAATATGACTCCATTTTTCTAAAAAAGTTTGTGTTGTTTTTTAAACTTAATAATTGCTTCTCTACTTGCAATTGGTTTTTAAAAGATATTGCTTATAAAGAAAAAAATAATTTTTAGACAGAAATTTTGTAAAAAATTATAAAATTAGTAAAATCTCTTTATAAATTAATAATTATTAATTTATCGATAAATTAATACCTCTCTAAATTAATAAAATTTCATGGTCCCAACATTATTAATTTATAGAGGTTTTACTGTACTTGCAATTTGTAAGTTCAAGTCAAGTAACAAATCAAAAAATATATTATATTACTTGTTCGGCCCATTATTTTTTACTTGCTAAAATTTACTTGATATTCGTTACTTGTCACTAAATTACTAATGCTTAAATTATTATAGTAGATTAATAGTCTTTAAATTATTATAAGTTTGCCTTGTGCAAATACTTGTACAAAGCAAGTCGGGTCTCGAATGTTCATATTAGCAAGTAAAATTTCCTTGTGCCCAACTTTACTTCTAGCAGTACTTATATTCTTTTAATATCACTAACCCTTTCGATCTTAACATAAGTAATCTTAAGTTTTCTAAAAGGTGTTTTATTTACCTTCAATTCGGTAATTTTGTTTGTAACTAAATTTGATAATTTTAGACTCTTAATGCTCCAAGCCTCCAACCATCAACAAATACCGTTGGAATAACTACAACGGTGATAATTAAGTGATAATTTAATTTAATAAAATTATTCATACCTTCTTCAACACATGATTTAAGTGATAATTAAGTTGCAAGATAGAAGAGTCACGTGAGGCGAAAGCATCACGTGATCTCAGGCGCAATTTGCTGCATGCAAGTGGGGAATTGGACTTTACGTTGGCGTCGTCTCGAAATCAAGAAGACTCACGCGTGGCCTCGAAATCAATTCACACTCTTTTCTTTTGCTTAGATACCCTTTTAACTTACACAAAATATTTACATATCCCCTATAACTTAACTATTATTATGACATTACACACTTTAATAGAAGATATCCTAGAGTGTGATTGGTATTCTCTAACTATTGTGGTAAGAGATGTACCACATTTGTTTTATAACCGATCATAACAAAAAGTAAAAAAGTGAACAATATCAACATTCTAAAGTACCAACATACTTTATAGCGGTACTAACATGTGAGAGGAATGATAGAATGATTAAAGTGTGAGAGGAATGATAGAATGATTAAAGTGTGAGAGGTAGCCAAAATAAAAATAAAAATGAAAGGATAAAATAAAATCTAGATGAATATTGAGAGATTTCTAGTTTCTCATAAAATGTTGGTGCTCTTCTTTAAATAGATGTTCAATATTGGTTAAAGCGGTAACAACATTTCATTTCTAACCTAAAACAAAATTCTTTAAAACTTTGTTTTCCTTAAATTAAACAGTTAAATACTAATTCTCATGATATATGTACGTGTATATAACATTAACTCAAAAATGTATATAATTTTTTTTAAAAAGGAATTTTGTTCTAAAAAAATAGTCAGCTGCCCTAATTCTTAGAGTATAAAGTCTTTTGTAGTTCAAATTGCTACATAGAATTAAGGAACATTTTCTGCTATGAGTAAATTTTTCCTGAACTCATGATTGTCTTTGCCCTTTTAGTGTCGAATTCCCTTGTAATCTTGTTCATATAAAGATCTTGTTGAAACACTACTTAGGTTTCATCTCTGCTCACATCTTTCAATTGCATTTCGAGTTTGGTTCCTATTTTCTTGGATACAAGGAGCAAAAAGAAATTAAAAGTGAAAAGACAATCATGATCATGAGATTATATGGAAAACTTTGGGTGAAAGGAGAATTAGTGTTAATTGAACATGATTCTTGGACCGTGTTGGACGGGAGGCCCCAACACCAATATCAAAGTTTTCTACATTGTATTATTATATGATATAACCAAAGACTTATTCTTCATTATTTATTAGATGATGGAGATACGATCATAATTGGCATCTTTATTCATTGCTAAACGCAATTAGTGACTAATATTATAAGTTATCTTTACCTTTCAATGGTTTGAAGTTTGAACATTCGAGAGGGAAATCAGTTTCTTTCTATACTATTGAAGTAAGTACGTATATATCGTGGATTATGAATGATATTCCTTCCGTTTTACAAAGAATGTTGTTTTAATGTTTTAATCTTGTTTCACAAAGAGTCACAAAAAGTGTCGTTTTATGTTTTCAATGCAGTTTTTAAGATTAATTCTCTTTTTTTATCTCTACTATTCCAGCTTATTAATTAGAAAGAAAATATTATTTAGTGTATTGATACAGCATATAAATGAGATTTGTTTATTTTTCTTAATTTGTGTGAAAATGTTAGAACGAGAAGGGGTGTAATTTTGAAGAAACACGTATTTATTTGATATTTTGAATTCCAACGTCGACACTCTCTTTTTATTTTTTTCATTGGGTTTGGTGGTAAATTGGTGAAGACCAAAAACGCGTTATTTGTATTTAATTATAAGTCAAATGTGACACACAACTTTTACCACTAAGGGCATCATCAATGGGGGATCATGTGAGGGTGTTCTTATAGAGAATATAATGTTAAAATAATGTAAGATCATGTGTTTAGATCTTTTGTTTAGAAGTTGATTAGTGGGAGAACATGTGTAAGATCTTAAGACTTAATAATATAATAATCTAAATTAAATTAAGATTTTACAATTATTAAAACATTTAAAAATAACATATAAATTGCAAATGCCAAATTTATGAAAAACTGAAAATAAAAGTGAAAATACAATACTAAATATTTATGAAAAAAACATTAAAAATATAAATAACAATAAACAAACAAACATATTACTTAATAAAAGCACAAAAACATTTTATCTAATTAATACATAGTTTATTATCCAAATTTATTCCAAATATGTTGAATATTCCAACCAATGCCCAAATGCCACGTCACCCCGCAACACCCACAAGAACAGATCCAGGTCAAGAGCCCAGTTCCTGATCTTAAGCCCATTAACCCATTTTTTTGGATTTAAATAATGCTTAGATCAGGGGGGGCGATCCCCCAATGCAGATGGTCTAATGAACTTTAAGATCTTTTTTTCACTGACCACGTGGTTCCTTATGAATTTTAGCAGTGAATTAAACACATAAGGTTTAGTGAAAAATAAATGTTTGTTTAATCGTTTTGCGAAAAAAAAAATCTCTTTCCTATATTTAATTTTAGCACGTAATCATGAAAGAAAGCAAGTAATTGACTACTAAACGAATCTAAAGTAAAAGAGAATTAACAAATGATTAACAAAAAAGAAGATAAAGATTTGGATCAACGGAAGTAACCAAAGTAATGCAAGAATAATGAATCAATAAATATGCAACAATGTATTTAATAATCGTAGAACATAGATTAGAGACTAATCCTTTTTCAAGACTCTTATCACATTAATTGGCCAATAGCGTAGATTTAACCTAAATTTTCTTTGCATTATAAGTGATTACCAAGCACTAACAATCCAATAAAATCATAATCATTTACTTATGAGTAATCATAACTTATTGGTTAAGATACAATATTTTGATTGAGGCATTCATCAAAAACGGTTATGTATAAAATATCTTCTTATCCATCTTAAGTTTACATCCTTGTGAGATTTTTTTATATTTTATGTATCGTGTGTATGGTTTCTACATATAAAACTATACTTTTACTTGCTCCTTAAAATTTATCGAACAAAATATGAAATATTTTATTTTATTTTATCCGTCTATACTCTACCCAATCTTATCCGTCTAAACTCTAACCATACACATGCGTATACGAAAATGTGCTAAGAACTCGTCTAGAGTCTAGCGTCTAACGCGTTTTAGAATATTAGTTGTATTCTTATCAAATTCTTTTTAAAAGTCAAATTTGAAAGATATCAAAAAAAAAAAACTACTATAATCTTAGTAGTTTAGTAATGGATTAATTAGATGAATATACTTCACTATAAATTATTTTTTCATATGTTTAATAGGTAAAGCATTTTTTTAGGAAATGTATAAAATTCTAAGTCAGTTGACCGATTAGCAATGTTACATATACTCTGTATACAATGGAAAATACTGTAACCTATGAACTCTTTTCCTTAATAATATATACACAAAATACAATCTTATATACGCTGATGTATTTTACTCCATAACTTATTTTGAATAAAAATATTTTAGTCTATTCTCTTTGGGAAAAGCAAGAAAAATTCAATTTTTGCAGTTACGAAATTCGAGTAAAGTTTGTAAGAATAAATTTGGTACGTACGTTGAACCTTATACAACTACATAGATTTCTACGTAAGACAATGCATGACAGCACGAGACATTTAGTCAGGGAATTATTTAAACATTACAATATGGTATTTTTATTTGGCGTCAACGTTATTATAAAACAAATTAATATATTTAAAATACTTCAAAGCTAACTTTCTTCGAGTAGACTTGAAGAGAAGATGAAACTATTAGGTAAATAATATTAAGTGAGTGTGGTGGCCACATGTAAATTTGGTGTATAATTAAACAAGATTCCACATTAACTAACATCCCACGTTGCCCTTTCCAAATCAATCATTTAGATGGATTTCTTTTTATTAATCGTGTGCTCATTTTTGCGACTCGTCCCTACGGTAGAGCAAAACGACATTATAGTGTGTGTTCGTTTTTGCACAAAATTCATAAGGAATTTAGATGATTTGATAAGTATTAATTAGCAAAAAAAAGAAGAAAGTGATTTTAGACGATGCAGTTGCATAGAAACATCACTAAAGTAGTATATTTTATGATAAAATCACATGTCATTTCAAAAATATAATAAAACATCCTTTAAAAGTAGTTGAACTTCAAAATCTTTTAGTTAAAAAAATTAAATTAACTTTAAAAACCATTGCATACTTTATTTATCGTCCATATCATCACTATCATATTTCATGACCATGAGCATTATTACACCCTCACTACTACCACAATCATCAATACGGCCATTCCACCACCACAACCATCATCAATATATATTTGGTGAGAGCTTCTTTCCAGAACCAACGATCTACAAATCTACTATGTAGGTTCTACGTTTCATTTTTTGTCGAATGTTTAAATAATACTAGGTTATGAGCTCCAGCGATATCGCGAAAAAACTCATTTTCAACAAAATATTTCATTGCATTTTTTTTTGTTACGTTTTTATTATATCATAAATATTTTTTAGATTTCAGAGATTGCTATAAAAATTATAAAAAAGGTAAAAAAATAATTAAGTTTAAATTCATTATCACAATATATAACTTAATACATAAACGTAACTAAAACGTTGTAATGAAATATTTTGTTGAAAATGAGTTCCGATCCCCACGATATCGCGGAGGCTCATAACCTAGTTAAATAGTATTACGTCCTCTAGTCTTATAGTTTACATAATATTGGACTAAAATCCGATTTGTATGTATTTGGTGGATTTCGCTAATTATCTTTAAAAATTATAATTTGAACAATTCTAGTTTAAATTTCTTATATGGATGCAAATATTTTGTCAAATGATGTTTTTCAAATAAATTCATGAGATTCTAAAACAATTTGGACGAGAGTAAAAATGCTTAGAACTTTTCAAAAACATATTTTCCTATAAATAATGGTGATCCGAATCAATACCAAATTTGGATTAATGACTAGAACCTGACATTAATTTTCGCATCCGAGTTAAACCTCTTTAACCAAAAAAAAAAGCATCCGACTTAAACCTAATTAAGAGCGAGCAGTCCGATAAAAAAGATAACTAGATTTACCAGATTTTTAACTGAATGAAACACCGAGTTGAAGAAATCTGGTTCAACTTACTTCGTAAAGTTCAGATGACACAATCAACCAACTACACATCCAGACTCGTGGGGAGGGACTTTTGTTGGATCATGACATTAATCATGATTCAACGATTTAACCTATCTAAATTGGTTCAACTTACTTCGTATGCATTGGTTCTATTTTTTTTCTTTGTAACGTCAAGTCGTATATGAAAAAGTTTATCTTATTTCGTTTATTCGTATATTTTTATGTACTCTTCTTAATTGGAACCATTACACTTTCGTAATCCTCCGTACATGGAACGACTCAAATGCAGAGTCAGTCTTTATGTTCATCTGCAGTCCACGTGGGATGGGGTTGACTTTCTTATTCTCATTTAATTACATTGATTCTTATGTCTCCCGTAGGCCGTATCAAATGATCTCTTGCGTCAATTCTAAATTAAAAAGATTTGCGTTCTCTGAATTCTTAATATTCAATTAATGTCTTTGTGTTCACGTTCGTGAGTTGGTTGGAGGCTTGACGCTGTCGTGACATTAATTTGACTATATATCTTTGATATAAAAATGTTAAAATTTGAAACGATTCAGCATCATGTTAAGTTATTACTCCATAAGATATCTAAAAAGTGAGATATAATTGGTTTCGAATTAGTTTCATTTTGCTGTAATGAAGTAACATATACTATATATATATATTTATATTAAAAAAACATATATATACAGTACCGGTCCGATGATTTTTGATGCTTAGAGCAAACTAAAAATTGTTGCCCCAAATTTTTTTTTCGCATAATAAAATAACATGAAACCTAATTTTTTTAATTATAAGAGTTGAACAGAAAAAAATAAGCAAGCAAAAACAAAAAGAAACTACAGAGATAGGCAAACTTGATAAGAAAGAAAAGAGAAATAGAAGAAGACATACATGAGTAAAGAACAGAGATTGAAGTTAGAAAAAAAAACTAGTGTAAGAGATTAAGGTTGAGCAGATGTTGAAAATTGAAATGATAGAGTTTTGATGGTGATCGTTACCCATAAAGAAAATTAAGTTTAATTTTTGAAGTAAAATTGTTTAGTAAATAATTATTTAATTTAATTACTTCAACAAAAAAAATTGGAGTACTCGTTTATATATTTTTTTTAAGTGAAAAAAAAAAAAAAAATCGTTTTTGGGAAAAAAAGTTAGAGGGATTCGAACCCGGGTTTAAAGGTAGCGAGCATGTTGCTAAACCACCATTGCTAAACCTTGCTTGTTGGGCTTCTGGTTCGGGCCGCGCCTATATATATATATATATAATAAAAAGAAAAACGAAATAACATATTTTCATCTTAATTTCACGTTTTTATTTTAGCTAACAATCGTATTGTTTCATAAGAATTCGTTGGATTTTTCTTTATGTTCAAAGAGTGTTATTTATATATTTAATACAAAATAAAATTATAGTTTACCCTTTTTGAAACAATTAACTGCTTTAGTAATAAAATTTTCAAACTTTACTGGAAAAAGAGATTATAATTTGTATACATGTGTAAAATATGACATTATTATTAAAATTGAAGTATATGAACTAAAAAATTAATTTGTATAAAACTTCAAGGTTATGCATGGATTATTCTCAACATATATCTTTGAAATATTTTTGAATTTGTAATGAGTTTATTGTATTACATTTACCCATATTCAACTCTTGATTAAATTTTGGATTGCAGTTATAACATACAAAAAAAGTTTAATTAAGTAAATGAAAAAAATGCCCAATGATATTGTATGTATTTCTCGTATGTCTGATCATTTTAGCCTCTTGTGAAGTTCACGCACCCTTGAGTGAGTCTTCTTTCTTTTTTGTAACTTTCCATTTTTTCTTGGTAATTGTAAAAACTTATCTTCAACGTAATACTGTTTTTCTGCAGGGAGAGCGGGATCAAAATTTTAAAGCTCTTTGCAATATTTTATCTTTGCCGACGAAAATTCTGAGTTGTAGTTATGTTACTGATTGGACTTTTGTAGCCTAGGTGTCACTAAAACCCTTCCGCCGTAGCTCACACATATAATCATCTTTTCTTGGTAATTGTAAAAACTTATCTTCAACGTAATTACTATTTTTCTGCAGGGAAAGAGATCAAAATTTTAAAGCTCTTTGCAATATTTCATCTTTGCCGACGAAAATTTTGAGTTGTAGTTATGTTACTGATTGGACTTTTGTAGCCTAGGTGTCACTAAAACCCTTCCGCCGTAGCTCACACATATAATCATCTTTTCTCTCACTACGTGTTCAGAGAAGCAGAGGACAGAAACGTCATTGTACAGAGACAATATGCTACTTTCTTAATATTACATGTTATAGTACTATATTTTTCATTTTTGTTATCAGATAAGGTTATTGATTTAATTCACACTTAAATTTTTGAATCTTGTATTTCAACAAGCAATTTTTTTTTTCCGATGTTCTACAAGTTTGGTCTGTAGCTTCTTCGGTTCTTCTTTCTCAAGATCCTTCTAGTTCTTTAACCCTTCTTCGTTTTCATTCTTTGAATTTGTGATTATTCCTTGTAATGATTCTCAAGCATTAGAAAATAAATCCATTACATAGGCTTGTAACCGTCAGAGCTGTCGACAAGGCCAAGCAAAAAAAAGTTTCTCCTTGCGGCCGTTTTTTGATTATATATAAAATCGGCCATTTTTTTTGTAAAATTTTTTAAGTAATCTAGTGGTAAAAGACAAGTTACATTAAGAAAAAAAAAGGTGCACAGTTCGAGTTTCCTGCCTTTATTTTCATTGTTTTCCAAATTTTTTTTAAAAATTTACAAATAATAGGTCTTAATTTTTTTTTTATGCTTCTAGCCTTCAAAATCTTGGGGACGGCTCTGGTAACCTTCCAACAACCTCATAAAACTTAATGTCATCACTCTTTCAAACCACATTCATTGCAACTTTATGAGTGAAGATTTTGAACTAAACATGTGAATAATTTTTTTAACGATATGATATATATGGTTAATAACGAGTTTAGAAATATACATGTATATTTTCGATGTTGTGCTGACAAATGTGGAGCTCCATTTTTGTTTACTACTTCGGGACATTCGATGGGAAGCCTCAAAACCCGAGCACAAGGCCGTATCACGATGCAAACGGCAAGTACGGCCTGTATAATCTACAAGTCTCGGACCCTAAATAGTAAAAACAGTTACTTATTTAATAGGCTGGTGAACAAAGTTGCACATTGCTTTTGGCAGCCTTGATTGCTAAGCTAATACTATTCATAGTGTTACTTCTTTACGCACCTCCTCATTAAATAGGTAAAGTAAAAAAGTTGATCCACAACCAGACTTTTACTTAGAAGTCTTACAACAAAAGATAAAGTTTGGCAAGATATATTATGGTACAAGAGTACAAGGGTTACATACAAACACTGATTCCTACACTTGCATAACAGATATAAAATACCAATTATTCGTACTAAAATGAATACAATTATGTTTCTGTCTACATATACACACTAAAAGGGTAAAACCCGAATTGTGAATACATTTTTTAGATGCTTTTTAATTTCCATTTACCTATTCTCAGAAAAAGGAGTCCATATAGTGATTATCTTTTCTCCTCTTATACTCCATCAAGCTTCCATAGGTGCGGTCTGCGACCCCAACATATAGTGCCTCTGTGTCGGGGCTGAAGGAGATCCCGGCTATTTCTCCAAACAGATCAATCTCTTGGGACTGTAGAAACCCGGACTGCGTGTCGAAGATGTGAACAAAGTCTGCAGGCTCAGCCATAGCAAGAAACCGTCCTTCTGGTGTGAACTTCAGTCCTCTGATGGCTCCCATGTTTCCTTTCAGAACAGCGAATGATTCTGATGGGTTCCGAATGTCCCAGAGACGGCATGTCGTGTCTTGGTTTCCAGTTGCTAAGATTAGACCATTCGGGTGCCAAGCGGATGCAAACGAGTAGTCTTTGTGGCCTTTGAGGCTTGAAATAACCTGCACCGTGACCCCAAGTCCAATTATAACACTTGAATGTGGATGAGAAAAAAAGACAAAAGTGACAAGCTTTGAAGAAGTTCAGCAGCTCCACTCTTAGCTATAGGTCTATACTGTGTTTAGCCTAGGACTGAATGTAGCAGATTAGAGCTGATGTGAGCTAATTAGATAGCAGTTAGTGGAATGTTTTGGGTGTGGATTTTTCAAGGTTTTGGTTTGGGCATTTAGTTCAGAGTTGAGAGTCTTTTATCAACCAAAGTCCCTGGTTTGGTGAATGAACCAAAAGTTGTTTTATAGCTTTTGTTGTTATCATAAAGCTGTAGAATACTTACTTTTCCAGAATGTGAATCAGAGATCAAGCATTCTGTACTATCCCCGAGTACAGCGAGTAGCTTTCCATCTGGGTTAACTGAGGTATTCTGCGAGATTATTAGAGTGTTTCTAGTTAGAGAAATTTGGCAGCTAGAGACTTGAGAAGTTGGTGGGTGTAGTGGAGAATAGCCTGGAAACTCACATTGACAGACCAATCAAAAGCAAATTCACTGACACGTGTAAAGCTCTGAGCATCGAATACCCGTATTTTACAGTCATTATTTGCGGTTATAAGCCTAAGGGAGCCACTGCAATAAGAAGAGAAGAGAAGAAACTTCAGCTCGAGTTCAGGATGATACGTAAAACCTCTAGAAATTGCTAATAACACTCTGGCCCTTTATACCTTGGGCTTCGGTATATATCAACTGTGTTTGTGATGGCATTATCTTCTGTTGACAATCTTGTGCAAAAAGCAACCCCAGGCTGGTTTACACACTGGAGAAAGAGAAGAGCAATACAAGTTTAAGGATATGGTTTTGAGGTTTATATTATCTACGCAGCAAAAAGCAGTGACTATTCGAAGAAAATGTGAACCTTGCAGAGAAGCTCCCCGTTGAACCCTCCTAACAGGATCAGATTTTCTTTGACTGCCATGCTGCTAACTTGCACCCTGGAGAGTGGCTCAGAAAACAATCCAGGTAGTTTCTGAAAAAGAAACCAAACCAGGAACTAAGATCAATCTGAATTAACTATATTTTTGTAATAGTTTTTCACAACTCTCACCTGAGTGGGGGTAACTGATCTGGCGACATTCACTACTTCTTTCCCTCTCTGTAGAAGAGATGACCAGTGCATGAGTGAATAATTTTGCATTAGATATACATCATGCTTTGATGTCGCCCATACCAAATTCCGAAGCTGTAAAAGGAAGAATATGAAGGATCAATCACACGCCGTATAAGCAGAAAACATGAAAACAAGAATTCCTTGTATATGAATATGAGGTAAGAAGGCAGCCTTGATGTCAAATTAACTTCCGGACTTTCATTTTAATGGACTCACTCAAGTTAGAAACTAAAATGGACATTGTTGTTTTACACAAAATGATTAAGTTGCATCTATAACCAGATTGAGTCAAACATCATCCCATGTACACAATATGCAGCATGAAATGCGGGAACATAGAAGTTAGTGAATGAATGAGTAAAGCACCCAAACCTCCTCATGTTTAACAAATTATATGCATGCAAAGCCGTATGATGTGGTAAGAAACAAAACTCTATCTGGACAAATGGTTACAGGGATCTCTTAAAGGTGCAAACATTCTCCTATCATACCCATATCGTTATGCTGCCGGCTGCTCAGACATTACTTCCAGCTGCATCAGAGGTTGAAATTAGAGGAAAATAGCCCCAATGCCACAAATTATTGAGCAATATGTTGATAAGCCATATTCACATTAGAAAAAACACACCGCAGATCTGCACTACAGGATATGTGCAAAGTACAATGCAACAACGATCGAGTATATGATTGTTCCAGCCCTCACTTTATTCATATTAGTACATTACGAAGATTTAAGCATGAGAACGTGCATTAAAACTTTAAAGTCCATATGAACCTGACTCTGCTTTCATAATTAAGACTATGTGTTTTTGTTCGATATTGGCTGATAAAGTCACCCTGATGCGGCTCTGATATGATAAAAGTAACTTAAAAAACTTTTCAAGACTTTTAGTAAAGCAAAATATAAATACCACTATACAAGCATCCGCGGAGAGCTCTGCAAAAAAAGGATTAAAGTGAATAGAAAACCTGAGTGCAGGCCTTCGATTTCTGAAAGGGTAAAGTTAAGAAATTCAAGGAAAAAAAATGAAAAGAGGATAGTATCACCATGGATGCTGGTAGTCATGGACTGCACTCAGAGACCAATATAGTCAGCACTTTCTTAAACAAAAGTTACCTGCCCATAGATTGTTATAGCTCATCGAAACCATACTCTAACCGTATTTCCATTTTGCAATTCATAGACTTTTCAAATGAGATGCACTTAACCTAGGCATTAATTATCTACCAACTAACCATTACTGAGGAGAAGGTTGATTTAATCCAATAATGATGCAAATGATCAGCCTATGAACTCTTAAATTTGAAAAAAGATCCATCTTTTACATAGAGGTACAACAAAACATTGGTAATGAATCAGCAGATACAAAATCTCTACCTGAAAATGCACAATAGTGGATGTGACAAGCCTTGTATTGAATTGAAACTCATAAAAGTTCTTTCCTTTCTCAACTTTCCGATGTTCCTGTCGATTGCCACAAAATAAACTTCATGTATCTATTCTCTAATGATGAAAATCACATATAGTATAGTCAGTTCAATGTACTACACTAACCTTATCGAGCTTTTCCCGAGAGCTAGGCGTTAAGATATTGACAAAGTTCTCATATTGTATCAATCTAGTCTCGCGAAACTCGTCTCTAGTATACTTAAACCCTTCCCACTGAATCCCTTGAATGTCTTTACCATTTCTTGCCTCTTGAGCTGATGTATCAGTCTCCATCTTCTTCTGTCACATAAGACATCTTAAAGATCATTCATTCTCTACCACAAAAGTTACTAAAACATCACAAAGAAATGCTTACCGTTTCAAAATCATCCTCAAAATCAGAGTCAGAAAAGTCAGAATCATTCTTTGTTGCTCTAATGGACTTGTCATCAAGATATGAGACTTCATCACTGTTGAATTGTTCCATTAAGCTAACTACAAGTATAAATAAACAATAGTTCAATCATCCACAGAAGCTAAAATCAAACTTGCCCAAACCGAGAGAGAACCATGAAAACACAACATAAGAAGAGAAGTAAGAAGCAAGGAAAACGAGAAATTCTTACATCAGAAAGTGGATCGGTGACGAAGAATGATCTTATTCAAATGATTCTCAGACAAGGTTCAGATATTGTCGAGAAAGATGAAGACTTTGGAAGCTGAGAGAGAGAGAGAGAAAGAGAGACCAACTGATTTTGGTAAAGAAGAGTCGAGAAGAAGCAGAGAGGGACCTAGATGATCGTTATTACAAGTTTGGTAAGGAAAGTAAAAAGAGAAATAAATATGGGACCTTTATGGAAATGTATAAACAAGGAAAGGAACAAAATAGTATTTGGCTATTTTGCATGGAAACTCTCTCCAAGGTCCGTTTTCCGTTTCCGAAACTTTTCGGAAACGGAAACTCTTCGGAAATACGAAAAACATCACGGAAACGCGTTTCCTAAAAATCTATGTTTGGAAACACGATGGAAACTCACGTTTCCAAAATGGAAACGCGACAAATCCGTTTTGTTGACTTTGGAAACTTAATAAATAAAAATTAAAAATATTAAGATTTATAATACAGATAACTAATTTTGGAAGACTCTGATGTTGAACCCGAACCCCCCAGGGTTGGTAACATCATGTAAAAGATGGGACAAAGTTCTCATAAGACAAGCACAAAGATGGGTTGAATAGATCGTATAAATTTGTAGAGAAAATAATATAGATTTTGGTATAGCTGGACTCGAGAGACGAGCTGCCTACGTACCCGAAGCGGGATCAAGCCAAAACGTAGTTCGAATACAACAAAGAGAATCTATTTAGTCATTATTAGGAACGACATTGTTTGTGTCTAAATAATGGTGAAAAATGTAGAAGATGAATCTTGTGTAGAAGATTATGAGTGTCCCTTTCTTGGAGTCTTCATTTCTCTTTTATAGCCTCTTCCTTCCTTCTAGGGTGTCTTTACTTGGCCATTAAATTCAGAATTAACTCCACAAAATAACTCCAATTTTTGGCAATTAACTCCTAATCTTGAATGACAAACTTTATTCCTTTGACAATGGCAATTAATTCATGAATTTAATCACAAATTAATGTCAAGGTTTGACCACCCCCTTTTGCAAGATAGGGCTCCTTGGACTTTGTAAAGTGATGGTTCTCCAACATGTAAAATGGACCCCTTGCGGGATCCGGTACCAACATTAGCCCCCCAGTTCTTCGAGTAAGATGATTTGCTCGGAGAACTAATATTCTTGACAATCCTGCGGCAATAACTTTGATTAGTAGATTAGGTATGCAAACATTGTTGTTAGATGCGAGGTGAACTCGTTTTTGCCTAAAGACTTATTCGCGTAAATGCGAGCATTGAGCTCGGCTTTTGAACGTATTTTGGTACGAGGCGAGCTCGGCTTTTTGAACATAGTTTAGTGCGAGACGGACTCGGCTTTTAAATGTAGTTCTGTGCGAGCAGGCTCGGCTTTTGAACGTAGTTTGGTGCGAGACGGGCTCGGCTTTTTAACGTAGTTCGGTGCGAGCTCGGCCTCGGCCCTTTTATTCAAATTCAAAGTAGAATTTGGTTTCCTGGCCAAGGGGCCTTTATTTTCTTTGTCAGAATATTTTGCCCGAGGGGGTATTAAATTTTCTTTTTGGAAGAAATATTTAATTTGGTGGAAACCATCGGTTTTAGCTGGAGGGTTTGCAAGGTTCTCCTAACCGAAATGGCTTTAGCTTATTGGAGAGATAGGCTGATCAGACCCACTTGCCTTTTTTAAAGAAAAAACATTAGAATTTTTCCTCGGTCTCTTGGATGCGAGGTTAGAGCTCGGCTTACAAAAACAATCCTGATAGTTCGGAAATGTTTGTTCGAAGAAAAGCTAGTGTAAGAACTGTTTACTTTTCTTGAACTGAACTAGAATAATGTTTGAACATTGACTAGAATTTCGCGTTGGAAATTTTTGCATAGTAGGTGTCAGTTTGTACTTGAGTAACCCATATTTTGTGGGACTTAAGGCTATACTTAGCGCATTTACGCAATAGCTGAAGAGCAAACTCGACACTTAGATTTCACCAGAGTAAATTCATTTTTCTGAGAGTTGGAACTCAGAAAAATCTCCGAGGTGGAATTTAATTTAGTGAAGAGCGAACTCGACACTTAGATTTTACCGAAGTAAATTTATTTTTCTGAGAGTTGAAGCTCAGAAAAATCTCCGAGGTGGAATCTAATTTGGTGAAGAACAAACTCAACACTTAGATTCCACCGAAGTAAATATAATTTCCGAGCGATGGTACTCGAAAAATCTCTGTGAGGCAGAATCTAATTTTTGTGAAGAGCGAACTCAACACTTAGATTCCATCGAAGTAAAAATATTTTCCGAGCGATGGTACTCGGAAAATTCTCTATGAGGTGGAATCTAATTTTTGTGAAGAGCGAACTCGACACTTAGATTTTACCGAAGTAAATTTATTTTTCTGAGAGTTGAAGCTCAGAAAAATCTCCGAGGTGGAATCTAATTTGGTGAAGAACAAACTCAACACTTAGATTCCATCGAAGTAAATATATTTTCCGAGCGATGGTACTCGGAAAATTCTCTATGAGGCAGAATCTAATTTTTGTGAAGAGCGAACTCAACACTTAGATTTTACCGAAGTAAATTTATTTTTCTGAGAGTTGAAGCTCAGAAAAATATCCGAGGTGGAATCTAATTTGGTGAAGAACAAACTCAACACTTAGATTCCACCGAAGTAAATATATTTTCCGAGCGATGGTACTCGAAAAATCTCTGTGAGGCAGAATCTAATTTTTGTGAAGAGCGAACTCAACACTTAGATTCCAAGTAAACATATTTTCCTAGCGATGGTACTCGGAAAATTCTCTATGAGGTGGAATCTAATTTTTGTGAAAAGCGAACTCGACACTTAGATTTTACCGAAGTAAATTTATTTTTCTGAGAGTTGAAGCTCAGAAAAATCTCCGAGGTGGAATCTAATTTGGTGAAGAACAAACTCAACACTTAGATTCCACCGAAGTAAATATATTTTCCGAGCGATGGTACTCGGAAAATTCTCTATGAGGTGGAATCTAATTTTTGTGAAGAGCGAACTCGACACTTAGATTCCATCGAAGTAAACATATTTTCTAAGAGTTGGAACTCAGAAAGATCTCCGAGGAATTGCTGGGAAATCACCTCGCAAAGAGGCAGTTTGAGTTGGTGGCACTTTCTTGTTGTCACCGAGGTTTGGATGTTTTCGAGAGAAAATCTCATTCTTTCGTCGTCACAACTTCGTACTTGAAAGACAAGAAACTTTATGTCCCCACAGACGGCGCCAAATGTTGAACCCGAACCCCCCAGGGTTGGTAACATCATGTAAAAGATGGGACAAAGTTCTCATAAGACAAGCACAAAGATGGGTTGAATAGATCGTATAAATTTGTAGAGAAAATAATATAGATTTTGGTATAGCTGGACTCGAGAGACGAGCTCCCTACGTACCCGAAGCGGGATCAAGCCAAAACGTAGTTCGAATACAACAAAGAGAATCTATTTAGTCATTATTAGGAACGACATTGTTTGTGTCTAAATAATGGTGAGAAATGTAGAAGATGAATCTTGTGTAGAAGATTATGAGTGTCCCTTTCTTGGAGTCTTCATTTCTCTTTTATAGCCTCTTCCTTCCTTCTAGGGTGTCTTTACTTGGCCATTAAATTCAGAATTAACTCCACAAAATAACTCCAATTTTTGGCAATTAACTCCTAATCTTGAATGACAAACTTTATTCCTTTGACAATGACAATTAATTCATGAATTTAATAACAAATTAATGTCAAGGTTTGACCACCCCCTTTTGCAAGATAGGGCTCATTGGACTTTGTAAAGTGATGGTTCTCCAACATGTAAAATGGACCCCTTGCGGGATCCGGTACCAACATCTGAGTTTTAAGATCTTTCTCTCTACAAACCAGGTTTGGATGCAGTTTTATATGATCTTTGATGAAGCTAATGAAAATGAGAATGAAAATGTTGGTCTAAATTAAATATTTGAATTTGAACGTTTTAATATTTATCTTTTAGAATTTCAGTTAACCTATTTAATATTTGATGTTTTAGACTTGTATTGTTTAAACCATTTTTAATATAGTTTTAAGTTAATGTTATATATATATATATTAATATTATATGTATGTGTATACGTTTCCAAAACGTTTCCAACCCCTAATTTTAGAAAAAAATCGTTTCTCGTTTCCGAAACGTTTCGCTTCCGCGTTTCCGTTTCCGTTTCCATGCAACATAGGTATTTGGGCTTTTATTAGTTGGACCCAATAACAACATCTTACTAGTTAGATGCGTTAACGTTATGAAATTTGATTTCGCAATTTTCCGAACATAATTACATAGCAAATAAAATTTTTAAAAATACTATTCAGTAATTCTATAAAAATTTAAATAGTTAAATCTATTTGCATCATAATATACAACAAAATTTTCCCAATTACTTAATACGTAATTGTATATCATCTAGATAATGGAATATTAAACAAGTTTATGCTATTTATTGTTTGTGGGGATTCTCCAACAAACAATAGTGTTAATTTTTAAGATTTAAATATCTAAATTACAAAGGAGACAAATGATGAGAAAGCAAATATATTTTCCTCAGTCCTCGCAAATTCTATAGGCTAAGAGTAATTGTTTACTAAAATTTATAAATTATTATTATTTATCTCAAATTATGAATTTTTTATATTTCCATTAACTCAAATCCCGATAATTCGCTAACGAATTTTTGAAGCTATACAAATTCAAATGTTTAAATGAAAAGATATAACAAAATCTAATGTAACTAAATGGATAGAACCAAATCAATAACAAATCTTTAAATATACCAAACTAAAACTCAAAAAAAAAAAAAAAAATCATCTCGAATGAACACACACTTCACGTTATGTATATAAAGGAACCCTTTAACAACGTTTCAAGCTGCTAAAGAAAAGTAAAAACAAAATAAACACAAACCCAAAAAACAAAATGAAGCCATCTTTTGTTCTTTTATCTATTGCAGTACTATTACTATCATCATCGCTATCGCATGCATCCGACTTTGGATCGCCGTCACACCCACCGGTGATGTCTCCAACACCGGAACCATCAAACTCCATCCACTGTTCCAGCGTCATCTACAGCATGGTAGATTGTCTATCCTTCTTAACCGTCGGATCAACCGATCCAAGCCCGACCAAAACGTGTTGTGTTGGGATCAAAACCGTTCTTGAATATAACCCAAAGTGTCTTTGCTCTGCGTTAGAGAGTAGTCGTGCAATGGGTTTCGTACTAGATGATACTAAAGCTCTTGCCATGCCTAAAATTTGCAACGTTCCCATTGATCCTCATTGTGGTATATTTTTCTCTTTTGGTTACATAATCATTTATTCGTTTATTTAATGTGAGTTAATATGAATTTAGAATTTTATTTCATTGTTTTGCTATATTAATTTGTAGATGTATCTACTCCGGTTGCAACAACACCAAGTAAGTTTCAAGTCTATATGTTATGTTTTTATATACTCTTGAAATTTAATATATTTTATTAACGTTGTCCATGCAGTTTCTCCACCAGTAGAGCCACCTACGACTTCACCACCTTCAGCAAAGTCGCCGGCCATGACCCCTTCATCACCGGCGGTTAGCCACTCACCACCACCGGTTAGCCACTCACCACCGCCGGTGAGGCACTCACCACCGCCAGTTAGGCACTCACCACCGCCAGTTAGGCACTCATCACCGGTGGAGGCTGCTTCATCACCGTTAAGGGCCGTCTCATCATCCACGGCAACCGCTTCATCACCGATGGCAGCTTCCCCGTCACCGTCACCATCAATATCTAGTACCGGGATTTTATCAGTATCCAAACTATTCCTAGCTGCTGTGATGGTTTCTTCTTTTGTTTTCATTTTAGCTTAGATTTGTTTTTTGTTTTTTAAAAAAAAAATTTAAATAAGTTGAATCAACTTCTTTTATTTATTTTATGGATTGTGGACAAATAATTTGTAATGCATGGTTCTTATGGATTTAAAGAACAGTGACGATTAAGTTTGTTGTTTCTGTTTGATCGAGTTAAATTTTTGGTTATTTATGAAATGTTTGTATTAACATTATCACTGTAGTCTTTTATTTTGGGTCAATCCGAATCTGGTTTGACATAGATCCACAAAAGTTCACTTCATTGGACTCTTCCATTAGTAAGTCAACTGCTAAATTGTTTTTGTTTTTTTTTTTGCATTAAACTATCTCAATCGAATGTTGGAAACAAATAAAGTCAAAACTCTATAAACTTCATGTTGGTAAACTCCTCAGAGATAAGGGAATGTTATAAATGGTTTAACCCTTCAAAGAAAAAAAATTTATTATTTTGTCCGCTGCTAAACTTCCCTTTTTTTTTACAGCACTTTTTTTATCGAAAATTTGTTAAGTTGTTTTGTAAGCATTAAGAACAGAAAATGAGTCATATCTTTTTTTTGTAAGATTCATAAACGGAAAAATCATATCACTGATTTTATGGCCGAGTGAAATCGTATCAGTGAGTTTATTTCATTGGATTTGAAAATATCTGTTTTCAACAAACTTCAGCTTCTTGGATCTAAAAATAAATCTGTTAAAGATATTTCTCGTTATTTTCTCAAATATTAGTTTAGCAAATATACTAATTATAAAATATTTATTCATGTATTTGATTATTCTTGATGACTTTTAAGTTTTAACAAACGGAATTAAATAATTAAAGATGGAAAATCGACCTGTACAGAAAAATAATATCTAAGTTATAATATATATTTTTCCGAAGTTTAAAACAAAACGATCCTCTAAGTTATAATATATATTTTACCAATGCATAAATAATTTAAGAAATCAGATCATTTGAAAGAGTTTTACTCTGTATAATCTAAAATCTTTCAAACTTTTTAATGAAGATTATTATTGAAAGACATGACTTTAAATAACTAAATAAACTAAAAGTTGTAATGACTGGTCAAATAAACCGAATGCTACAATGATTCAATTGAACTATTGCAATAATTTATTAATAGAATATTTATGAAGAGTTACGGTAAAAAAAATGTAACTGTAAAAACATTTATTTGGATTGCTATTATTATATTGGGAAAATACCGAAAAAAGCGTAAACTTTTAAATTTGGGACGAAAAAAAACATGAACTTTCGAAATGCCAGAAAAATCGTAAAATTTAGTTTGACTTTTTGATAAAATGGTCAAGTTTCGTTGACTTGGCCATTTCGGGCATGCCGTTAAATTTCCGTTAAACTGACGTTCACGGGGGTTAACAATCCGTTAGAAGTCTCCGTTTGATATTTTTGTAGTGAGATTAAAAAGATAATCAAGAAGACTAAGGATGAGAAGAAGGAAATGAGAATTGAGTATGCTTCAAAATAACATAAGTCTTAAAGAGAAAGGCAATATCCAAAGAGTATTGCACCCAAGACTGTTAAGGTTAGTGATAATGGTATAGAGTAATCATTTATCTCTTTTCAATTATCTTTTACAATGTAATCCGTCTCCATCTTACATCTATTTAAGGTGTAAAAAAGTTTACCAAATGAAAATGTTTTCATACACTTCTCAAATAAATTCTGCTTTTACATGTAGCATAAAATGGTTATTTTATTAATGTACAATAAACTAATAAAATGGTCTTTCAACATTTGTTACATCATTTATTTGTTTTTCAATATTTTCATTAAGTAGAAAAACTAAGTAGACTCAATTCAAAACTAAGTAAATACCAAACAATATATATTTAATCAAAAATTAAAAGATACTAAGTAAAATTTTAAATTTTAAATTTAAACAAGAAAACTAAGTAAAATAAATATACTCATTTATTTATTTACCTTAAATTTTAATTTAAAACAAAATGCTAAGTAAAATAAATACCAAACAATATATATTTAATCAAAATTAAAAGATATATCTTATATAGTTATATATAACATAATATATAACAAGCCGCGAGTATCGTGGCTAAACAACCTAGTCAAGAAATAAAAGAAAGTACGTACCTTCTTCTTCTCCCTTAAAAATCCAAGTAAAACCTTCCACGGATCCAGGCCCAGCCCACAGGGCAAGCCACTAAAGCAATGAATTCGAGCCTCAATATTTAAGGGTCTTTTACACTAAAATTTTGTCAAGTCTTTTTACCATAAATATTTTCTGCACTGCCTTTTAAGAAATTTTTTGGGATTTTAGATACAAACTAATTAGTATCTTTAATACTGAAATTTTGATTTAATGTGAAATTTTTTTAAAAAACTGGACTTTTCAACTATTTTTGGAATTTTTTTTTAGTCAAAGTGTATTTTTGGAATTTAGAAACATTTTATGAAAGTTTAATGTATATTTTATTATTGTTTATGATTTTTTATAATGTACAAAAAGGACTTTTTAAGCTTTGCTTAGGGTATCAAAATATGTTGGACCGGCACTGCACGGACCATTAGAATATGAATACGTCTTAAGATTCTGCAAATCATGACCATAAACTAATTAACTGAGAATCAATCAACAAACTTAACCTAAAAGATAATATAACAGTTACTCTACCTTGATCTTCTTCGTCCTTTTGTATATATACCCACCAAGAACCTCCAAGGAATAATTAGGTCTTCACATAAGAATAGCTTGTTGCTCAAGAAAAGGTTTTGGATCAATATATATTCGTTTCCAATTGCAATCAAGGATACTCAAAGTAGCGTCTTATTTTTGGCGGTTGTGCTTCTAAAACTCAAAAAAAAAAAAAATTTAAAAATCATCTTGTGTCACCACACTTCACCTTTTATATATAAACCTCTTAACGACGTTTCAAGCTCACAAAGAAAACCTAATAGAAAAACAAGAAAAAAAACACTAACGAAACAAAAAATGAAGCCACCGTTTGTTCTTCTATCTATTACACTATTAGTAT
Organism: Arabidopsis arenosa; assembly: GCA_905216605.1. Taxonomy (NCBI): domain Eukaryota; kingdom Viridiplantae; phylum Streptophyta; class Magnoliopsida; order Brassicales; family Brassicaceae; genus Arabidopsis; species Arabidopsis arenosa. Next base: position 15,998,341 of record LR999451.1, read on the forward strand.
CATCATCACTATCGGATGCAGCCGACTTTGGATCGCCGTCACAACCACCGTTGATGTCTCCAACACCACAACCATCAAACTCCGTCGACTGCTCCAGCGTCATCTATAGCATGGTGGATTGTCTATCCTTCTTAAACGTCGGATCAACCGATCCAAGCCCGACCAAAACGTGTTGTGTTGGGATCAAAACCATTCTTGAATATAATCCAAAGTGTCTTTGTTCTTGAATATACAATTAATTTAAAATATGTGTAATTAATTAAAAATAACAAAATTAATAACCAAACATATACAAATATTAAATATACTTACCATAAATATATGTATCAAAATTTCAAATATTTTTATTTAACCAAACTTTGTTTATTTATAATGCTTAGAATAAGGGAGATTGTGGTGTACATTTGATGCTCAACATTGCATATAAGATCACATTTATCAAAATAGATAACTTTATTTTTATTAGAAAATCACTCTCTCATAGATTCTTCACTTTTTATAGGTAGCAAAAACAACGGCAATAGCCGAAAACCCAACGAAAACATGGACTAACCATTCGGAAATACCTCGAAACAGATGACTGCTAGCAACATAAAAGCTAGCCATGTATCCGATTAGGAAAATAAACGATCCCAGCCAAATAACATACTTAACATATTTAAGCTGTCGACTGCTTTCTCTTCTGTTCCTTGGGTTTTTGCGGATCAACTCAGTAACAACTACAAATGCCACAAGTAGAATCGCTGCCATAGCGACCATAAAAATCCTGTAAGAGATCAAGTCTTTGTTCATATTCCTCCGGAAGGACTCAAAAGTTCAATGAGGTCGTTCCGAAAAATGTAGCCACTTGAAAAACGTTGTCACGGGATGAAGAGCGAGATTCATCTAGAATCTGATTCAAAGCTTGTTAAAACAAAACTGAATTTACAACCTAAAGAAAAAAGAAATTATAAAAAAGGGTTAAGATAGACAAATTGCTGTGACATACCTCTCGTCTTTTTATCTTTATCTTCCTGAAAAGGACAACAATTTTCAGTTATTTTTTTCTGATAAACTGACAAATTAGAGATATTATTGAGAACAAGCACCTCGTGAAACACAAATATGATTAATATCAATCAAGAAATAAAAGAAAGTACGTACCTTCTTCTTCTCCCTTAAAAATCTAAGTAAAATCTTCCACGGACCCAGGCCTAGCCCACAAGTCAAGCCACTAAAGCAATGAATTCGAGCCTCAATATTTAAGGGTCTTTTACACTAAAATTTTGTCAAGTCTTTTTACCATAAATATTTTCTGCAGGGCTTTTTATGTAATTTTTTGGGTTTTTAGATACAAACTCATTAGTATCTTTAATAGTGAATTTTGATTTAATGTTTTAAAAATAACTGGACTTTTCAACTATTTTTGGAATTTTGTTTTAGTTAAAGTGTATTTTTGGAATTTGGAAACATTATGAAAGTTTAATGTAACCGTATTTGTTCGTTGAGTGTATCAATATTTATAAGTATATGTTAGAAGTGCATTAGGCACGAGAAATCCGGTAATGGATGATAACATTGTATTTTATCCCATTTTTACTATGTTTATTTAGGGTTTTCGTGGAGAAAACAAGAGATATTGGAGATTTCAAGGACGTTTCCAAGTATTTATGCTTCAAAGAAGAATAATGAATTTTCAAGCAAAAAGGAGTAAAAGTCGATCAAATTCCGTTTCAAGACAGTTTCTATACTTCAGAAGTATGACATCCGTCCGAGGTCTTTCCGATTACCAAATCCAGAGATCTTGGTGGCTATGGATAGCTATAAGATTCAACATTTCCCACGAAGTGGAATAAGTGCAAACTATACAGCCATTCGGAAGTTATGCGCAGAGGAGTGAAGACATGTCCAGACCGGCCAAACAGCCTCCAAGCAGCACCGGTCATGAAGCCCGTGTCTAGGCTATCCTTCACACATCCCACCGGTCACTCACCTCTGCACCCGGTCCAGAAACTCAAGCCATCACTTAAACCTAATTCATGGGAAATGACGATTTTGCAAGCCTATAAATACCGAGACAAAGTGGTGAAACCCTACTGCCTCTTCACCCTAATTTCGACAGCCTCCTGCAACCACCTCGATAAGCCTCTCAGCTCTCCTAGCTCCACCTCGCCGAAGCTCTCTTGCCATCGAAGAAGTTGTCCTTTGAAGATCCTTCCTTTGTTCTTCATAGTTTTCTCTTCTACTCTTTCTTTCAAGACTTTTGGGGAGACAAGTATCTTCTGTGACACTAGAGAAGTCTTCTTTTTGGACCCCCTTTGTTTTATTGATTAGTTTATTATGCTTTCCTACTTCATCTCCATGTCGTTTCTTTGCATCATGAGCGAGTAGTTTCCTTTGTTGGGTTTTATGAGGTGATTCAAAGGGGATTCATGGTTCAAATCATATTCGGTTTATAGAACCGTTATTTCGTTCATACTTAGATTCTTTTGGGACATCTTTTACTTAATTCATGTGTTTAAATTTATCACCAAATGCTGATCCAAGAGGTTAGGAGCTCTAAATATGTTTGTGTATAGAGAATTTGTGATTCTATAAATATGTTTGTGTATAGAGAATTTGTGAGTCCTAAGACTTACCTTTACTGAGTAATTTTAGATTGCTCACCCCTATCTTTTTTTTGCAAGTAACCTTGAGGAGTTGTAGGAGGTTGTCAAAGGACGTTGGTCCTAAGAGCTTGAGATTCTTTATTTAATTTCATTCATTATTTGGAATTATCGGATTGGTAATTCATTTCGCTTCAACATTAATTGGATGAGTTGAAAGACGAATTAAGTTCATCCAATTAATTCTGTAGGTTATTTCCGGTTATTCATTGTTACTTGAGTTATAGGTTATCTCTTGATATGCCTTGTTATTGAAATAAGAAACAGATGTTAGACAAACTCAAGCGCAAATTCAATTCAAAAGCATCATGGGAATTAACCCAAATACTCATTCATGGCATGGCTCGTAGTTCAGAACAAATTATTGACGAGAGACTGAACTAGTTAGTAGCTTGTTCATATTTTTTGGAGTTAGTTAAAACAGGCAATCACCTCCTCTTTAAATATCCACACTCAACAGATATTTGACGAGCTCTCACCCATAAGCTGCTTGTTCAAAATATACGCCTTGGGATACAAAAAATTCTGCCATGTTGGATGATTCCCTCGATATTATAAACAAAAAAAGTGATCAGGCCATGATCCTTATTCAAAATTACGAGCAAGCAGCGGCTCGATACTACAATTCCAAGGTTAAAAGTAGACCCTTTTTCGTCGGGATATACGTCACAATTTCGAGAACACAAGATAAATTGGGAGGGACCTTACATAAGAAGGAGCTGGGAAGCTCAAGATAAATTGGGAGGGACCTTACATAATAACAGAAGTTATACGGAATGGAGTTTACTGATTAAAAGATCTTGAAGACAACCCGGTATAAAGACCATGCACTACAAGAAATATGGGTATTGATAGCAGAAATTCATAGCAGGATTGAACAGGGTAGTTGCTGAAGGACGTTGGTCTTCAAATGATCCTGACCTGAAAGTTCACTTTGTTCCTCTGGGCCATAACGGAGTCCGCGTCTGGGTAGATATAGTCAAGGTGGATGATGCAGCGGTTTGGAGGCCTTCTTCTGCGGTTGAGTGTATGGAAGATGCGTTAGGTTCGACTATAGCTTGGCCAGTTGACAAAGTGGTGCTGGTATAATGTGTAAGAAGCATCCTGTCCTTTAGTTCGTGTTCTTTTGTGTTGCATTGTTCAGTCTTTAGACTTGAGACTTGGTACTTTAACAGATGGTATGTAAGACAGTTGTTGTAATGGTCTGATAACATATTTCTATGAAAATGTTCAGTTTGTATTGCAAATGCATATCATATGTTATTTGAGCACCAAATTTCAGAAAATATATAGCGTTATGAAGCGATCTAAGAAATAAATCATATATTGAGATTAGCCAAATACCATAGCTACGTAAAACAAAATTATTATAAATATATTGTGCTACTGGTAAGTATAATATTACGACTAATTTCTGTAACCATAGATTAAATATTAGCTAAAACTACATGTTACTATAAATTGTTTCAGTACAAGAAAGCACTGCTACTAAATAAATTAAAGTAGCGAAAAACATGTGCCACAATATATCACATAATAACAACATGAATGCGCTATAATACGTACACATTCAATAGCATATCAAAAAAGCGCTATTGTACGTGACCACTCTAAGATAGCTCCGGCAAACACAGCGTTTACGAAAGCGCTATGTAAACGATATAACAGCGTTTTCAGTATGTTAAGAATGCCCATATTTCTTGTAGTGATGGATTGTTATCAACTTGAAAAACTTTTATGTTTAGACATCGATTTCTTTGTATTCATGAACGACGGTGTGGCTTGATCTCGAAGTGGGTACGTAGGCAGCTCGATAAAAAGAATTCAACTATTAATAAAAATTTCTCTTATCTAGGTAAAATAACGAGTTCGGCTATGCGAACTTACAACGATGGAAAATAAAGCTCGATCACCGAGCAATGGCAAACAAAGAAGAAATAAGATACAATGGTAAAAGACAAAAAGCATTCTTAAGCCTTATCGCAAAACGCTTCAACCCCTATTCCAGCCAGTTCGAGTACAGTAATCATAAAGTTCGGGATAGGCGCAAAATCGGAGAAACCGAGGGTGAGCTACTTCCTGAGATGAGATTCAAGAATATGAAGCTCCCAGGAGATCTTGACTACTCTATCGCTCATGCGATATATCTTCCTTTGGAGGGTCCACTTCTCAATCTCAAGCCTCTTGTGGTGGGCAGACAATTTCTCAATGCACTCCATTGCAACTTCGCGATCTGCTGGAGGAAGACCTTCTATCAAAGCGCATGGAACTCGGAGAGCAGACTTGAAATGGTGCAGTGACATCTCAGGCCGATCAGCCGGAGTGTTCGGAACATCTTCCTCGATAGTCTCGTTATCCGAAATAACTGGCATGCTCTCTCCACAGTGAAGCTCTGAATCCATACCTGCAAAAAGAAAAGGTTGGGAAATTAAGAGAAGTAGTATGCATGTTTATAGGAGGGGTCAACCAAATCAATATATCTCGAGGATCGATCTACTTTCCTAAATCAGAATTGATTATAGAAAATCACTGACCTTTCTCGGATACTCTCCTTCAATAGAAGATCCATGCATTAAAGACGTGGTTATCAGTAAAGATTTAAAAAGAAATTGAGAACAAGGCGTCATTTTTTTTATTAAAAAAGGGGTACATGTGGGATCGGGGCGCACGAGGTTCAAGTCTTAAAATATAAAATAGAGAGAAGGGGTTCAGAGATATCTACGGCAAGGGCTCGGGAACAGACTCCTTCATCGCTGCTTCGTTCTTTCTCCGTTTCGGGGGATTTCTTCCTCATCCTCCTCTTCCTCGGAAGAAAATTCTTTCACTGGGGCGCCAGCACGAAGTGGGTACGTAGTCGCAAGTTAGTATCTTATTCATGTGTTAGTTGCAAATCCTTCAGGTGGTTGTCGCTAAAGCGTGGCGAAATTGCGACCATTTTGTGACTACCAGTAAAAATGGTGAAAAACTTAACTTGCTTGAGAGTCGAACTGCATGCCTTAGAGCATCTCCAAAGGCAACCTCAAATCTTCAAATATAAGGTTTTTGGTTCTCCAAAGGCAACCTCAAAACCTCAAATTTTGAGGTTTCATCTTTTTTATTTGCATTTTGGTCCTCATAATTATTTATATCTTAGAAATACTTTTACTAATTTATTATTTTATCATATTAGTCCTTAAATTTTTATGTCTTATAAATAGAAAGTTCATTTTTTCATATAAAAATAAAGAAACACCTTAAAATAATATAAAATATTACATAACATTAAAAACAAATATTACACAATAACAATATTACATTAAGCAAATTTATTACACAAAATAAAACAAGAAAAGAAAATAAAATTACATGAAAACATAAATATTATACAAATTATATATTACAACAATACTAATATTCAGGTAAATTTGATCCCGAACCTCCAAGATCACCAAAATATGGTCCATAAAATTTGGTGAAATTGGAGATTGTTGTGGTTGTTCTTGATTTATTTTTTGTATGATTCTTGCTTGTTCAGATCGAATATACTCACGGGTATTACTATCAGCAATAGTGTGTAAATCTTTTAACAAGATTTTATTCTCCTCGTGCATTTCTTTTAGGGCTAACTTTTTTGCTTGATTTTGCATACGCAATTCAGCTAGCTCGTAACTTTTTTTCCCTACTTGCTGCACTTTCTTTTAAGAAATCTAGGATTTGTTTGTTTGAAGAAACCAAAGTGTCAACAGATGAATTATTACCTTCTGCAATCTTTCTTTGAGTTTTGCTTTCTTCGATCCAATGGGACGTTGTGATGAATTTGATCCACCATCTTCACTACTTAAATTGATTGAAAATGATGACATTCCTGGAGATTGTGATGTTGGAGAACTGGCGATATCGCTCTCGGTGTTAGGAGTATCTTGAATACCGACGCTAACATTGTCTGTGAACTTTGGGATATCCTTCAGCAAATTCCATACATGGTCGAATTTAAAACCTTTCTTTAGTTTCTCAACTTGTACCAACAATCTCTTGGCTTTTTCCATCTGCATAACATTTAGAACAAAAAATTTAGTTATTTACACAAACATATATCATATATAATTAGAGTAGAAAAAATTATATACTTACAATGTCAATTTCCGACGCACCACTTGGATACATATTCTCCACTTGGATTATGCAGCTCTTCAAATTCCTAACCGCATAAATAATAGTATTCATTCTACCTTGTAGTGACCTATTGCTTCTAATTTCCCAACTCCCATTTTTTTGACTATTGTAACCTTTTTTTAATTTTTTCCCATAATTTCCCTATAGCTTGGTTATTGCTACCAATGGGATCTTGTGATATTTCTAAATATACACGACACAATAACTCATCTTCTTGTTGAGTGAATGATGAGCCTCTATTTTTTTCCATATTGTTTATAAAATGAGTTGTTTGAAGTGTGATTTTTTCATTGCCTGAAGTGTATTATTTATACACGATAATGGATGTAAAAGATTTCAAATGAATGGCTACAAATCAATTTTCTAGATTTTCTTATCAAGTTGGATGGATTGGATATGATTTTAATCCAACGGCTGATAATGTGAGAGATCTAATGGATGGTGTAGATTAAATTAGAAAGATTTCCTTATCTTATCAAATAAAAAAATATATATCTATAAAAATGTATACATGGACGTTTCACAAACATCACAACATCACAACTTAGTAAAAATGAATTTTAATATTAGAGAGCCATCTTCTTTTATAAATTCGTCTTCTTCTTCAGACTCATCTGAGTTTGATGAATGGCTGATGAATGAAAATGCATCAACAGAGAGAGAAAAACAAATTGCAGCAAATTTGGATGTCAACAACAACCACCTTCTTCACCAAATTACTCAAGAAAGCGATCATGTAAGTCATCGAGGCTCTATTTATGGTCATGCAGTTATACAACGTGATAGAGAAAATGCTCATCTTAATTTGTTCAATGATTATTTTTCTAATAATCATGTGTATGGTGAGAGAGAGTTCCATCGTCGATTTCGAATGTCAAAGAGGTTATTTCTCCACATTGTTGATGCTGTTAAACAACATGACAACTACTTCACCCAACATCATCTTGTGACTGGTAAAATGGGCTTATCCACCCTCCAAAAAGTAACGGCTATTTTGATGCTGCAGATGAATACATCAAAATAGGAGAGTCTACAGTAATTGAATGCATGAAGAGATTTTGTCGCGCCATTGTAGAACTGTTCTCGGAGTGGTATCTCAGGTCACCAACATCAGAGGACGTTGCCCGACTTCTCAATATCGGCCAACAACATGGATTTCCTGGAATGCTGGGTAGTCTAGATTGTATGCATTGGAAGTGGAAAAATTGTCCAACTGCATGGGCAGGACAATTTGCAGGCCGTAGCGGATCACCCACAATAATTCTTGAAGTTGTGGCCGATTACGATCTATGGATATGGCATGCCTATTTTTGTATGCCAGGCAGCAACAACGATATTAATGTTTTGAATTCATCTAACTTATTTTCAAAACTTGCTCAAGGTATCGCTCCTCCAGCTAATTACATTATTCAGGGACAAGAGTACACCATGGGTTACTACATAGCTGATGGCATTTATCCGAAATGGTCAACTATTGTTCAGACTATAAGTGATCCTCAAAGTCCAAAGAAACAATTATTTGCAGCAAGACAAGAATCATGTCGGAAGGATGTTGAACGTGCGTTTGGAGTTCTACAATCCAAGTTTGCTATCATTACAGGAGCAGCACGTTATTGGAAAAAAGAGGTATTGCATGATATAATGACTGCGTGCATTATAATGCATAACATGATAATCGAGGATGAACGTGATATCACCGCACCGATTAGAGAAGCAAGATCAGTACCAGAGGCAACCGTGGAAATGACAATAAACGAAAATACTTGATTTCAACAATTTTTATCTCGTAATCTACAGATAAAAATAAAGAAACTCATCTAGCTCTTCGAAATGCATTGATTGATCATATATGGGAGCATTACGGAAATAATTAGGTTCAATAATTTTGTAATGTAGTTTTAATTTGAGATTTCGTTTGTGTTTTTATTATTATTTTGTGTAATTTTATTTTATAATGTAATATTTTATTAATTAATAATGTTTGTAATATTTTTAATGTATGTTTTATTGTTATTTATAAAAGTTTTATGATTTTATGTAATTATAATCAATAGCAAGGACTATTATGCAAAATACAAATTCTTTTGAAGTTAAATTTGAGGTTATCCTTTGGAGACACACAACCCTAAACCTCAAATTTGAGGTTTGGCAAACCTCAAATATAAGAGCATCTCCAATGGTGAGAGTCCCCCATGGGCTCTCACCAATTGTTTAAACATATTTTTTTTGAAATTTTTAGATGAGAACTTGTGTTTTTCTTTTTAAAATTTTCTTAGTCCAATGGTAGTTTCTCTAGTGGGTTCTTAGAAATTTTTTTTTTTGAAAATATTTTGATTTTGATGTAATTTGATGTTTGGTTTTGATGTAATTTGATGAATTAGGAAAAAATAATTGGAGTCATTGGTGTTTGGTGTAATTGGTGTTTCAATAGTTCATAATCACATCAAAAACTTGTCAAATGCAAATGAAAGATTCATGATCTACACATATTTTGATTTGAGTGTCTTGTCTCCTACTTAGCCTATACAAGATAGATCTACAAGAAGTGTTGTGTTTTGATATAACAATAACAAGAAGAAGTGTTGTATATATAGAGAAAAGGAGGGTGTACAATCATTCAAAAATATGCAGACTGCAAATCATTCACCCTCTTCACGTTTTGGAGAATCTCAGGTCCATCCTATGTGTTTTTCTCTGTTTAATTGGTCCTCAAACTCATCCCAAGCATCATTACACATGAAAACTGCAAATCACAACCAACAAAAATTTGAGCTTAATGATTCTTAGTTCTAATGATATAACTTAATAAGGAAGCAGCAACACTCTTTTCGATATTCTTGATAGACATATCAACCAATTCCGGGATATGATCCACACCAACAATGCATCCCTCAGCTCCAACCATCAAAGCAATGCCAAATAACAAACACAAGCTAACATATTAAAAATCGTCTATGAGCACAAAATCAGTTACACAACGCAGAGAAACACCAAATAACCCATTTTAGAACAAGTTTCTACCTTATGTGTTGAGAATAAACTGAAGCAGAGATTCCTGGCGAGAGAGAACATAAATCCATGTGGAAGAAGAGAGCACCGGAGAAGCAAGAGAGATTGAGATTAAGAAACTATGAATCCTAAATCAAACATTCAACGACTCATCCACTTCAATCATACCAAATAACAAACACATAACGTCCAATGTATTTAGAAAACCACTTATCGATGCTTAGAACAAAAACCTTAAAACGAACATCAAATTCCCCAAATTAAATCATGATAAACTTCATAAAAGAAGTAGATTCTTACCAATTACGAGCTTCGTCATCGATTCTCTGATTTGATTCATCTTTCACCGGCGCTCGTGACCACCGGCTCTGCAAATGACGAAATCGGCCCAACCACTGCTCGACCTTGATATCGACTGCTTCAATTGAACCTCAATCTTCGGAGCAAAATTCCGGCTCCGTCGCCGTCACCTTCGCCATCGTTTGGTTTTGTTTCGCTAGAGAGAAAGAAAGAGAGAGCGTATCGAGAGAAAACGAAGGTTTTTTTCGACGCGTTTTTTTTCTTTTCAGTTTTGTCAAATAAAACGCCCAATTAGAACGTGACACGTACACGTCTCTCATCTCATCTAAAGTTTCTCACAAGAGAGCACAAGAGAGACAACTCTCTCCATTAAAATTGTTTCTGAATTATTTTTTCACAAATTTGCTGAGAGAAACCATTGAGAGAACCCAAAAATTGAGCCATTGGAGATGCTCTAAGGTCCCCTTTGGAGATGCTCTTAGAGTGTATTGCAAGGTATATTACCGAATTGCCAATTCATTCATTCGTTAAATTAGTCAACATATAAATAGATAAAAGTTTTATTGAAGTATAATCTTAAACTTGAGTATGAATTATAACATAAAGATTAAAAAAAAACTTGTGACCGAATATTTAGTTGCAATCAGTAATTTGCGACTCTTTCTTTTGACTAAAACCGTAGTCGCTAAATCGACTCAAATTGCGATTATTTTACGTCTATATTGCTTGGGTCGCAAAAAAGTCAGATAATAGTCAAGACACTGGAACTCTTTGGCGATGACTTTATTGCGTCGTAAAGTTGCGACAATTTTGCTTCTATCTTTTTGGTAGTCGCTGAGTAGTCTTAAAATAGTCACAAATTAGTTGTTCTTTTTTGCGACCAACAAAAGCGTCACAAAGCTTAGTCCCAAAATGCAGGTTTTTTTTTTGTAGCTTTGACGCTTTGCTCTGTTCTTTAATTTACTCTTTTTTTTTCATCCCATCTTTGATTTCTTCTTCTCATCAAGCTTTTTTCTTGCTGCAAGGTTTAATCAAAGGACTTTTTCAGCTTTTAAAGTTGTTAGCTTGTCTTGTTTACTGTGAATATGTTTCCAAATTACACCACAAAAATCCCATCTTTGTAAATTTTTCAAATAATAATTTCAATAAAAAAATGTTATTTCTTAAGTTCTTCTATGAGCTTTTGGACTCTCTCATGTTCATCTACTCACTTGGCCACGTTGATATATAAACCAAAAACCAAGATTGACAAAAAATAATTTTGATTTCGGGTAATTGAGAAAGTTCTCTGGCGACGAAAATTTTGGGAAAAAGAGAAAGAAATCAAAACCAAAACGACAAGAATTAATTGGATTCGAAACTAGCAGAGAGGTAAGTTGTAGTTGGAGAGAACTTTCCAATCTTCAAGAACAAGGTAAGTGAGGCAGGAGACTTGTCAAATGTTCTTGGAGAATCTTGTCTTTGATATGCAGAATTCGAGAATACTACAGTTTCTAATACATGGATTAGCATACAAGTTACCGTAAAACCAAGGGCTACACACTTCTTAAAATCATCAGTAACTTAAACAGTAGCTGGAACTTTGGAGTCCACTGATTTGAGAACCTCCTCACCCATTTCCTTGCATCCCACCAGTTTCTGCATTTTCAAAACACAAAAGACTTTTCAAGTATATTGTCACTAACTTGTACAAAACAAATGACAGAAATCATCATACACATACATTTCCAGGGGAGTAGATGTCTCCGGTTCTGAAACCTTTGTTCAGAGCATCCAAGACCGCGTCTTCAATCCTCTTTGCAGCCTTTTCTTCTCCAAGTCCATACTTGAGAAGCATCGCCGCACTGAGAATGGTGGCCAATGGGTTTGCCTTGTCTTGTCCAGCTATATCTGGTGCTGAACCATGTATAGGTTCAAAGAGTCCAGGTCCCTAGTTTCATCACAAGTTTAACAATCAATATAACATGAGGAACCTTGAAATATGATTAGATTTAGTCTTATTTACCGATTCACCAAGACTTGCAGATGGAAGCATCCCAATGCTTCCAGTGATCATTGAAGCTTCATCAGACAATATATCACCAAAAATGTTATTGGTGACGATTGTGTCAAACTGCAATGTTTTAAAAACGCCGTGAGTACTAGTTCCACTTGTGTGTTACCTTTAAACATGGGCGAAGATCGATCACCTGTTTCGGGTAACGGATAAGCTGCATTGCAGCATTATCCACATACATATGTGATAGTTCAACATCTGGATATTCAGAGGCTAAAGCTGTTACTCTTTTCCTCCACAATATTGATGCCTAAATGAAACAAAACAAAAAATTTTGTATTACGAAAAACAAACAAGAGTGTCAAAACAAGAGTGTCAAAACATACATCCAACACATTGGCTTTATCGACAGAACACAGCTTGCCACGCCTTTTCCTAGCAGTCTCGAATGCAACACGAGCAATTCTGTCAATCTGAAGAAGATAAAGCAATGCGTTAATACATTGCTCACAGAGCAGATTGTGAAGATCGAGTTAGTACCTCGTGAGCTGCGTAGATCTCTGTATTAACACCGACTTCTTCGCCATTTTCATTGATGGTAATGCCTCTTGGCTCTCCAAAGTAAATACCTCCAGTGAGCTCCCTTACAATCATCATATCAACACCTTGTGCTACTTCTTTCTTCAATGTGGAAGCATCAACTAGCTGAACAAACAAAAACAACAGAAAAAATTTGAGTATATTTACAACTACAAGCAAAAGTGACAATAAGCAAATCAAAACCTGTGGCAAAACTGTAGCAGGTCTCAAATTAGCAAAGACTTTGAGATCTCTTCGAAGGTGTAAGAGACCCATCTCAGGTCTCAGATGTTTCTCATTCTTGTCCCATTTGTAACCTCCGATAGCTCCAAGAAGAACGGCATCAGACTGTTTTGCAGCGGTGGAAGTTTCCTCCGGCAGAGGAACTCCGACCAAATCCAAGGCTGCTCCTCCGAAAGGCATCTCCTGGAAATCAAACTCCAGTCCTTGGAGAAATCCAGCTTTCTGAAGCACATTCTTAGCAACAGATATTACTTCTGGACCGATGCCATCGCCGGGAAGCAGAGCGATGTTATACCGTTTTTTCACCGGTGAAGCGGCGGCGCACCTAATTCGATACGGCGCACGAAACTTATGATCGGTATATCTTCCCGGGACGATCTTGATCGAATCCAGAGTGATGTTAGTTTGCAAAAACGCCGCCATCTTTTTTTGGAGTTTGGAATTGTGACCAGTGAGTGTCACACTAGTTATACACCATAGGGCACCTCCATCGACCATTGTCTCCATTGGCAAGGAGACCGGTTATCTCTGGTTATTGGTTTACCTGATCTTGGTTCAATGTTCTCATTCTTTTTTATGTATCTTATTTTATCTTATTATATAAAATATGATTTTCAAAAGTTAGTAAAATCGTGCAACGTGTTAAATTTATCGATCTCAGATTTTTACACGTGTAAATCAAAAATTTATATAAGAAAACAATATGTACTTGTCAAATTTATCGATCCCATCTCAATATTTTAACACGTGTAAAATAAAAATCTCTTTTAATTTATTTAAGAAAAAAATTCATAAGGAAAGTATACGTATATATCTTATATAAAAATAATCGAAAAATCAAAAGAAGATAATTATAAGGAAACTATATGGATCTTATTAAATAAAAATGACAATTTAACAAAACAAAAATTTTCTTTTAACAATTTTAAAATTATAAAAAGAGAACTGTAAGAAATTATAAAATTAAACAGTCTTTAAAATATAAAACTATAATTATAATGAAACTATACATAAATTTTCTATAAAAATAAAAATATAGAAAGATAATTATAAGGAAGCTATACATATAAAATTATAAGGAAAATATTATAAAATAGAAATTATAAAATTATTTACTAATTCTAATTTTAAGTTACTAATTCTCAAAAAAAAAGTATTTAGGAAATTATATAATTAATTAATATCCTACAAACGATTGTAAATACTTAACTCTATATAAACAAATAGAATGTTCATATTTTTTCACCTAACAAAATAAATTCTTCAAAAACACCACTATTGATACAATTACTTCGTTCTAATGGTTAAGCTTTACTTTTTTCGTAAAAAAAAAATTATTTAGAACGTCATACATTCAATTTTAATGTCTAAAAGATCATATACGTTCTATTGATATATGTTCTATGGACCATATGGTCATTGGCTTTTTAGGTTTTCAATAGTGAGAGGTGGTGGATTCACCGAGCAAAGCGAGTGTACACTAAACTTGCAAACAGATTAATGATAGTATATACCGTAAATATTTACTATATAAAACTTGGTTTTCAAATTTAGAAAGTTATTATATAAATTTTGGTTTGCGAAGTTAGTAATTAATATGATCGTGACACGTGTCAACTCTATCGATCATATTTTGACACGTGTAAAAAAGAAAAAATATATATATATTTATAATATATTAAAAATTCTAAAAGTAAACGGATTAATATTTTTTTTAAAAGAGAATTTGATACATGTAAAAAAAATTATATAAACAAAAAGAAAGTTGTGGAAGCCCCCTTGGCCCATTGGTTGACCAAGGGTTAATTAATGCTTCTACACCAAGAGGTCTGGGGTTGGAGTCCCAGATATTGCGATTTATTAATAAATTTGCAGATTAAAGGAGGCAAGTGTGCAGGAGATCTCCAGCGAAGTACAATTATAGCCATTCGCCAGGATTCTACGCAGAGAGAGAAGTGTCGTCAGGTCGTGGATCATTGAAGGTGTCCGTCAAGAGCATGGAGAAGGAAGTGTCGACTGTCATGGATCTAATAAGGGTCGGAAGGAATTGTCCGTTGTAGAATCGTCTATGTAACAGTTCTCATAATTTGCAATAAATAATAAATCTAGACGTCAAAAAAAATAAAATAAAAAGAAAGTTACAATATATTACAAATCCTAAAAGTTAAAGAATTACTATTACTTTTTTTTTCCTAAAAGATATAGAAGATATATATAAAAAAAATTATGAATAAATAACAAATCTTAAAAGTAAAAGAACCTTTCTTAAACGTATATATAAAAAAGATAATATAGCAAATTACTAATCGTATAGTATATTTTTGAGTCAACAATTTTAGTAGTTAAAGAAACTATGTAAAAGTGAAAGTAAAGAGACATATATTTTGGCTTAATGTGTTCATAGAGACATTTTGTAGGTAGTCGTAAAGAGCATACTTTAACATCTAAAAAATATATGAATGTAAAAACACTTTTTAGTGGTAAAATAAATAGTAAATTTGGTAATAGATGTAAATAAGATGACGGGTTAACTAGTGGTTTGCATCTAAAATATTTTCTAAAAAAGTTGTTGAATTATTGTAAGCGAGATGATAAAACTATGGTTTTCAAGATTTGACAATAATAATAATGATAAAAATTTGGAAAAAATTTTGGTGATTAATAATTTATTTTATTGGAATATTGTAATAAACATTACAATAAATCTAAAATATACAAATGCAAATGGTTTATTAAGACAAAAGAATAAATATATGAATAACTTTTTTCTCTAACTAAAAAATTATATATATTTTAAAAATAATTTCTACTTACAACCAAATTTCTAATCTAATTTATTTTGTTAAATTTGATTTTAGTTAAAAACATTTAAACCCGTCCATCGGACGGGTCCTAATCTAGTTATATAAAAAGTATGGTTTTCAAATTATTCATACGATCGTGGCACCTATCAAATTCATCGATCTGTGACACTAGTTAAACAAAAAATTCCTCTTACTTATTATAAATAAAACTATACGTACGTGTCAAATTTATCGATTTTAGATTTTAACACGTATAAAACAAAAAAGAATATTGATTTTGAAAAAACATTATACGTATATATCTTATATATAAAATTCTAAAAATCTAAAGAAAATAATTATAAGGAAACTAGATGTATCTTATTAAATAAAAACAGAAATTTAAGAAAAAATAATAATTGTTTGGTATATAATAATATCAAATTCAACCCTTACGTGGAGTTATTATTTTCAGATTATAATCCCAATGAAAAAATTGCTTGTACAATCCATCATTCGTTATTTTTAAAATTAGTTATAGAATCAAATTTTTAAATATTTAGAAGTGTCAAATCTTATTTAAACTATGTTATCATATAACCTTAACATATCGTCTGTTAAAGAGATTATAATTTTTTTTTATCATATAATACATTATATTTAATCCGTGCTAGAAAAAATAAATTAAATATTTATGATATTATTTAAAAATATCAAGTTAAACTATTTTTAAGTATTCCTAATTAAAATATTTTAACAATTTTATTGTAGTATATAAATGTATTGATCTTCAACTATAGTTCAACTAGATCATATATCATGGATGAGCCTTAGTCTCGACGAGTTCTAGTTAGATATAATAGAACATGCCCGACCCTACTTGTGTCAATGCCGAAACATAAAACCAAAACAAGTCAAAAAAATCATTACAATAATGTAATTCTTAAATAACAAAGTATGTCATTAATAGTAAATTGCAGAAAATGGTCGACTTATAGTTTTTACAGAGTGTGGGGTCAAATACTTGGAATGGCTGGCTAATCCAGTCGTCCTCATAAAAATCATAACAATTCATAAACAACATACACATAAGTATCCAAAAATTACCAAAGATAATCCATAATAAGCTTTCAACTTTGAAAGATTTGATTGCTGGCCAGATTTACTGTTAACGTACTGCTGCAATTTCTCGATCTCATGATTCAGAGACTCAAAAACTTGCACAACTATAAAATATTCAATATAAAATTCTTAATTTGCAAATTTAAGTCGGAGCTAAATCAAACAAAATTTGCACTTAATTTACAAATTCTTAATTTTACAAGTTAAATAAATTAATATGATTATTGTATTTGTACACTTAATTTGCAACCTTAGGTTGGAAATAATGAACTCTCTAAATATCTAATTGGAATTCAGATGATAGTTAATGACTAAATTCTTTATTGTTGTCGGAGTTTACTCGTAGGTAGACTAAGTCAATTACTGTGACCCAAGAAAATACAAAGGATCAGAAATAACCATACATATAAAAGTATTGTATAGGTACAATAAAATTTGTTTAAACTTTTTTGAAAACAAGTCAACGATGATTCTCTAATTTGTATTGCTAAAATGAGTGGTTCATTCAAAATTAGCAAAAATGAGGAAAGAATGGAAAGGTAATGATAAGGTTGCCATACAACCCATACCTAACTCTCAACTATATCTCAACCCCCATTCATTTAATTTAACTATTAAGCCATTACTATTATTTCTTTGTCAACGAGACATTACTAATCCTCTTTTTTTTCCGTCAAAATAACTTAAATTAATTGAAAAGATCATTGTACAATTCATTAACAATCCAAGAAGGAGGATTAGTGCTATCAAAATTAAAACTAGATCTTATGCTGCCATTGAGCTATAAATTATGAGCTACTTCAATACAACTACGGTTAATATAATCGAAACGAATTTCTTAAAACTTTGTTGCCCAGAACTTGATATCGAGAAGGAGTCCTGCAATAAATACATCCGATAGTCCATTATTGATATTGTTAATCAAAGTTTCTTAGTCCCCTTTGAAGTGAGGTTGCGTGAAACCCCCGGCTCCAAGTCCTCATTTTTAATCTTATTTTAAATAATCAAACAAACTGAAGAACCAGATTTGGTTTTTTTTTTGGCGATTTTCATTTATCCTATACTATTATTTGGGGAGTACAATTTATGGATTACCCTTAATTAACCTTCCTCTTTGTAAGAATTTACGTAAGAATGCCATTAGAAATAAAATTTTATAGAGTAAATTAATTCAACTCATTAAGGATAAACAAGTCAAATACTATTTTATGTAATTTAATTAATTTAATTTAATTATAAAAACGAAAATCTATTATTAATTTCTTTAAAAAGAATGACCAATCAAAATGAACATATAAGATTTGATATCTAACTTACCATATTAATTTGTTATTAATCATTATACTTCACCTCTCATCTTTATATGATTCTATTTCTATAAATAAATAAATCATTATATCATCTATATAATAAAAAAAAAGTAAATTTTTTCCGCATAAACCAAGATTTCAATTTTTAAAAACGAATAGAAATTATTCAATGTATGAAAGAACAAATTTAACGGGTCAAAAATTCATATTTGAGTAATATATTCCTTTTTTTTTAATATCATCAATACTTAATAAATCAAAAATTTATGAACTATAAATACTCTAATTTGATTTTTTGAAACAAATATTTATAATAGGCGGCGGGTTGAATATAATATATTATATGATGAAATGAGTTATGATCCTTATAACTATTGAATATTTATATTTAATTTCATATCATTTTTTTAAAATTCATAATTTTACATAATACCATAAAAATTTTTTAATAATTTTAATTTGGAACATTTTAAAATAGTTTAATTTAATATATTAAAGAATATCATAAATATTTAATAGATTAGAAAGATTAAAAAAAATTATAAATACATTAATTTGATTTTCTAAAAAGATATGTTTAAAACATTTATAGTAGGCGGCGGGTTAAATGTAATGTATTATATGGTAGAAAGTTATGATCCTTATAACAGACGGCATTTTAAGATTTTATGATGAGATGAGTTAAATAAGGTTTGACACTTCTAAATATTTGAAAATTTGATTCTGCAAGCAATTTTGAAAATAATAAATAATAGATTGTGCCGCAATATTTTCATACGGATTGTAAAATGAAAATATAGAATCCACACACGGATTGAATTTGGTATTATTATATACCAAATATATGTTCATAACATATTTGATTATGTGAATAATTGGTAAATTCCGTAATTAGCTCAAACAAATCTCTATTTCAACAACCAATGAATCAAAATTTGAAAAAATAATTTTCTAAATTAATTCAAAATAATAGCTAATTTTCTTAAGTAATTCAAAATAATCTACGTTTTAGATGCGATTCATTTATGATATTTTGATTTTTGATCTAACTAAATTATATGCACTCTCATTTTGTGGTTGTTAACATAAATTAACTCATTGTTCAAACAATATTAATTTTTTTTTAAAATAATCTTATTTTCCGTTTTCATATCTTAAAAAAAAATATCCATAATTGAATACTATAGGAAAAAATATATTCATTCTAATATTATATATAGGGACTGACAAAAAAATATTATTTTTTCACTTACTATTATAATATATCATAACTTTATTCTAAAACATAAAATTTATAAATTTTGTAATAAATGAAATTCAACCCGTACTGTAGTACGGGTGATGATCTAGTTTTTATGTAAAACAAACAGTGGAATAATTGATTTAAAAAAAAATTATTCGTACAAATAAGAAACTTAATATTGGAAACATTAAACTTGAATGCCTTTCTATCACTAAAACATAAAATGTAAACTAAATTTTAAAGATCAATATGTAATATTATAAAATGTTTTAGAAACTGAATTCAACATATCTTATTGGTCAAACATTTTTACTATCTAACAAATTAAATTAACGATCTGATGATTGATTCTAAGGATTATTACTTCTAAGATAATATAAATTATCGCTTTATTAAAAGAGAAATTTTATGTATTAAAACTACTGCTTTATATCACTTCTACTGAAGTGATGTCAAATTATTTTATCACAACATCAATTCTTATAACTGATGCTAAACCAAATCTTTTGTATTATCTATCAATACGTTTATTAATACGTAATTTTTAAATTGATATTGTTTATTTTTTGTGATACTATATAAGTGATGCAATCAACCATTTTTCTTGTATTGTATGAAAATGATTTGTCTAAAATCATATATCAGGTAATCAAAGAGATAGATGCACATGTACTAAATTAAAGGATATCTATACATATGAGAATATGTCTCTTATTTAAAACCATCGATATGGCTAGGATCACAATCACCAACACCTCTACGGCTCGGATCATGCTCCCACAAAGAACTACTACATCTTACATGAGAGATCCCGAACTATTGCTTAGAGCCTCAAAGATAATTCTATCTGACTATGAGAGTCTCCCGAATCCTTATCCCTCACTTTTTGAGAAACCGTGGTTTAAACTGTTTTCCTTTATGGAGAAACTATCTATCCCCCCTCCTCCTATATGGAGAGAACTCTATTTACAAGTTTTTGTCCTTGGCTTTCGGCTTTACAAACCGTGTAAGCGTCCAATCTTCATTACCTTTGTGATACTTTGTGTAGAACATCTCGCGTCGATGAGGATAAAGGTTTTGAAATCGTCTTCAACGTGACAACGTCACTATGTCAATCGACGAACGTGACTATCACCTCACCTCCCGAAATTCTCGTGGAAGTGCTTTCGACTCGCCATGGATTTGCTTGTGCCAATTTGCTTTCTAGCTTTTGCCTCCAAGCGCTTATGGATCACCGGTCGAATTACCTTTATCTATCGTTTTGTAGCATTGGGGAATGCTCTTTCTTTTCATGTTATTAACATTGGGATCTTTGAATCCTTCCTATCATTGTACTTTGATTTGGTTTGTTTGTTTGAATGAATGAAATCGAGTATTTGCACAAAAAAAAAAAAAGTTTAAAACCATTGATATAGGGAGTTGTGATGATATCTGTATATTGTAAATGATTTTGTTTTTAAGATGCATGGTTTGCAACACAATGCTTCTATGAATTGAAATAGACGATATAGTCTGGAATGTGGTAAATGTTATTATCCTTAGCTTAACATGGCCATGCATATTTTTATGAGATGACCTCATGATAGTATGAGGTAGGTAGATGAAGGATTGGTAAAAAGCTATGAAATGATTTTACATGACTAACTTTTTTTTTGATAAACAAAGAAATATACATGACTAACTTGAACTTTTGTTATTGCATATTTCATATGATGGATGCAACACTAATCTAGATCTTGGTCCAATATACGTTCTACTCAATGAGAAACCCTAATAACAGAAAAAAAAAAAACATTTGAAACAAAAAATTCCAAGCAAGAGTAAAATAAAATGTTGGTCACCTCTTACCAAAAAAAAAAATAAAATGTTGGTCACCTAAACCACCCAACCCTGCGTCAACGACTCAACAAGCAAATACAATTCCTCTTGGCTTTAAATTTATATAGTATTATATGGCACATTCCTAAGACAATATTAAATATATTGTTTTGAAAACGGAAATAGACCGACCAAATAAACGAAATAATAAATCTCATACAATGCGATCCCTTTGCCATGGCCTCTTCTCTTGTGACGTATTTGAAGTTCATTTATCACAGACCGTAGAAATTTACTGTCTTCTTTATGGCTTACCTAATACTATTTTAAAATAGATTTCTTTCATTGCTTAACAAATCTATACTATTCTTTTATTCGGCACAAATCTATGTTTTTGCTAATATTCAAATAGATGTCTCGATCAATAAGTACTCCATCGTTGAGAGATCGTTATGCAGTGAACCATTTTTTGTTCACGTATGTAGTAAACTTTTAAATAAGAAATTTATGAAATAACACATAAATTAAAGAAATTAATTATACAGTACACAAAAACAAAGTATATAATAATAAATTGCCTACCCAAAAAAAAGTACATAATAATAAATTAAAGTTAGCTAAATAGAATATAATTCTAAAGACAATAAAGAATAATATTTCTTGATTTGGCTTGCGAATATATATACAGAAAAAAGTTTCCAACAAGTTAAATGTATCTTAACATAAAGCACTAAGAATGGTATATTAATTTAAATATAACCTAAAAAACTATGCAATAGATTTTTTTGTGACCGAAGATGATCGTACATTCTTTCAAATTAGTTAAACTCAAGAAAATTTTGCATTCTGATTTTTTTTTGTTGGTTAATTTATAATTAACTCTACTTCTTTATCTTTTTCTGTTTTTTGTGGTAGACATTGTAAATCTTATATTAAAAAAAATTGGTAATATAGCATATCTCTAAAAACTACATACACTAATGAAAACTAAAATATCCGGGAAAACTAAACCAACGAAAAATATTATAATCTCCAAAGATATCTGCTAAACTTAAGTTTTTATCGATTAAATCTAATCATATTCACTGGTTTTTTTTTTACGAAAACAGAAATTTGTACAAATTTCAGAGAATTTTTCTGGTATTCATATGTTTTATTGGGTTTGGTAAATAAAAAACATTATACCAAAATTTCGAATAAAACTTTGTATAATAAAATGAGAACCATTGGAAATAAATGTATAGCGGAAAAAACAAGAGTGGAAGATGAAAAGAGGTAGCTGAGGAACAACTACGGCGCCTCCTAACAAAAAGGGATCGAAAAAAAACAATGGAGAAGGTGTGGAGTGTGGCGGAGGCAGAGACCACGTGCTCTCTCTTCTCTTCTTCTCCTTCGTTTTCTTCTTCTTCCTCTCTTCTTCATCTCCCATTATTATTAACTCTTTTGACCCCACCTTCCTTCTCCTCTTCTAACTCCAACCTACCCTCTTCTCTCTTCTCTTTAAACCCTTGTCTCTCTCTCTCTTTCTCTCTCATTCTCTTTCATGTCTTCTGTGTTATTCTTTAGGTAAACCACCCACAATTCTCTGACTCCTCTTTAAGCCAATTTGTGTCATTCAAGGTTTGAAGTTTGCTTCTTTTGCTGATTTTGTCATCTGGGTGTTTTAAAGTTTTGATTTTTATGGTTTAGCAATCAGAATTTGGACTTGTTTTTGTGATTTCAAATTCTGTTTTTAGAGTTGGGTAAAGACTTCAATTTTCTGGAATTTTCAATTGTGGGGTTTTAATCATTAGTTCTTTTCTGAGATCTCTCAGATTTCTTAAGGAACTCATTATTATTGGGTAATGATACTTTCTTACTTGCAAGATCTTTGCTTATGATTGTGTTTTGCTTTTTCTATACTTTTTGTTTCTTCATGTGAATACGCAAAACATTGCTGTCATCTTTGTTAATTCCACCTTGTATCTTCATATGAATGAACTCTGAAGCATCTTTGTTTGTGAGATTAAGCAACCGAAACCTGGTTGTTTTTATAGTCCTGTTATGCTCTTACAAGTCATTTTGTTAGATAGCATCTTTTTGTTGCTCAATTTCTGTCTGGAAGTACAATTCTGAGACGATGTTGCTACACATTTCTTTGTAAAGTGATTCAGTATGTGTTTATGACTGTTTTACAGATATATCTGAAGCTTAAAGGACAGTGACAATGGCTGGCTCGGTTAACGGGTATCAGAGTGCTATCGGACCTGGTATAAATTATGAGACGGTGTCTCAAGTTGATGAGTTCTGTAAATCACTTGGAGGAAAAAGGCCGATCCATAGTATTTTGATCGCTAATAATGGAATGGCGGCTGTCAAGTTTATACGTAGCGTCAGAACGTGGGCTTACGAAACATTTGGTACGGAAAAAGCCATATTGTTGGTGGGGATGGCGACCCCTGAAGACATGCGGATCAATGCGGAGCATATCAGAATCGCTGATCAGTTTGTTGAGGTTCCGGGAGGAACCAACAATAACAATTATGCTAACGTTCAGCTTATTGTGGAGGTGAATTATCCTGTTTTACTGTACAGAACACATGAATTAAGCTCAACATCAGCAAGAAAGTTGTCGTCTTTGGAGTTATTTTTCATTCATATTTTTCTAAAACCTGTGTGCAGATGGCTGAGGTAACACGTGTGGATGCAGTTTGGCCTGGTTGGGGTCATGCATCTGAAAATCCTGAATTACCTGATGCTCTAGATGCAAAAGGAATAATATTTCTTGGTCCTCCAGCATCTTCAATGGCAGCACTAGGAGATAAGATTGGTTCTTCGTTGATTGCACAAGCTGCTGATGTACCTACTCTGCCATGGAGTGGTTCCCATGTAAGTAAATTTACTCCTGTTAAGGTTAGCTTGTTTACCAGAGTTATATTGTTATTTTCTAAATAGTGAATTCCTATGTTTGCAGGTTAAAATACCTCCTAATAGTAACTTGGTAACCATCCCCGAGGAGATCTACCGGCAAGCATGTGTCTACACTACTGAAGAAGCGATTGCTAGCTGTCAAGTTGTCGGTTACCCAGCAATGATCAAAGCGTCGTGGGGTGGTGGCGGTAAAGGCATTAGGAAGGTCAGCTTGTGTAGACATGCCTTTTGATTGTAGAATAAGCCGATTACCACAGAAGTATACTTATTCTGGTTTGAAATTTTTAGGTCCATAATGATGATGAGGTTAGGGCACTATTCAAGCAAGTTCAGGGTGAGGTCCCAGGCTCACCGATATTCATAA
Organism: Arabidopsis arenosa; assembly: GCA_905216605.1. Lineage (NCBI taxonomy): Eukaryota > Viridiplantae > Streptophyta > Magnoliopsida > Brassicales > Brassicaceae > Arabidopsis > Arabidopsis arenosa. Next base: position 16,022,815 of record LR999451.1, read on the forward strand.
TGAAGGTTGCGTCACAGGTATGGCTACTTAACTATATCTCTTGATCTAAGCATAGCTGAGTTCTTATATGGTTACTTTACTAGAGAATTTAACGCAGTAATGCATTGCTTTTCTTTACATTTCATTTTTCTATTTTTTTTGTATAGAGTCGGCATTTAGAGGTCCAGCTGCTCTGTGACAAGTATGGAAATGTTTCAGCTCTGCATAGCCGTGATTGTAGCGTCCAGAGAAGACATCAAAAGGTTTGTTAGTGGTTGATTCTGGATTTTTTTAATTGTCTGGTTATGTAGAACAACATTCTGTCTAATTTATTCTTATATGGTTATGTACATCAATTTTTATTCTCCAACTGAGTTATAGTCCCTTTTGGCGATGGTAAATTATTGCATGAGCTCTTACTTTATCGTTTGTATCATAGATCATAGAGGAAGGTCCAATCACTGTGGCTCCGCAAGAAACCGTGAAGAAACTTGAGCAAGCAGCTAGAAGGTTGGCTAAGAGTGTTAACTATGTTGGAGCTGCTACTGTTGAGTATCTCTACAGTATGGACACTGGGGAGTACTACTTCTTAGAGCTTAACCCTCGCTTACAGGTTGGTTTCATACTACAGCTTTTTGCTTTGAAATCTATTAAAAGGTTTGGACTTGAAAATTGAATGACTTGTTTAATTTGATGTTTGAGGTCAGGTTGAGCACCCTGTAACTGAGTGGATTGCCGAGATAAATCTTCCTGCTGCCCAAGTTGCTGTGGGGATGGGAATTCCTCTCTGGCAAATCCCTGGTATAATCTGCATCCTTATGTTTAGAGGCAGATGTTCCTCTTCTTTATCCATGCACACGAGTAATGTACTATCTGTTTCTCTTTGATTTCGAAGAGATAAGACGGTTCTATGGTATAGAACATGGTGGGGGTTATGATTCTTGGAGAAAAACATCTGTTGTAGCCTTCGCTTTTGACTTTGATAAAGCTGAATCTATAAGGCCAAAAGGTCATTGTGTGGCTGTACGTGTGACAAGTGAGGATCCTGATGACGGGTTCAAACCAACCAGCGGTAGAGTTCAGGTAATGTGATATCTGTGGAATGCAAAGTTATAAAGTTCATTCACTGAGAACTGTGTGGGTAACACTTGTATGAACTTGCAACAGGAATTGAGTTTTAAGAGCAAGCCAAATGTGTGGGCGTACTTCTCTGTCAAGGTAATTATATCTATAGACACTCTGCTATTTAACGTGTTTCGCTATGTTTTAAATCTTACGACTACTTTTTTACAGTCTGGTGGTGGCATTCACGAGTTCTCGGATTCCCAGTTTGGTAAGTTGAATGAAATAAATGTATTTGGGCTGCTAGGTTCTTTTCTTGAGTTTACAAGTTGAAACTTCCTTTAATCTTTTATTCAGGACATGTTTTTGCATTTGGGGAATCCAGAGCCCTGGCGATAGCGAATATGGTTCTTGGGCTAAAAGAAATTCAAATCCGTGGAGAAATTAGGACTAACGTTGACTACACGATCGACCTTTTACATGTACCTTTCCTTCTTGCACACAAAATTTACACTCTGTGTTTACAATACCCTGACAAGATCATTTCAATTGTTAACCAGGCTTCTGATTACCGAGAAAACAAAATTCACACTGGTTGGTTGGATAGTAGGATTGCTATGCGGGTCAGAGCTGAGAGGCCTCCATGGTATCTCTCTGTTGTCGGTGGGGCTCTCTATGTAAGAACCTCTTTCTCAGAGATTTATTTGTCTTGAAAAGTTTCTATCTGGTGACGAGATGTTTTATTTGTCCAGAAAGCATCAGCGACCAGTGCTGCTGTGGTTTCAGATTACGTTGGTTATCTGGAGAAGGGGCAAATTCCCCCAAAGGTAATCCAATATCAGCGCTCTCTTGTGCCTTTTTAGTAATGTTCTTGTAGCTTACTTTTTCTCTCTTAACTTGCAGCATATATCTCTTGTACATTCTCAAGTGTCTCTGAATATTGAAGGAAGTAAATATACGGTATGCGCCTACTATCAAAATTTTACTTCTCTGCATTTCTTCCTTTCCTCTGCCATATTATTTTTGCACTGAAGATGTTGTAACCGAGGCTCACTAACCTGAATATAACTGTTTCTAGATTGATGTAGTCCGGGGTGGATCAGGAACCTACAGGCTAAGAATGAACAACTCAGAAGTTGTAGCAGAAATACACACTCTACGTGATGGAGGTCTGTTGATGCAGGCAAGTTTTATATCTTTATTCTATACTACAAGACAAGGACATACATGTATCACTCATAAAAAAAACTTCTGGAGAATCTTACTTTCTTTTCTTGTTTTCGCTGTTGCAGTTGGATGGCAAAAGCCATGTGATATATGCAGAGGAAGAAGCTGCAGGAACTCGTCTTCTCATTGATGGAAGAACTTGTTTGCTACAGGTTTCCAATGTTTTGTTTTGTGTGTTTACCATATTACTTTACGTTTCTCTGAAGTCATTTGTAGCTTTAAGCTGTCTGTCAATTTTGGCTTATTCAGAATGACCACGATCCATCAAAGTTGATGGCTGAGACACCGTGCAAGTTGCTGAGGTATTTGGTTTCCGACAACAGCAATATTGATGCTGATACGCCTTATGCCGAAGTTGAGGTCATGAAGATGTGCATGCCACTTCTTTCACCTGCTTCAGGAGTTATCCATTTTAAAATGTCTGAAGGACAAGCCATGCAGGTGAAAATTCGCTCCATTGCTAAACAAAAATCCTGCAGTTTTGTCGAAAATTGATTAACCCATCCGTTATTTTTTTCACAGGCTGGTGAACTTATAGCCAAGCTTGATCTTGATGATCCTTCTGCTGTAAGAAAGGCCGAACCCTTCCATGGAAGTTTCCCAAGATTAGGGCTTCCAACCGCAATTTCCGGTAAAGTTCATCAGAGATGTGCTGCAACATTAAATGCTGCCCGCATGATTCTTGCCGGATATGAGCATAAAGTTGATGAGGTAAACACTATTTGTTTTTCCTATTTAATCCAACTTTTCTATTAGATTATTTGAGTCTATTATTGCTCATATATTGCAGGTTGTTCAAGACTTACTTAATTGCCTTGATAGCCCTGAACTGCCATTTCTTCAGTGGCAAGAGTGCTTTGCAGTTCTGGCGACACGACTACCTAAAAATCTCAGGATCATGGTAAACACTTGTATACTATTCATAATCCGGTTTCCTTTACTGCGATATTTGTATCGAGTTCAAGACTTTTAATGCTTTTCTAAATAAAACTCTTTATCAGCTAGAATCAAAGTATAGGGAATTTGAGAGTATCTCCAGAAACTCTCTGACCGCCGATTTCCCTGCCAAACTTTTAAAAGGCATTCTTGAGGTGATTGACTATTATTTCTTCCATTAGAAGTACCATCCTGTTTTTCACTCTCTGAAAATTTTCGGTCTACTTCTTGCAACAGGCACATTTATCTTCTTGTGATGAGAAAGAGAGAGGTGCCCTTGAAAGGCTCATTGAACCGTTGATGAGCCTTGCAAAATCTTATGAAGGTGGTAGAGAAAGTCATGCCCGTGTTATTGTTCATTCCCTCTTTGAAGAATATCTATCGGTAGAAGAATTATTCAATGATAACATGCTGGTATTATATGGTTCAATAGCTAATTAACAGATTTTTGGTTACTAGCGATGACTGAGGCGTCTAAATAATCATTTTATTTTCTTGAATAGGCTGATGTTATAGAACGCATGCGTCAGCAATACAAGAAAGATCTGTTGAAGATTGTGGATATAGTGCTCTCACACCAGGTCTGTGATCATCTTTCTTAGAGCAGGTTTTTCTTTTCGTCATCACTATGTCACTAAATTAGTTCTTCTTTTCAGGGCATAAAAAACAAAAACAAACTCGTTCTCCGGCTCATGGAGCAGCTTGTTTACCCTAATCCTGCTGCTTACAGAGATAAACTTATCCGATTCTCGACACTTAACCATACTAACTACTCTGAGGTGCGTTTGATTGCTTTTTGTTTTATAATATTTATGTTTACATTCTCAACTGATGATAAGTTTGTGTGTGTAGTTGGCGCTCAAGGCAAGTCAATTGCTTGAACAGACCAAACTAAGTGAACTTCGTTCAAACATTGCTAGAAGCCTTTCAGAGTTAGAAATGTTTACAGAGGACGGAGAAAATATGGATACTCCCAAGAGGAAAAGTGCCATTAATGAAAGAATAGAAGATCTTGTGAGCGCATCTTTAGCTGTTGAAGACGCTCTCGTGGGACTATTTGACCACAGCGACCACACACTTCAAAGACGGGTTGTTGAGACTTATATTCGCAGATTATACCAGGTTAGAGTTCATTCTTCCGCACCTTTATTACTCAAAATTCTTTTTGGACTGCAATTGATTACAGAAAATTTTGACTTCATTATAACTCGACTCTTGTCATCAGCCCTATGTCGTTAAAGATAGCGTGAGGATGCAGTGGCACCGTTCTGGTCTTATTGCTTCCTGGGAGTTCCTAGAGGAGCATATGGAAAGAAAAAACAATGGCTTGGACGATCACGATACATCTGAAAAAGGATTGGTTGAGAAGCGTAGTAAGAGAAAATGGGGGGCTATGGTTATAATCAAATCGTTGCAGTTTCTGCCAAGTATAATAAGTGCAGCATTGAGAGAAACAAACCACAACGACTATGAAAATGCCGGAGCTCCTTTGTCTGGCAATATGATGCACATTGCTATTGTGGGCATCAACAACCAGATGAGTCTGCTTCAGGACAGGTACTTGACACAGCATAAACTAGCTTTGGTGCTATAGCGTCTAGCTAATCTGTTATCATGTCTGGTTTGTTTTTATCTCAGTGGGGATGAAGACCAAGCTCAGGAAAGAGTAAACAAGCTGGCCAAAATTCTTAAAGAGGAAGAAGTGAGTTCGAGCCTCTGTTCTGCTGGTGTTGGTGTAATCAGCTGTATAATTCAGCGAGATGAAGGACGAACACCCATGAGACATTCCTTCCATTGGTCGATGGAGAAACAGTATTATGTAGAAGAGCCGTTGCTGCGTCATCTTGAACCTCCTCTGTCCATTTACCTTGAGTTGGTATGATCATGACGATGAAATTTCTTGTTTAAAGCATATCATATTCTTTTTAATGGTTGTTTACTGTTTGTCTGATGCAGGATAAGCTGAAAGGATACTCAAATATACAATATACGCCTTCTCGAGATCGTCAATGGCATCTGTATACTGTTGCAGACAAGCCAGTGCCAATCAAGAGGATGTTCTTGAGATCTCTTGTTCGACAGGCTACTATGAACGATGGCTTTATGTTGCAGCAAGGACAGGATAAGCAGCTTAGCCAAACACTGATCTCCATGCCGTTTACGTCGAAATGCGTTCTGAGGTCTTTGATGGATGCCATGGAGGAACTGGAACTGAATGCCCATAATGCTGCAATGAAACCAGACCACGCACATATGTTTCTTTGCATATTGCGTGAGCAGCAGATAGATGATCTTGTGCCTTTCCCCAGGTTGCTATGGCTGTGTCCTTGACAAGTTATCGTTTGTAATGTGTCAGACCTTATCCTAATAATATTCATCGTGTTTCTCACAGGAGAGTTGAAGTGAATGCGGAGGATGAGGAAACTACAGTTGAGATGATCTTAGAAGAAGCAGCACGAGAGATACATAGATCTGTCGGAGTGAGAATGCATAGGTTGGGCGTGTGCGAGTGGGAAGTGCGGCTGTGGTTGGTGTCCTCTGGACTGGCATGTGGCGCTTGGAGGGTTGTGGTTGCAAACGTGACAGGCCGTACATGCACTGTCCACGTAAGTTCCGCTTACAAAAATTTGGTTGTACAAACAATACAGAGAGTAAGAGTACACATCTCGATGACTTACCTGCTGTTTTTTAATATTTCAGATATACCGAGAAGTTGAAACTCCTGGGAGAAACAGTTTAATTTACCACTCAATAACCAAGAAGGGACCTTTGCATGGAACCCCAATCAGTGATCAATATAAGCCCCTGGGATATCTCGACAGGCAACGTCTAGCAGCAAGGAGGAGTAACACTACTTATTGCTATGACTTCCCGTTGGTTTGTTACTGAATTCATAAGATTCACACATACGTTTACTCTTTTGGCCATTTCCAACCCCCCTTATGTTATTTCTTTCCTTTTCAGGCATTTGGGACAGCCTTGGAACTGTTGTGGGCATCACAACACCCAGGAGTTAAGAAACCATATAAGGATACTCTGATCAATGTTAAAGAGCTTGTATTCTCAAAACCAGAAGGTTCTTCGGGTACATCTCTAGATCTGGTTGAAAGACCACCGGGTCTCAATGACTTTGGAATGGTGGCGTGGTGCCTAGATATGTCGACTCCCGAATTTCCTATGGGACGAAAACTTCTCGTAATCGCGAATGATGTCACCTTCAAAGCTGGTTCTTTTGGTCCTAGAGAGGACGCGTTTTTTCTTGCTGTTACTGAACTCGCTTGTGCCAAGAAGCTTCCCTTGATTTACTTGGCAGCAAATTCTGGTGCCCGACTTGGGGTTGCTGAAGAAGTCAAAGCCTGCTTCAAAGTTGGATGGTCGGATGAAATTTCCCCTGAGAATGGTTTTCAGTATATATACCTAAGCCCTGAAGACCACGAAAGGATTAGATCATCTGTCATTGCCCATGAAGTGAAGCTTTCTAGTGGGGAAACAAGGTGGGTGATTGATACGATCGTTGGTAAAGAAGATGGTATTGGTGTAGAGAACTTAACAGGAAGTGGGGCAATAGCGGGTGCTTACTCAAGGGCATACAATGAAACTTTTACTTTAACCTTTGTTAGTGGGAGAACGGTTGGAATCGGTGCTTATCTTGCCCGCCTGGGTATGCGGTGCATACAGAGACTTGATCAGCCGATCATCTTGACTGGCTTTTCTACACTCAACAAGTTACTTGGGCGTGAGGTCTATAGCTCTCACATGCAACTTGGTGGCCCGAAAATCATGGGCACAAATGGTGTTGTTCATCTTACAGTCTCAGATGATCTTGAAGGCGTATCAGCAATTCTCAACTGGCTGAGCTACATTCCTGCTTACGTGGGTGGTCCTCTTCCTGTTCTTGCTCCTTTAGACCCACCGGATAGAACTGTGGAGTATGTCCCAGAGAACTCTTGCGACCCACGAGCGGCTATAGCTGGGGTCAAAGACAATACCGGTAAATGGCTTGGAGGTATTTTTGATAAAAATAGTTTTATTGAGACTCTTGAAGGCTGGGCAAGGACGGTAGTGACTGGTAGAGCCAAGCTCGGCGGAATACCCGTTGGAGTTGTTGCAGTTGAGACACAGACGGTAATGCAGATCATCCCAGCCGATCCTGGACAGCTTGACTCTCATGAAAGAGTGGTTCCACAAGCAGGGCAAGTCTGGTTTCCTGATTCAGCGGCCAAGACAGCCCAAGCGCTCATGGATTTCAACCGGGAAGAGCTTCCGCTGTTTATCCTAGCGAACTGGAGAGGGTTTTCAGGTGGACAGAGAGATCTTTTCGAAGGAATACTTCAGGCGGGTTCAACTATAGTAGAAAATCTGAGAACTTATCGGCAGCCAGTGTTTGTGTACATCCCAATGATGGGAGAGCTGCGCGGTGGTGCATGGGTTGTTGTTGACAGCCAGATAAATTCGGATTATGTTGAAATGTATGCCGATGAAACTGCTCGTGGAAATGTGCTCGAGCCAGAAGGGACGATAGAGATAAAATTTAGAACAAAAGAGCTGTTAGAGTGCATGGGAAGGTTGGACCAGAAGCTAATCAGTCTCAAAGCAAATCTTCAAGATGCCAAGCAAAGTGAGGCCTATGCAAACATCGAGCTTCTCCAGCAGCAGATTAAAGCCCGAGAGAAACAGCTTTTACCAGTTTATATCCAAATCGCCACCAAATTTGCGGAACTTCATGACACTTCCATGAGAATGGCTGCAAAAGGAGTGATCAAAAGTGTTGTGGAATGGAGCGGCTCGCGGTCCTTCTTCTATAAGAAGCTCAATAGGAGAATCGCTGAGAGCTCCCTTGTGAAAAACGTAAGACAAGCGTCTGGAGACAACTTATCATATAAATCTGCAATGGGTTTGATTCAGGATTGGTTCTGCAACTCTGATATTGCAAAGGGCAAAGAAGAAGCTTGGACAGACGACCAAGTGTTCTTTACATGGAAGGACAACGTTAGTAACTACGAGTTGAAGCTGAGCGAGTTGAGAGCACAGAAACTACTGAATCAACTCGCAGAGATTGGGAATTCGTCAGATCTGCAAGCTCTACCTCAGGGACTTGCTAATCTTCTAAACAAGGTATAAAACGAAACCATCGAGAAAAAAAACAAAGTTTTTGGTTCTCTAGTATTCCTCTCTATATGGTTCGGTTTTTTAAGGCCTAAGTGAATATTTGTGATGCAGGTGGAGCCTTCAAAAAGAGAAGAGCTGGTGGATGCGATTCGAAAGGTGTTGGGTTGATATCAAAGACATTTAGCTTCTAATCCAAGAAAGATGGACATTTAGAGTTTGCTTGAGTCCATTTGGACCATCTTCCTTATATTTGTTGGCCACAGTTGTAAATGTTGTTGTAGCTTTGTCATTCCCGTATAAGCGAATTACGTAATAATTCATTCAACATGTCACTATTGCTTCATATTTATACACTAAACTACGAAAATATAATTAGTCTCAATATAAAACTGATCCTGCTTAACCAAATATAGCTAAGAATCAGAAATCCTAAGACAATATACGTAGTCTAAATGAAACTGAACTATGACAATAATCAAAAATTTCATTCTAAAAATGTAGATTTGTATTTTAAGATCTTCCTTTTATGACGATTATTAAAAGTGGTTGACCAACAGCATCTGGCTTTCAAAGCCCAAATTAATTAATAATTATAAGTCCAGTAATAACGGGGACTGTTTTTTTTAATACTTATACTAACCTCAGGACTATTTGGCTTGGTTACCAAGTTTTGTGAAAATGGAGATGAGAGCTTTGGTTTCTTCGTGTTCTTCTGGTAATGGAGGTTCTGATCCGTTTAGCTTCACGAATGTTTCTCCATGGATCAAAACAGTTGGTGGTAAGGACAGAGATTTTCCAACGACAGTGAAGCTGAGAACTAGTATGAGAGCCTTTAAAGGAGTTTCGACAAGAGTGAGAACCTTTAAAGGAGTTTCGACAAGAGTTTTGTCTCGGAACAAACAACAGTTTCCTCTGTTTTGTTTCCTAAACCCTGATCCGACCTCCTTCTTGGATAATGGTTTCTTTCTCTATCTTTTGCTTAATTTGTTTTTGCATTTTTTGCCTTTTCCTATACATTTCATATGAAATTTGTCTGTCATCTATACGAAAACGCCTCGCTGTGTGAACGAGGTTCCGAATCCTAGCTTAAATTGAGTTGTAACATGTTTGTGGGATTAACCAATTTTTTTTATGTTCTTCCAAGTCATTTTGGTTGTTTATGGCTGTTTTACAGATATATCTGAAGCTCAAAGGACAGTGGTTTTACCGGGTGGCTCGGTTAATGGGTATCATCAAAGTGAAGTAGTACCCGGTAGAAATGATGGGACGGTGGCTGAAGTCGATGATTTCTGTAAAGCTCTTGGAGGGAAAAGGCCAATTCATAGTATTTTGGTTGCTACTAATGGAATGGCAGCTGTGAAGTTTATACGTAGTATCAGAACATGGTCTTACGAAACATTTGGCACGGAAAAAGCCGTAAAGTTGGTGGCGATGGCAACTCCTGAAGATATGCGGATTAATGCGGAGCATATCAGAATTGCTGATCAGTTTGTTGAGGTTCCGGGAGGAACGAACAATAACAATTATGCTAATGTTCAGCTTATTGTAGAGGTGATTAATGTAACTTGTTGGAAACTACTAATGTTCAGCTTATTTGGAGCTTTTCTTCATTCATGTTTGTGTTAATATGATGTGCAGATGGCTGAGGTAGCACGTGTGGATGCAGTTTGGCCTGGTTGGGGTCATGCATCTGAAAACCCTGAATTACCAGATGCTTTAAAGGCGAAAGGAATCGTATTTCTTGGTCCTCCTGCAGCTTCAATGGTAGCATTAGGGGATAAGATTGGTTCGTCGTTGATTGCTCAAGCTGCTGATGTACCTACTCTGCCATGGAGTGGTTCCCATGTAAATGAAGCTGAACTTGTTTACCTGCAGAGAAGTTTTAATCAGTTTCAAAATGGTGATGAATTCTTATGTTTTTTCAGGTTAAAATACCTCCGGGTAGCAGCTTGGTAACGATCCCCGAGGAAATCTACAAGAAAGCTTGTGTGTACACAACTGAAGAAGCAATTGCTAGTTGTCAAGTTGTTGGTTACCCAGCAATGATCAAAGCATCGTGGGGTGGTGGCGGTAAAGGCATTAGGAAGGTCAGCTTGTGTAGATATATGCATTTGGTCTGTCACTTTTTCGACTAAGCCGATTTACTATAAAAGTGTACTTAATTATTGTGGTTTTTCATTGTTTTAGGTTCATAATGATGATGAGGTTAAGGCTCTATTCAAGCAAGTTCAGGGTGAGGTCCCTGGGTCGCCGATATTCATAATGAAGGTTGCTTCACAGGTATGGCTACTTAACTATATCTCTTGATCTCAATATACTAGCTGATTAACTTAGTAACACTTGGCTTTTCTTTATATCTTGTGTATAGAGTCGGCATTTGGAGGTCCAGCTGCTGTGTGACCAATATGGGAACGTAGCAGCTTTGCATAGCCGTGATTGTAGCGTCCAGAGAAGGCATCAAAAGGTTTGTTAATTAGTGGTTCAAATTGTAGTTGATCATATCTCTCTTTATTACTCAACAATCAAGAACAAGAACAATTAATCTAATAAAGTTTGGTATAAAGAGTCTCTACTCTCTACCTAACTAATTAACAAATGGTCTTCTAATCCCCCCTCCCTCTTATTCAGCTTGTCCTCAAGCTCATTTACATAATCCTGCATTCCTTGTTGAAACTGTCCACATATACTCTTACATTGCTCTTAATGTTCCTTCTTCCCAAGGGTAGACTTCCTTTTGCAAATCATTAAACAATTGGTGTGCAAATGGACTCCTTTCATTGTTTTTTTTAGTTACTATATTTGGTGTACCTTCCCGTAGACGATTATTTACACTCTCATCCTTGAAACAAAAGTTCAAATTCAAAGCAAAATCTCTCACTTCCACTTGTTTCCCCCAAAATCTGAGTTTCCCTCTCTTCTTCTCTGTGTTGATTTCGTCTATTGAAGAACACAAGAGCGATGGATAATCCGTTTCAGATTCTAGATTTAGCGATGGGATGTTTCCGAAACACCGGGAGGAGAACCAGCAAACAATCGGAGATGAAGAAGAAGAAAAACGATTTTCCCCTAAATTGCAATCGAGTTTCTCAAACACAACCCAACTCAGGTAATCGAGATTTTCTGGACTTCATCGATTCCTCTACGCGATGAATCATTCCGTACAAACTCATTTTCCTATCCAATCAAATCAATCTTCGCAATTCAATCCAGAAATCCCATCGCGATTGCTTCGATCCTAACATCACAAAGCAACAATGTCGATACACCTTCTTGTCTAGTTTATTCTTAATACTGTTTCAATTTTATTGTCCAACTGAGTTAATACTCCGTATTGAATGATTGCATGATTTTGTTATCAAACAGATCATAGAGGAAGGTCCAATCACCGTCGCTCCGCAAGAAACCGTCAAGAAACTTGAGCAAGCAGCTAGAAGGTTAGCTAAGAGTGTTAACTATGTTGGAGCTGCTACTGTTGAGTATCTCTATAGTATGGACACTGGGGAATACTTCTTCTTAGAGCTTAACCCTCGTTTACAGGTTGCTTTCATACTGCAGCTACATTTATTTTCGAATAATTCTATTGAAAGGTTCCGTTTTGAAAGTTGTAAACTTGACGTTCGATGTCAGGTTGAGCATCCTGTAACCGAGTGGATTGCCGAGGTAAATCTTCCTGCTGCTCAAGTTGCTGTCGGGATGGGAATTCCTCTCTGGCAAATCCCTGGTATGCTCTTGCATCCCGAGGCAGCGTTTTCTTTTCTAGACTATATGCGTATGTAATGTCTCTGTTGTTTCGCTTTTGTTTGTTAGAGATAAGACGGTTTTATGGTATGGAACATGGTGGAGGATATGATTCTTGGAGGAAAACATCTGTTGTAGCCTCCCCTTTTGATTTTGATGAAGCTGAATCTATAAGGCCAAAAGGTCACTGTGTAGCTGTACGTGTGACAAGCGAGGATCCTGATGACGGGTTTAAACCAACCAGCGGTAAAATACAGGTAATGTGATATCTGTGGAATGCACATTTAAAAGTCTATTCATTGACAACTGTGTGTGGGTAACATTTGTATGAACTTGCAACAGGAATTGAGTTTTAAGAGCAAGCCAAATGTGTGGGCGTACTTCTCTGTCAAGGTAGACATATCTAGAGATGCTCTGCTGTATTACGTGTTTCGCTATGTCTTAAATTTTACGACTTTAGTTTTTTTTTTCTTACAGTCTGGTGGAGGCATCCATGAGTTCTCAGATTCCCAGTTTGGTAAGTTAAATGAAATCTTTGGGCTGCTAAGACTGTTCTTTTCTTGAGTATTTACAAATTGAAACTACCTTTAATCTTCTATTCAGGACATGTTTTTGCTTTTGGGGAATCCAGAACCATGGCCATAGCAAATATGGTTCTTGCGCTGAAGGAAATTCAAATTCGTGGAGAAATCAGGACTAATGTTGGCTACACGATCGACCTTCTACATGTATGCTTCCTTCTTCCTACACACAAAAGTTACACTCTGTGTTTGCAATGTAACCTGACAAGATCATTTCGATTGTAAACCAGGCTTCTGATTACCGGGAAAACAAAATACACACTGGTTGGTTGGACCGTAGGATTGCTATGCGGGTTAGAGCAGAGAGACCTCCATGGTATCTCTCTGTGGTCGGTGGGGCTCTATATGTAAGACCATCTTTCTCAGAGATCTGTTTGTCTTGAAAAGTTTCTATCTGGTGACTCGATGTTGTATTTGTCCAGAAAGCATCAACGACCAGTTCTGCTGTAGTTTCGGATTACGTTGGTTATCTAGAAAAGGGGCAAATTCCCCCAAAGGTACTCCAATATCAGCGCTCTCTTTTGTCTTTCTCATAATGATCTTGTAGCTTACTTTTCTCTCTTAACTTGCAACGTGCAGCATATATCTCTTGTGCATTCTCAAATGTCTCTGAATATTGAAGGAAGTAAATATACGGTATGCGTCTACTGTCAAAATTTCACTTCTCTGCATTTCTTCTTTTCCTCTGCCATATTATTTTTGCACTGAAGTTGTTGTAACGAGGCTCACTAACCTGAACATAACTGTTTCTAGATTGATGTAGTCCGGGGTGGAACAGGAACCTACAGGCTAAGAATGAACAACTCAGAAGTTGTAGCAGAAATACACACTCTACGTGATGGAGGTCTGTTGATGCAGGCAAGTTTTCTGCCTATGTTCCATATTAGAAAACAAGACATACATGTGTCACGCATAGTAACTGCTTTTTGAGATCTCACTTCCTTGTTTGGTTTTTACTGTCATTGCAGTTGGATGGTAAAAGCCATGTGATATATGCAGAGGAAGAAGCGGCAGGAACTCGTCTTCTCATTGACGGAAAAACTTGTTTACTACAGGTTTCAACTGAATTATGTTTTTTCTATTTTACTTCACATTTCTCTTAAGTTATTTTTAGCATTAAGTTGTCTGTCAATTTTGGCTAATTATTCAGAATGATCACGATCCTTCAAATCTGATGGCTGAGACACCATGCAAGTTATTGAGGTACCTGGTTTCAGACAACAGCAGTATTGATGCTGATATGCCCTACGCAGAAGTTGAAGTCATGAAGATGTGCATGCCACTTCTTTCGCCTGCGTCAGGAGTTATCCATTTCAAAATGTCTGAAGGACAAACCATAGAGGTGAAGAACCACTCTATTGCTAAATAAAATTCGTTTCCTACAGTTTTGTAGAAATTGATTAACCCATCCAATATTTCTTGACAGGCTGGTGAACTCATAGCCAAGCTTGATCTTGATGATCCTTCTGCTGTCAGAAAGGCCAAACTCTTCCGTGGAAGTTTCCCACGATTAGGGCTTCCAACGGCAATCTCCAGTAAAGTTCATCAGAGATGTGCTGCAACTTTAAATGCTGCTCGCATGATTCTTGCCGGCTATGAGCATAAAGTAGATGAGGTAAACGCTGTGTTTTTTTCCCTATTTGATCCAACTTTTCTATTAGATAATCTGATTTTGAGATTGCTCATATTTTGCAGGTTGTTCAAGACTTAATTAATTGCCTTGATAGCCCTGAACTGCCATTTCTTCAGTGGCAAGAGTGCTTTGCAGTCCTGGCGACACGACTACCGAAAAATCTCAGGAACATGGTAAACACTTGTGTACTATTCATAAATCATAATCCGTTTCCTTTACTGTGATCTTGTTTTGAGTTTCAAGACTTTTAATGCTTTTCTTTTATAATTCTCTATCAGCTAGAATCAAAGTACAAGGAATTTGAGATTATCTCCAAAAACTCCCTGACCACAGATTTCCCTGCCGAACTCTTAAAGGGCATCCTTGAGGTGATAACCTACTGCTTCTTTCATTTGAGACCTATTGTTCTGTATTTTACTCTCTAAAATACTTTCTTTTCGGTCCACTTTTTGCAACAGTCTCATTTATCATCTTGTGATGAGAAAGAGAGAGGTGCCCTTGAACGGCTCATTGAACCATTGATGAGCCTTGTGAAGTCTTATGAAGGTGGTAGAGAAAGTCATGCCCGTCTTATTGTTCATTCCCTCTTTGAAGAATATCTGTCAGTAGAAGAATTATTCAGTGATAACATGCTGGTAATATATGGTTTAAATGTTGTCAAACGGCTTCGTGGTTACCAGTTATGTGTGAGGATTCTTAATAAGCATTTTACTTTCTTGAAAAGGCTGATGTAATAGAACGCATGCGTCAGCAATACAAGAAACATCTATTAAAGATTGTCGATATCGTGCTTTCACACCAGGTTTGTGATTATTTTTCGCACACCAGGTTTTTCTTGTCTTTATCACTATGTTATTGTACTGGTATGCTCATCTGTTCTTCTTTTTAGGGTATAAAAAACAAAAACAAACTTGTTCTACGACTCATGGAGCAGTTCGTTTATCCTAATCCTGCTGCATACAGAGATAAACTTATCCGATTCTCAACACTTAACCATACTAATTACTCTAAGGTGCGTTTGGTTCCTTTATGTTTTATGCTATTTTTGTTGATATTTGTCAGCTGACAATTGATACGTGCGTGTAGTTGGCACTCAAGGCGAGTCAATTACTCGAACAGGCCAAACTAAGTGAACTGCGTTCAAATATTGCTAGAAGCCTTTCAGAATTAGAAATGTTATCAGAAGATGGAGAAGATATGGATACTCCCAAGAGGAAGAGTGCCATTAATGAAAGGATGGAAGATCTTGTGAGCGCATCTGTAGCTGTTGAAGACGCTCTCGTGGGATTATTTGACCACAGCGATCACATGCTTCAAAGACGGGTTGTTGAGACTTATATTCACAGATTATACCAGGTAAGAGTTTATTCTTCCGCACCCTTATTACTCAAAATTCTTTTTGGACTGCAATTGATTAGACAGGAAATTTTTTACTCATTTTAACTTGTCTCATGTCTTTAGCCTTATGTCGTTAAAGAAAGTGTGAGGATGCAGTGGCACCGGTCTGGTCTTATTGCTTCTTGGGAGTTCCTAGAGGAGCATTTTGAAAGAAAAAACATTGGCTCAGATAATCACGAGACATCTGAAAAAGGAATTGTTGAGAAGCGTAGTAAGAGAAAACGGGGGGCTATGGTTATAATCAAATCGCTGCAGTTGCTGCCGAGTATAATAAGTGCAGCATTGAGAGAAACAAACCACAACGACTATGAATATGCCGGAGCTCCTTTATCTGGAAATATCATGCACATTGCTATTGTGGGCAACAACAATCAGATGAGTCTGCTTCAGGACAGGTACTTGACAGTCAACGCAGCATGATTGTTTAAACCAGCTGAGGTGCTGTAGTGTCTACCTAATATGTGATCATTTCTGGTTTGTTTGTCTCAGCGGGGATGAGGACCAAACTCAGGAAAGAGTAAACAAGCTGGCCAAAATACTTAAAGAGGAAGAAGTGAGTTCAAGCCTCTGTTCTGCCGGTGTTGGTATGATCAGTTGTATAATTCAGCGAGATGAAGGACGAACACCAATGAGACATTCTTTCCATTGGTCGATGGAGAAACAGTATTATGTAGAAGAGCCGTTGCTGCGACATCTTGAACCTCCTCTATCCATATACCTTGAGTTGGTATGACCATGATGGTGAAATGGAAATTCTTGTTATACAGCATCTCAAATTTATTTTAACGATTGTTTATTGTTTGTCTGATGCAGGATAAGTTGAAAGGTTACTCAAATATACAGTATACGCCTTCACGAGACCGTCAATGGCATATGTATACTGTTACAGACAAGCCAGTGCCAATCAAAAGGATGTTCCTTAGATCTCTTGTTCGACAAGCTGCAATGAACGATGGGTTTATGTTGCAGCAAGGGCAGGACTACCAACTTAGCCAAACACTGCTCTCCATGGCGTTTACGTCAAAATGCGTTCTAAGGTCTTTGATGAATGCCATGGTGGAACTTGAACTGAATGCACATAATGTTGCCATGAAACCAGACCACGCACATATGTTCTTATGCATACTACGTGAGCAGCAGATAGAAGATCTTGTGCCTTACCCCAGGTTGCTATGGCTCTGTCTTTTACAAGTCATCATTTGCAATGTGTTAGGACTTTATAGTAACATTGTTCAATATGTTTCTCACAGGAGAGTTGAAGTGGATGCGGAGGATGAAGAAACTACAGTTGAGATGATCTTAGAAGAAGCAACACGAGAGATACATAGGTCTGTCGGAGTGAGAATGCATGGATTGGGTGTTTGTGAATGGGAAGTGCGACTGTGGTTGGTGTCCTCGGGACTGGCAAATGGCGCTTGGAGGGTCGTGGTTGCAAACGTGACAGGCCGTACATGCACTGTCCATGTAAATTTTCAGCTTACAAATAGTTTGTTGTGCAAACCATACAGAGAGTACACTTCTCCAAAACTTGACTCTCTGTGATTCTATGTTTCAGATATACCGAGAAGTGGAAGCTACTGGGAGAAACAGTTTAATCTACCACTCAATAACTAAGAAGGGACCTTTGCATGGAACTCCAATCAATGGTCAATATAAACCACTGAATAATCTGGACAGGAAACGTCTAGCCGCAAGGAGGAGTAACACTACTTATTGCTATGACTTCCCCTTGGTTAGTAACTGAATTCAGTAGTTTCTCACATAGTTTTACTCTTTTGGCTGCTTCCAACCCACCTTATGTTATTTCTTGTCTCTTCAGGCATTTGAGACAGCATTGGAGCTGCTGTGGGAATCACAACACCCGGGAGTTAGGAAACCATGCAAGAATACACTCATCAACGCCAAAGAGCTTGTATTCTCCAATACAGAAGGTTCTTCGGGTACATCTCTTATTCCGGTTGAACGACCAGCTGGTCTCAATGACATTGGAATGGTGGCCTGGATCTTAGAGATGTCGACTCCTGAGTTTCCTATGGGACGGAAACTTCTCATTGTCGCCAATGATGTCACATTCAAAGCTGGTTCTTTTGGTCCTAGAGAGGATGCATTTTTCCTTGCTGTGACTGAACTGGCTTGTACCAAAAAGCTTCCCTTGATTTACTTGGCAGCAAATTCTGGTGCCCGACTCGGTGTAGCTGAAGAAGTAAAAGCCTGCTTCAAAGTTGGGTGGTCGGATGAAGTTTCCCCCGAGAATGGTTTTCAGTATATATACCTAAGCTCTAAAGACTATGCAAGGATTGGATCATCTGTCATTGCGCACGAAGTGAAGCTCCCTAGTGGCGAAACAAGGTGGGTGATTGATACAATTGTTGGTAAAGAAGATGGTATTGGAGTTGAGAATTTAACAGGAAGTGGGGCAATAGCGGGTGCTTACTCAAGGGCGTACAATGAAACTTTTACGCTAACCTTTGTAAGTGGAAGATCGGTCGGAATCGGTGCTTACCTTGCCCGCCTGGGCATGAGGTGCATACAGAGACTAGACCAGCCGATCATCTTGACTGGCTTTTCTACGCTCAACAAGCTACTTGGGCGTGAGGTGTATAGCTCTCACATGCAACTTGGTGGTCCAAAAATCATGGGGACAAATGGTGTTGTTCATCTTACAGTCTCTGATGATCTTGAAGGCGTATCAGCAATTCTCAAGTGGCTGAGCTACATTCCTGCTTATGTGGGTGGCCCTCTTCCTGTTCTTGCTCCTTTAGATCCACCGGAGAGAACTGTGGAGTATATCCCAGAGAACTCTTGTGACCCACGAGCTGCTATAGCTGGGATTGACGACAATACTGGTAAATGGCTCGGTGGTATCTTTGATAAAAATAGCTTTGTTGAGACTCTTGAAGGGTGGGCAAAGACAGTAGTGACTGGTAGAGCTAAGCTTGGGGGAATTCCCGTCGGAGTGGTTGCTGTCGAGACACAAACTGTAACGCAGATCATCCCAGCAGATCCTGGACAGCTTGACTCTCATGAAAGAGTAGTTCCGCAAGCAGGGCAAGTCTGGTTTCCTGATTCAGCAGCTAAGACAGCTCAAGCGCTCATGGATTTCAACCGGGAACAGCTTCCATTGTTTATCCTAGCAAACTGGAGAGGTTTTTCAGGTGGGCAGAGAGATCTTTTCGAAGGAATACTTCAGGCGGGTTCAACTATAGTAGAAAATCTGAGAACATATCGGCAGCCAGTGTTTGTGTACATCCCAATGATGGGAGAACTGCGAGGTGGAGCGTGGGTGGTTGTTGATAGCCAGATAAATTCGGATTATGTTGAAATGTATGCTGATGAAACTGCTCGTGGAAATGTGCTTGAGCCTGAAGGGATGATAGAGATAAAATTTAGAAGGAAAGAGCTGTTAGAGTGCATGGGAAGGTTGGACAAGACGCTCATCAATTTGAAAGCAAATATCCAAGATGCCAAGCAAAACGAGGCTTATGCAAACATCGAGCTTCTCCAGAAACAGATTAAAACCCGAGAGAAGCAACTTTTACCAATTTATATCCAAATCGCTACCAAATTTGCTGAACTCCATGACACTTCCATGAGAATGGCTGCAAAAGGAGTGATCAAAAGTGTTGTGGAATGGAGTGGCTCGCGGTCATTCTTCTATAAAAAGCTCTATCGGAGAATTGCAGAGAGCTCTCTTGTGAGGAACATAAGAAAAGCTTCTGGAGACATCTTATCATATAAATCTGCTATGGGTTTGATTCAGGATTGGTTCAGAAAATCTGAGATTGCAAAGGGGAAAGAAGAAGCTTGGACAGACGACCAACTATTTTTCACATGGAAGGACAATGTTAGTAACTATGAGCAGAAGCTGTGTGAGTTGAGAGCGCAGAAACTGCTGAATCAACTTGCAGAGATTGTGAATTCGTCGGATTTGCAGGCTCTGCCACAAGGACTTGCTAATCTTCTAAACAAGGTATGAACTGAAACTCTAGATAAAACTGAGAAACCTAAGTTTTTCTTTTTTTTGTATGGCTCATTTGTTGGAGTCCCCCTAAATGAATTTGTGTGATGCAGGTGGAGCTTTCAAGAAGAGAAGAACTGGTGGATGCGATTCGAAAAGTGTTGAATTGATGATATCTATAAGAGGTTTAGCTTCTGTTCCAATAAAGATGGTGTTTTGGAGTTGCTTGTGTCAATAGATTTGGAAGAGCTTCCTTATATTTGGTAGCCCACATAAATTAACTTCATAGTAACTATGAACATCGCAACATTGAGTGGCATATAGCTTAGTTTTGAATTTAGACATAATTACAGTTCCATATTACTGAAACTGATTTTTTGTTTGTTTATATATAATATCAATCAAGCTTTAGATTTTTTGCCTTTGGTCTTGAAAGGCAAAAACGTCACTCCACCCATGTAAGGTTGCAGAAACTCAGGGATGTCCACGCCATCATCTCGCTGGTAGTTCTCGAGAATGCAGCAAATGGTCCTCTGTGTTGCGCAAAGAGTCGAATTCAGCATATGCACATACTTCTTCGTCTCCTGATTGCTCTGCATTTTAAAAAAATAATTACACATGATCGAACATATTTGCTAGTGAAGCAAAAAGAACTGAGAAATGTACCTTTTTGTAACCATATCTAATGTTAAGTCTTCGAGACTGATAGTCTGTACAGTTGGAACAGGACACGAGCTCTCTGTAAGTCCCTGACGCAGGAAACCATCCTTCCAAGTCATACTTTTTTGCAGCTGCATCATTCAAAGCTCCAGAGACAACTGACACGACTCGGTATGGAATTTTAAGCTGCAAAATAATCATCATAACAATTAGCTAATTAGAAAACATATTAGAGATAACTTGGGGAGCAAGATAAAACTTTTGAAAATTTCTTGTAAGGTTTCTTTAACTTCAAGAGACGCTGGAATAACATACCGATTGGTAAAATTCTTCCGAGTTCTTCAGCATCTCTTCAAGCATTTCCCACGAATCATCAGGACCCGTGATGCAAAACTGTTCGACTTTCTCAAACTGGTGAACACGGAAAATGCCAAGAGTATCTCTTCCATGGGAACCAGCTTCTTTTCTAAAGCAGGTCGAGTAACCAGCATACCTTATCGGAAGCTCGGTCGGATGGAACCATTCACCTTGATGTTGTGCACAAAGAGGTTGCTCAGCAGTTGCAATAAGGAATTTTTCATCATTTCCCTTTCCTTCACCAGTCACCTGAACAAAACAACATTTTCCTCAAAATTGAGAATGAATCAATTTTAATTATGATATTATGCGGACTATATATTTACATATAGGAGTTTTTAAAATTAATTTATCGAATTTGGTTGATTTTTGCACTATTAATTTATAAAGGTTTCACACCGGTTTGATACCTTGTAGAGTTCTTCATCAAACTGTGACAATTGTGCGCACTTGGCCATGGATTCCTTCGTCATGAGATAATTAGGTTGTATAACTGAGAATTCTTTCTTTTGTAAGAAGGCTAAAGAATAGTTGATAAGAGCTTGGTTAAGGAGCACGCCATATCCTTTTAGAAAATAGCCTCTTCCTCCGGCAACTTTAGCACCTGCGGGTAAAAATAGCATTTCATGAAACCAAAAGCACAAAAACCTAAAATGCGATACTAAGGACGTAGCCAAAGTGAAAACTCTACCTCTCTTGGTATCTACTATATCAAGAAACTCAACGAGATCCACATGGTTTGTTAGCTCCTCACCAGGTGAAGCAACCCGCGGTTCACCCGAAACGTTAATCAAGAGATTATTTGCCTGCAAAAATAAGCCACACACTTCTTCTAAGTCTCTCTCCTTTTTGGTCATCCACCATGAAGACAAACCTCTCGAACGGAAGTGGAACTAACCTCGTCGTTATCAATTGGAACTGAGTCATGGATGAGATTTCCCATTGTCCACAATTTAGCTTCCAAAGCAGCATAAGCTTCACGAACTTCCGCCTCATAATTGGTACATTCTTGTTTGATAATCTCTGCTTGCTGAATCTTCTCAGTCGCATCAGCATCAGACTATTACCAAAAAAAATAAAAAAAAAAACAACATCAAACACCAAAACTAATATCATGAGACACTTGGTTAGTAAATTTTTATGCTTTAACTTAAAACAAAAAAAAACACTAACAATTTTGAGCTTGGCCACTTCCTTGTTAAGCTTGTTGAAGTCTTTTCGGGCACAATCATATTCATATTTACCTGAAAACACACAGATTCGATAGCATCATTAAGCTTAACTCGTAAGGAGAGAAAGTAATGCGAAGAAAAGGAAGGAGATACACGTACGTTGACGCCATACTTGGTCGAGAATGATTATCTCATCAACAACTTCGACGTTAGCAAATTTCCGGCGTTGAGTCTCTCGGATGATCTCCGGATTGTTTCGAAATAAATCAATATCACACATTATAACGTGCTAATCTGTGAATCAAAGAATAATCTCACAAGTTATGGATTGATGATATATATTGGAGTTGATAAGAAGAATTTGAAGAGACGTGAGATGAAAGAAACGTACTTGGAACTGCTCCTAGGGTTTTTGTGATCGTTGTTTTCTACTATTTAATGCAGCTGAATATAAAAAAAGAGTGCTCAGGTATCAATTGTTGATCAAGAGAATACAAATTTTGATTCCTATTTATAATAACACCACCACCTCTAACCCTAATTAATCTCTTTATAAAATAAATGGAAAATTTAGAAATCAAAATAGAAAAGGAATAAGTAAAAGGCTAAATATAAAGAAAGATCCGTTAAAGCCCAACTTATGAAGCCCAATTTGTGTATCTCTCAAAAACCCTAAAGGTTCCTTTAGTCTCTCTGCTACTTCTCACTTCTCATTTTGCGCCACCCAAACCCTAAAAGGCGACGAAGGTAAAACAATCTCCGATCTCTTTCCCTTTATTTCTCTCTTCCATCATCACCTATTTCTGATTCTCCGGTTTCGTTTCTCTCAATATTATCAGTAAAATCCGGCGAAGATGGTTGCAGCGAAGAAGACGGTATGGTTTTCTCCATTCTAATTCATAATCCGTTGAAAATTTGAGTGTAGCGATTTTGTTGAATCCATTTCTTGCAGAAGAAGTCTCATGAAGGAATCAACAGCAGATTGGCTTTGGTGATGAAGAGTGGCAAATACACTCTTGGTTACAAATCTGTTCTCAAATCTCTTCGCAGTTCCAAAGGTAGAAAGAAACTTGTTTTATTCGTAATCTATTGGTTTTTGGTTCTTTATTGTGAGCTCTTTGATTGTGTTGTAGGTAAGCTGATATTGATATCTAGCAATTGCCCACCATTGAGGAGGTCTGAGATTGAGTACTATGCTATGCTTGCTAAAGTTGGAGTTCATCACTACAATGGAAGTAAGTTCCTTTCATGAACATTTGTCCTTACTGGTTTGGTGGGATTGTACAACAGATATAGGTCTGAATTTAGAAGTAATTCTTTAGTTTATGTCTTGATTCTGATATGATCATGAAATCATTATGAAATAGTTGTGGAAATGCAACTTATTATTCTGAGTAATTTGACAGAAAGCTCTAAAATGATCTGTCCCCAAATTTTTATATAGAGTGTAATTGTGCAACCTAACTATCGATTCATTGTATCAGTTTTCTCTATGGTCTATGATTGTTCTGTGTTTGTGATATTAGGGACCAATTCAGTGAAAACAAGTGAGTAATTTTCAATTCATAAAACTGTTCCCTTTAGATTGCCCTAAACACTTAGTTATATATTGGGGTGTATAGATAGATAACGTAATTTTGCAAACTACCAATCCATTAGAGTTATCCTTATAGTTGTTTTATAGTGAAAAAGCCTGAACTCACTTATATCGTATATCAGTTTTCTACCTGCACCAGTGATTGTTTTTTGTTTTCTGGTATTAGCGACTGAGAACCAGTGAGTGAGTTAATTCAGAAATTGTTCCTTACTTGCTTTTTGCTTTGTAAACTGCTTATTTTGATGTGTCTCTGCAAATATGTAATTTCATTGCCTGATTCTTTCTTGTACTCGTTCCTTGTAGACAATGTTGATCTTGGTACTGCCTGCGGTAAATACTTCCGTGTGTCATGCCTCAGCATAGTTGACCCAGGTAACACACTCATCCACTGTCCAATGTCTTTTAGACTAATCAGCTTACACATGCAATGTTAATCTTGGTTTTTTACACACTCAGGTGACTCTGACATCATCAAGGCACTTCCTGGAGACCAGTGATTGATTTGTGCTCATTATCATTTTGCCCTCTTTATCTACTTTATGCGAAAGTAGTGTGTTTCTTCGTGATTTCTTCTCTCGCCTAGAATTGTCATACTTGTTTAAGATCTTTCAAGACTTTGTAGGTTGCCTTGGTTTCTAAACAATTGTGGTAATTGAAATTTTCGTCTCTCTGGATTAATATTAGAATCATTTTCCTGCAGTCACTAAATATTATATATATGATATAATGTCACATTGTTTCAAACATAAAATTGCTTAAGTTTAAATCTTGTAAATGTGCTTACCTGATTGATTAGTGAAAGGGTGAACTGAAATTGATAACAGATATGTATTATGTATACTATATTTAGGCGTCTTTTAAGTAATGCTAGACACGTCATACGAAGAGAGTAATGTATTAATTTTCATCATTGTGAAATTTGATTACCAAAAACAATTGGGTACGAACACGTAAACTATATTATTTAGATTAGTATAACATGTAATTTACACGATTTAAAAATTGAAAGCAACACATTGTAGGCATTATTTTTACTGCACAAGTACGTCTAGTTTATTCTGAAGTGAATTATTGAACTTAAGAATCTAACAGAATTTGACTGAATTCATGTTTTCAAAATTTTTTAGCATTATTCAATCATGTAATTTATAAATTCTTCAACACAAGAAGACAAAAGAATCATTGATGTTGCCATTGGACTGCCAAGTTGTGGACCGGAAAAGATTTCCTAGAGGGAGGCAAAAGATACAGACGAGCTAGACACTAATCATCTAAATATTCCAAAATCGAAACCTCCATACATAACACAGTTTTTTCACCATCATCAAATTTCAATGATACAACGCAACAAAACCACTGACAGTTGAAAGCTTCCACAGTACAGAAGACACGCTCCCAATAGATAGATTTCCTAAGAGGGAGAAAACTTTTCATAAAAATCTTAAATTTTAATAATACAACCGATGCATTTTTTTATTTCATAGTCACTGATTAAGTACAAATATTAGTCACACTCAATAAAATTTTAAATTGTGACTAGAATAAAGGACTAGATCAACCAAGCTAAAATGTTTCAGCATAGAAATGAAACATGTCGGAGAGTTAAAGGAAAGAGTTACTCTGTCTTACGGGGTAAGCAGAGGACTCCACGACACTTGTAAGTCCAAAAGACTAATCTTGTATTTTTTTCAAATCTTTACCTTTTACAACGTTGTTCCAACTCTAATTCAAAGTGTAGTTCAAGGTTTCAGTTCCAGAGTCTTTCTTCTCCATCACCCATATCATAAAACGTAAACCCCATTTTTTGGACCATTAAGTCACGAGAATTGTTCCTACGCCAATATTCTTGTTGTCGTCGTCTTCTTCTTATGGCTCGAGACTCAACAGGAGTCAAAAAGTTGTTTCTGAGTAACTACTTGAAAGATATTAAGAAATAAGTCTTGCCTGACTTGACGTCACTAATGGAGAGTCTTCTCAAAGATTAGCCTGATTGGGCCTTTGGCTCCCTTCATCTTTCTCATCTCCTCAAAAAGCCACTCTGGCGTCTCTTTTGCCGTCCGTGAAAAAGGATCAACTATTGCTTTCTTGAATTAATGTAATGTACGTGCTACAAGATTACATCATGAAATTCTACTATATATTTTCTACGAAAGGTTTGGTAGGATATTTTTCATATCTTATGAAATTTTGACGAAAAATATAAGTCGTAGGAAATTACATACAACAAAATATTAAAGGATAATGGTCATAAATATCGTACAAAAATCCTATAGCATGTTGTTTGTAGGAAATTGGTAGGATAATAGAAGGAATTCAGTTAGAAAAAAATAACTATTAGAAAGGTAAAAAATTTATAGGAAATATTATTACCATTTTCCTACGAAAAGTAATTCGTAGGTGAGTCGTACGAATTTTGTAGGAAATATTCCTACTATTTTCCTAAAATGTAATCCTAATATTACTCCTAATTTCCAGAAGATGTAAACACTAAAAACCATTAGTATTACTAAGCAATTTGGTATATACTGCTACTATATTGTTTAAGATGAGATTAGAGTAGAATGGAAGCAGATGTAAGCAGATCTGAAATCAACCTGAGAGGGTTATTTACAACAAGTTTGATAAGACTAGATCTAAGCACATCAGAGAAAATCTAAGCAGAAAGAGAATACTAGAGTTCATCACATTTCTAGACTAGTGTATGATTTATGAAACCTAAGGGTGAAATTGTTAGATCCAAAATGACCATAAAGTGAATCAAGCTAGATCCAGTTACTTTGAACGTGAATCAATTTCCAGAAGATTTAACCCAAAGCAAGAGAAGAATTTTTGGCTTACCTGCGAATGATGATGAAGAAGATGATAATAAATTTAAGGCCCAAATTTAATAAGTTATTTTTATTATATCTGTTTAACTATGCTGAACCTTTATAACATATGTCCATTTAATGGCCCTAAAATAACAAGTCCAAATTAAAATAACAAAACCTAAAAGTTAATTATTGTTGCTTATTTTTCTCAAAAACGTTCTCGACTCCCTATTCTTCAAGAGCTGCGCAAGATAATATGGAGGTCAATCAAATTGTCCAACAGGTAAAGCATTTCATCCTCTTAATTACAAATTAACCGTTACAGATTTCCAATTGTCTTAATAAAACAAATATTTTCTCAATTTCAATACGTTCTTGAGCTTTGTATTGATATTTTTCTTTTTCCTGAAAATTCTTTGTAGCAATTGATTTGTCCTTCTTTCCCAATCAATACTCAATATTCCTCAACTCCAGCAGTAGCGGGATTTCTCTTTTCGACAAGCTTCAAACTTTCAATATAATTTCCTTCATTATCCAAGGTTTATTGTTCTTACGATTCCTTAGTTAGATTTTTTGATTTTGTTAGGGAAAATTCCCAAAAAAAAACCTCATGTATTTTTTATTTGGACGTTTAATACCCAATTATTTTCGGTTGGAAGAAAAATACACATACTAATAAAACTATGCGATTTAATACCCAAACAATTAAATGTTGTTATTTTCATACTCACGAACTCTTAACAAAAAAAATATTCCAATTTTATCCTTACCATCTCAATTAATTATTAACTTTTAAATAACGTGGTATTATTTTTTATTTAAATAAAAATTAATTTTGTTAATGTTTTATTTTATGTTGCCTAAAAAATAAATTTTAAATTTATATAATTATTTTATTTTAAAATTAAACATAAAAATTAGCAGAAAATCAAAAATATTAAAAATAGTCATTTGTACAATCTTATTCCGTCTTTGCAATGTCAAAGAGACGTTTCCTCTTCGATTCTAATTTTTTCGATTAATATATACGAGAATTACCGGTAAACAATCTCCGTCGTCCTCTTTTGCAACCATCAAATTCGATAACCGTTCAAAATCTCTTTTTAATCCTATAAAAAATCTTCATCGCCAATAAAACTAATTTGATTTGATTCGTCGTGATGCATATGATATCAACGAGCATCAATATGAACTTTTTCTTCGTCGTGAGAAACTCTCTATTCGAATATAAATCCTTCACGAATGAAACTATTTTCGACAAAATCTCAATCCGAATCTCATCGTCTCTCTCAAGATTTATCAATTCATAAAAATGGCTAATTTTTTTTTTACTTTTTCTAAATTTTTTCTAATTAATTTTATTTTTAATTTTTAAAATTAAATATTTGTAAAATAAACTGCAAATTATTTTGAATTTTGTTTTGAAATTTTTTTGGGATAACAAAGAAATGAAATATTAATAAAAATAATTTTTATTTAAATAAAAAACTATTGTCACGTAATCTAAAAGTTAATAATTAATTGAAATAGTAAGGTTAAAATTGGAATTTTATTTTTGTTGTGAGATCGTGAGTATGAAAATAACAACATTTAATTATTTGGATATTAAATCGCACAGTTTTATTAATATGTGTATTTTTCTTCCAACCGAAAACAATTGGGTATTAAACGTCCAAATAAAAAATAATTGAGGTTTTTTTTGGGAATTTTTCCGATTTTGTTATCATTTGAATTTTGGGTATTAAATCTGTGTTAAATATTTATGGCCATGATAAAAAGCAAAAAAGAAAACATATAGAACAATTTATTCAATCTCAAAAAGAAGCTTTAGATAAATTCATTGTTAAAAAAATGCATGAAAAAGAAAAATTTGATGATATTGGTGGTTCTAATGCTCATGAAGATAACAATAATATAGATAATGTAGAAGTAGCAGATGCTCATGAAGTGCTTGAAAAAGTCGATGATGCTTGATTCAAAATTCATGGTGTTTCTAGTGTTCTTGATATGTGTGATCTAAGATATTGGGATGTGTTTGATTCAAAATTGATTGCAACTTAGCAATTAATGGACCAAAAAAGAGATTTATCTATTGCCAAAGAAGATTTGTTTCATCTTGCTATATTAGAAAGTTGTCAAATGGAGAAACACGTGACATAAAGTGGCTAGTTTATTCAAAAGAATTAGATAAAAATTTTTTGCTTTTGTTATAAAATTTTTAAGAAAGGTATCCGTAGAAGTCAATTAGCAAAAGAATGTCTTTCGGATTGGAGTCATATATTTGTTAGATTAAATGAGCATGAAAAAAGTAAAGAACATATACTTAATATGATATCTTGGGTTGAATTACGGTGTAGACTTAAAAAAAATGAAACTATTGATGAAGTTGCTCAAGAACAATTTAAGAAAAAAAAAGAATATTGGAAAAATGTATTAGTTAGAATTATTGAAATTGTGAGATATCTTGCAAAGCATAATTTGGCATTTCGTGGAACAAATGAGAAATTTTACAAAATAGTTTTGGCAATTTTTAGGATTAATAGAGATGTTAGCAAAATTTGATTCCGTGATGAAAGAGCATGTTTTTCGAATCACTAGTAGAACTATTCATAATCATTACCTTAGTCATAATATTCAAAACAAATTGATTCTTTTGTGAGGCTAATGGCATAAACACATGAGAGTTATTACTTTTAAAACTCACTAGATGAGTATCCGCTCGATGTGCAAGATTATGTGGTAGTTTATTGAGTTATTTGCCTCCTGTATTTTAAGCTTAGTAGTCCCATAAGAAACTAAGTCAAATTTGTAACACACATACATCACCATTATTCTTCAGTTCATAGGTTTTGTAGGTAACTCATCTTGATTATTATCTTTGTTTCTAATGATCTCATCAATGAATGTCAAAGACTTTGAAGAATGATAATCTTTCATCATTGGAATCCATTTAGGTGTCTATCATTTGCGACTTCTTTGTTATCTCATTAAAAACATTTCATGGAAAAATTCAATTGGACAAAAACAATGATAAATGAGTACAACCACGGATAAAATCATATTTTTTCCTCTGAAAGCATCATCTTCAGGATATGTATTATGAACATATATATTATCCTTTCGACCATCATTAAATTCAGAATCTTAGTAAACAAAATGGTATGATGTTTGTCATATAACCATTAGGATCATGAGAGTTTTAGTTATTCGTATCTTTTCTTACACTGAATAATATTTCATTTGTCTATATGAACTTCAAGTCTAAATTTCTTTCGACATATATTCTTCTAAACATTCGTCTTGTACATATGAGTTATTCATGCTTATCTTATAAAACTTACTATTTTAGCTTTCTTGCTTATTATGATTCTTCTGAACCAAATATATGTGACTATTTTCCATGTAAAGTTCTACAAGGATCTTTGTAATAACATCTCTTTTGCTAGATGTCCAATTTGAAATTCCGAAATTTTTTATGAAGACTTGGATTCTTGCATAATCTGATTTCTACGTCTTCCAGAAGAATGATTTCATAAGCAGATGTAAACATTAGTATCAAGCAAGCAAGCAATTAGTATCATCGATTGTAAGCAGATGTAAGCACTAAAAGCCATTAGTATCAAGAGGAGAATTGCTTGCTTACTTGATACAATTTCCAGAAGATTTAACCCAAACCAAGAGGAGAATTTCCAAAAGATGTAAGCACTAAAAGCCATTAGTATCACTAAGCAATTTGGTATATACTGTTACTTTATTGTTTAAGATGAGATAGAGTAGAATGGAAGCAGATGTAAGCAGATCTGAAATCAACTTGAGAGAGCTATTTACAACAAGTTTGATAAGTCTAGATCTAAGTACATCAGAGAAAATCTAAACAGAAAGAGAATACTAGAGTTCATCACATTTCTAGACTAGTGTATGATCCTTGTTCCAGGGCTGAGGATCCTGGGATGAAGGTTCCTGGTGCTTGAGGATGCGCCTGTTGTTCATTCCGAACGTCTGGCTGGTGCGAGCTCGGCGGTATCCTGGTGAAGCGATTCGACTGTACATCGGTGAAGTCGAAGTTGGGTGCGAGAATTTGTGGGATGAGCGGTGTCATGTCAGAACTAGTCTGTTGCTGGATACCACGAGCTAGATAGTTCAGCTTCCGGTTGGTTTCGATGATTGAGTCTGCTAAGTCTTTGGTTGCGACCGCGATGATCGCTTTGAGGTCGTCCACGAAGACCGTGGGTGCTGCGACGGTGGCGGGATTCGGATCTTGGATGCGTTGATCCTCCAATTCCTTTGCACGTTGCTCCTCCGTGGTTGAGCGAGAGCCGTCCCCGTTAGGGGGATCCGTCACGCCGGCGTTTTGCGGCAAGGAGCCACTGTTTTGTGGTAAGAGAGAATCGTCGATTTCTTGAACCATGTTTTCTGGGTGAAAGATTTCGATCAAGAACAGAGTTTTGAAGAGAGATATTTGTCGAGTCCCCACAGGCGGCGCCAATTGTTGATTCTGAAAACCACACAATGAATTTGTCTATAGGAGGAAAACAAATTCAATTAATTCTCTCTTGCTGTTAATGATCAAAGACTTGAATATAGAGTGAATTTTATTGCTTTAGAGACAAAGTTAGGGTTTTGCTCAAGAACAATTAGGGTTTTTAGTACAAAGTTTCGGATGCCTTGAATAGAGGACAAACCCCTCTATTTATACAAGTTTAAGGCGGTTTAGAGATATGTTAATCTTCTAAATCTTCAAATTTTCCTTTCTTTTCGGGATTCTCCTTTATCTTCTAGGAAAATCTCCTTTTTCTTGAATGAGGAAGTCGGCTACAGGCGATCTCCTGTATTTGAGTCGAGCTCGCCTGGCGATCTCCTTCTTCAGCCCATTAACAGGCTTTAACCGGGATTCCCCGGTTTATATTGAATTCTCAATTTGATTCGTAATTTGTCCGGTTTAAGCCGGTATTGTCGGAGGTGCTAATTCCTGCACCAACAAAAGTTTTTCTCAAAGACTTGAGAGTTGATTATGAAAAAAACATATTCCCATTCATGAATACAATTATATTCAGGTCCTTAATAATTTAGAAACGTATCTTATGGATGTAGTGACATCATATTTATATGGATCATTGGATAATGATTTATACATGAGAACCCTAGAAGGATTTAAGTTTCTCATGCATTAGATTCGAAGTGTAATAAAATATGTACGGTCAATTATAGCGATCATGATGCATGTGTTTTTTCGCTTCAATCTTTTACCTCAAAAGATCACACGACTACTCCAAGTGCACAGTTAATCGTCTGTAGTATTTAAGGATCAAATCCCACAGAGAGAGAAGTATTTCAAACGAATCCGTCACAATAGGGTAAAGCTAGGACAAATCAATAAAAGAGGGGTTGTTGTTGGTGTCACGGTTGCAAGTAAAGTAAATAAGAAAGCAGGTAACAAGCAGGTAAATCAATATGAGACAAACGTTGGAAATTCAAGGGATCGCAGAGGGTTCAATGATCCATAAATTAATAAATATTCTAGTCCCAAAATTAAAAAAAATTACTATACAAGAAAAAAAAACTATATTAACCGGATGAAAGTAGTTTAAATATAACTTACACGGTGTCATTTGGTAATTGCTTAAAGTTTGTTGGGAACTAAACCCATTTGACAGAACTTTTGATATAGGCAAATGTTTATATTTATTTGTAGACACACCATAAAAGGAGCTTATGATATAGGCAAATGTCTATATCCATATGTTGATGATATGTATGCGACTGCCGCTTGGAGATCGTTATATGAGAAAACTATCAATCAAATAGGTGTTGTTGAAGAAGAATGGCATGTCCCAGAGCTTGTTGAAGTTGCAGTAGTTTTACCACCTGAAACAAGAAGACAACCTGGTAGACGAAGAAAAACGAAGATATGAAACTGTTGAAAACAAGATAAAATCGTCACAACAATCATAATTGTCAAAGACACATAGGTGTAGTTGTTGTGGAAAAGGCCATAATCGATCAACATGTGATATAGCAATATGATTAGGGTTCGTGTAACTACTGGTTTTTAACTTAATTATATACTTTTATATTTTTTTGGTAACTATTTTCTTTTTAATTTTCAAGATTGTGTTGTAACTTCGATTATTGAGCGGTTTCGTATTTTTGGATTCACTACTAGTTATATTCGTGTTTTGTCTTGAATTTGGATACACTACTACTTATGTTCTTGTTTTTGTTTTTTTTTGAGTTATGGATTCACTACTAGTTATGTTCATCTTTTTGTTTTTGAAATATGGATTCACTACTAGTTATGTTCGTGTTTTTGTTTTTTGAGTTATGGATTCACTACTACTTATGTTCATCTTTTGTTTTTAGTTATGGATGCAAGACTAGTTATGTTCGTGTTTTTTTTTTTAGTTAATAGTTAAGCTTCTCTCCTAATAATTGTCCTATCAAAGGAATTTCTTCCGTAACCCATATCTGTAGTGAAAATGAAAACCCATTAAGGGAATAGCTTTTGATCTTCTTCAAATCTTTTTTTTTTTTGCTTTTGTGATCGATTTCACAAGATAGTCAAACGCATGTAAACCCAAAGGATACGCTCTCAACTTATCAAGATCCATCACCAACTTGATGTATGATATTGGAATAGCTTTCTTTTCATCCTTAGCAATCACGAAACCAGAAATCACACACACATTTACAAATCTAATCTTGTCTACTTCATCCCACGTGTGAACATCTCATAGATGCACATTAATCATCGTCTTAATGGAGATCTTGTCATCTCTCTTAAGCAACTTGCTACAAAGTCCCGTATCCTCTTTCCAAGTATCTAAATCATAGCTGAAATCTTGGTTGTATTTTAGGCCGGTCACTACGAGGAACTATTGCAAAGATAATCGGAGAGGCTTGTTTCCAAACTCACCAAAGTTCATGTTTTTTCTTTGTTACCAATTGTCTACACATTATAATGTGTATCATATGACCTTAATAGCCTAAACCATTTTCAAGTATAGCAAAGACTTGTGCAAACAGAGGATCACTCTTCACTTCCTCATACTCTAGTGGCAAAGCATCCTAAATTTTCCTCAAGATAGACATTCTGCAGCTGTTGTTAATCTGCCTAACTTGAGGTTCTTTAACATGTCTAAGAAGGCGCTTGGAAAACTCTTTATCAATGCATGCACATAACAATCAAACATATGTAAGTCAAACAAAACATTCAAAGTTATTAGTAATGTAAGTGAATAGCTCCCATCAGCAAAAATAAATTGTATGTTAAACTACATGATCTCATACTCGTGTTCCTTGGTATGTTTTCCATTGAGAACCTAAACCTATGATGTAATATAGATCAAAACTGGAAAAAAGAGAACATACTAGCTTTAGCAAAACACTGAAAGTAATAAAGAGACACACACTTAAGAAAAAGAAATTTGAAATCGTCTTCATCCATGTTTTCATCAAAGAAGCTGTTTTGTTTTTATCAAAGTAACATGTGATAGCTAAAACTAAGAGAACTGGCTAACAAGACAAAGAATTACACATGAGACCAAGTGCTATTTACAGAAACAAAGTTCCCAACAAATCTAAAAGAAGATGAACTCCATGATCTTAGGAGACAAGACTATCTTTCAAACTTAAACATGACAAAGATGGTGATAAATGTTCTAATCTAAAGAAATTCTAAAAAATATAACGGAATGTACTATTTTCGAGTCACATAGCTCAAAACAGGGCAAAAGACTTATCCAATCAAACACAATAAGCAAAGATCAGGCAAGACAAAAATATTGAACCACACAAGATTTAAATGAAAGTGGCCTATCCACAAAAGATTAACACTACAAATACAAGCAACATAAACATCATCATCAAAAACCAAATGTAAGAACTTTTTAAAACTAAACTTGTAAGACGAAATAAAGATGGTTAAATATATTTCCACTAAGCACTAAGATGCATAAGTTAACACACAAAAAAACTATGAGGCCCGAAACAACAAATCTGTCAAACACAATTCATCAAACTCTATCTTAATCAATAAATTCAAACACAAACACACATAAACTTACATGAATCAAAGTGCTAAATGACTTAATAAATCTACGTGCAATCAAATTTAGAGTTTAAAAACTCACGAAAATGATACATCTAAACGAGTTACCCAAATTCAAAAGAGTCGTGAGGAGAACATTTCCATCCACTTAGAACATATATGAATTCAAGATCAAAGGTACAAGCAGCTAATACGTTTTGCGAAATGATTCCTTTTCGATTACGGTAACTAGCCTTTTCAGGATCTTGTACTATTGCATTTATGTGTGTGCCATCAATAGCTCCAACACAATCCTAACATGTATTCAAAATTGTTTATATAAAATTTCAACATATATTATTCACACAAGAAAGATATGTACCTTGAAGTAAGGATAAAATCTTGTGCTTTTACTTATTTTTGCGGGCACTATATTTGTAGGCTTGGCCATCAATGTTGTTGCAAGCATGTTTAAAGCTCTAAAAACCATCAATAATACAGCTGATTCATCTTCCTCATAAAGATTTTGTTCTATTATATAAAAACCGACAATAAAAATATTATAAAATAGTAAGATCAAAAGTGGTAAAAATGAATTTGTTCTCAATCAAAGTAACTAGCCATGACTACAATGATGAATAGAGATTGACTTTACCGTGAAAAGAAAAAAGAAAGAAGAATGAGAGAAGAAAGTCCAAACGTGAAAGGAAAAAAGAGGGTTTTTGGTTATTCTCATCAATGGGATTTTATAGTTACAAAAATATGATTGTGAAAATCTTGAGTAGAAGGTAAGATTTCGATTGCTATAATTTACACATAAAATCAATTTTTCAGATTCTTTCATATCTTTTCAAATCAAAACATTTGTGAAAATCTGTCAAACAACTATTAATATGGAACTTTAGTTGATCATTGTAAATATGATAACCAATAACAGTAGATTTCAAGCTCTTTTAATATAGACATTAGAAATATGAGAATCAATAACATTTTATTTTAAACTCTTTTAATGAAGATATTATGAATACAAGAACTAATAACACTTGATTTGAATAAAGTATTTACAATCAGTGATTGAATAGCATTGAATTTGAGTTAGAGTTAGACTTTATTAAAATCTACTAACCAATAACACCCCTTTAGTTGCTAATTGTTG
This sequence comes from Arabidopsis arenosa, assembly GCA_905216605.1. Classification (NCBI taxonomy): domain Eukaryota; kingdom Viridiplantae; phylum Streptophyta; class Magnoliopsida; order Brassicales; family Brassicaceae; genus Arabidopsis; species Arabidopsis arenosa. Next base: position 16,058,214 of record LR999451.1, read on the forward strand.
TCTCTATAATTTAGGGCCTGACTAGTTTAAACGCAGCGGGTGCGGTTGCATCTACGGGAGTTTGCGGAAGCGGGCGGTTGCGGTTTCAAGCGTTATGATGCATTTTGAACGACTGGTTAAGCGGTTAAAAATTGGTGCGTTTGCGGGAGTTTTATGACTGGTTAACCAGCGGATGCGACAACAGTAAATCGAAAATGATCAAAAGAAATATAATTTATAATTATATAATAAAATATAAAAACACCAAATATTTATATTATTATGATAAAATACAAAACAATTTATATATAATTAATAATAATAAAATATATAAAATTACTACATAACTATTCAAAATAATATATTTCATAGTTAAGTGCTTATTACTTCATGCATTTGGTTCATAAAAAAACAGCATCAAGTAATATAACAAATTACAAACACAAAAAAATATGACAAACTAAAAAAATAGATGTTTTGAATTCTTAGATCCTCTGGATTAATAATTTTATTACAATACTTAGTTTGTATTTTGTCATTCTTGAGTTTAGATTGACGCCATAATTTTGGTAAATAGAAAAAATTAGGGTTTTGAGAATTAACGTTAATATATATAGGGTTTGATAAATTTTTTTTTAATTTATTTGTTATTTATGTATTTTTTAATATATATATAGGATTTGAATTAAAAAAAAAAATTTGCCAACGCTACCGCCCGCAACCGCAAACGCTTGCGGGAAGAAGCTTTTGAATTCAGCGGTATAAAACGTTTTTTATGATTGGTTTTAAACGCTATCAACCGCAACCGCCTGCAAATGCAGCGTTTGCAGGTGGTGCGTTTGCAGGTGGTAGCGGGAGAACCAATCAAGCCCTTATGGCTGTTGTAAACGTAGAAAGGGGGTTTTAATTAATAATAGTAAATAATGGAGTAATATCGTAAACTAACTAAAATATGGAGTACTGAATCTCAAATATCAATCAATTCCTCCTCCCAAAACCCTAAATCCACCTTCCGTTTCAGATCACGAACCGACACATCCTCTGCTCATCGTTTCTTCTTGACTTTGTAAGCTTCCTCAAATCTATCTCACTTTCATATATAAAGTTTCAATTTTTCCGATTCATCAGTAAAATTATTCGATTTCCAGCTTACTTGTATCTTGAATCTTAATTTAGAATTTGGTTTATTGATGAATTGAGCTTTACTTCTGCAGATTCATGGTGGTGTTTAGCTCATGATTTTGGATGTTTTGAGAACTATTAGAACTTTCTCCAGAGCTCAAAATCTTCCAAGTTCTGGTTTTTATTCGATAAGTACAAGTAAAATGCGAGATATCAAAGTCAAATCTGATTCTAAAGAGTTTCTAACGTCATCTGATGAAGAAGAAGAAGCAGTTCAGATTATTGAATCGGTTTCCATAAGAGAGTCGTCATTGAGTGTTAAATCGACACCTGAGATTGAGAAAAAGTATGTTCATCGGGTATACGATGCGATTGCTCCACATTTCAGCTCTACTAGGTTTGCTAAGTGGCCTAAAGTTGCTGCCTTTCTTGAATCGTTGCCTCCTGGGTCGGTGATTCTTGATGCGGGTTGCGGGAATGGGAAGTATTTGGGGTTGAACCCGAGTTGTTTCTTTATAGGATGTGATATAAGTCATCCGTTGATTAAAATCTGTTCGGATAAAGGGCAAGAGGTTTTGGTTGCAGATGCTGTGAATCTTCCTTATAGAGAGGAGTTTGGTGATGCAGCAATCTCGATAGCGGTTTTGCATCATTTAAGTACCGAGAATAGAAGGAAGAAAGCGATTGAAGAACTTGTTCGGGTTGTTAAGCCAGGGGGATTTGTTCTGATTACGGTTTGGGCTGCAGAGCAGGAAGACACATCGTTGCTCACCAAATGGACACCCTTGTCTGCAAAGTATGTTGAGGAATGGGTTGGGCCAGGTAGTCCAATGAACAGCCCTCGTGTGAGGAACAACCCGTTCTTTAGTCTTGAGAGCATCCCAGAGACTGAGGTGAGTGCAAAGGAGCAAAAGGCTGAGAACAGCCAGTTCATCGGTCTTGAGAGCATTCCAGAGAGCGAGGAGAGCACGAGAGAGCAAAAAGGTGAGAGCATTATCCCAGAGACCAAAGCTAGCATAGTAGAGCAAAAGGATGAGAACTCTGTTGAAGAGTCATTGGAGGCTCTGAAGAAGAGTCAACAAGAGTACTTTGTTCCATGGCATTTACCGTACCACCGTGCTGAAGTGAGTGGTGCATCTGCGTCTGCACTTGCAAGTGGGCTTGCAAAGAAAGACGATAGAAAAGGAGCTGTTGTGTACAACAGATACTACCACGTCTTCAGTGAAGGCGAACTTGAAAGGTGAGTGAGTTTTATCGAGAAATTCGCTTTCCGGTTCTCTACATAGATTCTATCCATTATTGTTTGTTAAAATGCTGGTAATAATCTTTCACAGGTTGGCATCTGGAGTAGGCAATGCAATGATAGTTGATAGATTTTACGACAAGTCGAATTGGTGTATTGTTCTTCAGAAAGCAGCTTTAAACCAAGATTGATCTCTGGTTTCAAACTCAGATATACTTTCCAAATCTTTGCGACATTGGAACTCCATTGCATATGTAATCGAAAATTATCATTGCATTTTTCATGGTTGTAGTTTGAGATTCTGTGGCAGCTCATTTTCCCTGCAATTTGTTGGCTTTAAGGGGTTTTGTATCATGTGTAACACAAATGAAAGCAAGAATTTCTCTACGTGATAAACAAGATGTAGAAATGTGATTTGTACAATACAAATGTTATCAGTGATTCATTCGCTACTTTGAATGACTGGTACCCAATTGAAAAGTAAGGTTCTTAAGAGACGAGTTGTCATCCTCTCCTGATGCTGAAGCATTTGCCTTGCCATGGGTTTTATGTCATGTCTTGACAACCTAGGAATTGAAGATGTCCTTTTTGAGAGTGACTTCCAAGCTTGGAAGACACAATACTTATGGCCGAGACTACAATGCTATACTAGTGAGATACCTGGAACATGTAGCCAATTTACTGGACCACAAATTTATAAAATATCGTGAAAGCTGTAAATTTACTCTTGGGATAACAAAACGATGAATACGTACTATTAAACATAGTTGATTAAAGAAATATTTATTGGTAAACGAAATTCATAACGTAAAAATACTAAGAAATACTCCTATTTTTCATAGATTGATTTTTTAGCCATTTCACACATATTAAGAAACACATTTAATACTTACCTTTTTAATCATTTTGTGAAATAAAAATAATTTAATAACATCACTTTTGACAGAAATATTAATTCTGCACATATCTACTAAACCTTTTTTGTTGTTGTAATAAAGCCAACTAGATAACAACCCGCACGATGTGCGGGATGAAGTGATTCAAGTAAAATTATTATGATTAAAATTATTATCCGGGATCCAAGACCCGTTTATGTAAAACGAAACATGTTACAAATTTTTTTTTGTTTTATTCAAATTTGGGACTATTTCATATAAGAATATGTTTTACCCGTGAAATATTTGAACCTTGAATAAAGCTTCAACTGATAAAAAAAATTGACGAAATGTTACCATTTATGGCAATATGTCTTTCCGTATGTTTTAAAGATTTCGAGATTTTGTAGTATAAAAAAAAAAAATTTTTTTTAATAAGTATAAGAAATCCAAAATTTAGCAAAGATGAGATTTGATAGTTTCCAAGCTAAGATTTTGTAGTGTTCCAAATCTACGATTCTTAGATTATGAATGGATTATTTACGAAATGGTTATAATGTGGCCAGATTTTGGTTTATATACAAATGTGGTTATAATGTTTTTCTTCGAAAAGTTAGAATTCCTCCAAAAAATAGGATTTTAAGTATTCGTAACATATATAGAAAGAAGATTATCTTATTTATTTAAGTAAAAAATTTATGAAAGATGTAAAGATTTTGTAGTTTTGAATTCGAGATTCTTGAACCAAATGTATATATTTTATCATTTAAATATAAACATAAATATAAATATAAATAAAAAGATTGTTTACCCATCCGCTAAAGAAAATTTATATAAATGTATATAAAAAATATATATATATAAATATAGTAATATAAGATAAACAAAAAGTGTATGTTTTTAATTATTAATGGGATATATGGATGTATGAGACTAATGGCAAATTCTGTAAATAGTCTAATAAATCTTGGGTAATTATCTAAATAGAAGCCAAATCATTGTGAGAGCGACACATCAGCATGGCAATCTTGTTAATAACACATGATGGTAAGGTTTTTTTAAAAAAATGTTTATCTATTAATATATAGGGGATTACTTCCTCTACCAACATGTTAAACTCTTCGTATTCTCACAGTAATTCTCTTTATTTCTTCTGATAAATACTTTTGTTCCTAATAAATTGAAAATTTGTAAAAAAAATTCAAATTTGGAGCCATATTTTACGTTTCTCAAAAACAAAAATTTGGAATGGAGCCAAAACGTTCTCCTTTATATATTGACATAGATTTACAGCATTTAGTAAAGAGCATTTATGGCTTTTCATAGTTTTGATCTAAATTTACCACCTCAAAATAATGAAACAGATTTTCTAATTGATTTGAATACAAGTCCAACAAGAGAGTCATTAGATGATGCTTTGGCCATATCATTTCATGAAGAACAGGAATATCATTCTCCTATTAATTTAGGTATTTTTTTTTCATTGTATTATTGATATTGTAGTATTGATCTGAATCTTTTTTATTAGTTTGTTTTTGTTTCCAATTTCATCACACAAATAAAAAGTGTAGGCTTCGATAAACGTCAAAATAGGTCAGTATGTCAAAGTGGAGAAACATGTTCTAGTAATTTCAGTTTCGTCTTTTCTCAATTTTTTTTTCATGAGCTTAATTTTTATCTTAGATGAATAATTTATTCATAAAAGTGGAGAAACATGTGCTACTATATCATAATTATTCTCCTATAAATTTTGGTATTTTTTTTTTTTCATTATTGTAAGTATTGATCAAAATTTTTTTTATTAGTTTGTTTTTGTTTCCAATTTCAGCACACAAAAGAAAGTGTAGGCTACGGTAATTACGTCAAAATAGTTTAGTATGTCAAGTGGAGAAACATGTTCTAGTAATTTCAATTTCATGCTACTGAATATGATTTTTGGTTTGGTTTTGAATCTTTCTTGTATATTAACGTGTTTTTTTTATTTTTTTGTTTTAAATATTTGTGATAGGAGAAAACATTGAGATATTTCTTTGCTTCTCAAGCAAGTAGGCCTCGTAAAAGAGAAATGACGGATCAAGAAAGATTAGAGATTTACTTTGCTTTGTTGGAAAGAAGCTTCAATGGAGAGTTGGAGAAAACGACAACAATTCGAGGAGGTCTCTAATTTATTCTCTGTACCCTTGCAAACGGTGCAACGAATTTGGCGACGGGCCAAAAATACGCCCGGTGGTGAAGTTGTCGATGTTTCACATAAGAGGAAAGGTAATTGTGGAATTAAGAAAATTGAAATTGATCTTGATCAAATTCTCGCTATTCCGCTCCATCGTCGAGCAATTTTAAGGTCATTGGCAGCTTCTTTGAATGTGAGTGTATTCGTGGTATACCGATGTCTAAAAGAAGGGCTCCTTAAACGTCATTCAAATGCCATCAAGCCAAGTTTGAAGGAAGATAATATGAGAGCTCGTTTACAGTTTTGTCTCTCCATGCTCGACAATTCTACGATGCCTAACCATCCGAGGTTTGTTGATATGTACAATGTTGTCCATATTGATGAAAAATTGTTTTACTTGACAAAAAGATAGAGACTTATTACATGCATCATATCGAAGACGAGCCGCATCGCACATGTCAGAGTAAAAACTACATTGGAAAGGTAATGTTTTTAGCAGCAATGGCTCGTCCAAGATTCGATAGAGAAGGAACTGATACATTTTCTGGAAAAATAGGGGTGTTTCCATTTGTTACAATGCAACCAGCTAAGAGACGAAGTAGAAACCGAGAGGCGGGGACTTTGGAGTTAAAGGCGATGACCTCCATCAAGAGGGAAGATATAAAAGAGTTTTTAATCGAGAAAGTTATTCCAAGCATTAGTGAAAAATGGCCATAAGAGGATTTTGGGAAAACTATCTTTATTCAACAAGATAATGCAAGAACACACGTTGATCCGAGAGATGAGGAATTTCGAGCAGCCGCTTCTCAACTTGGTTTTGATATTCGACAGTGTTCTAAAATTCGGGCAATACGCCCGTATAAGCGTTGTCTATACGCTGAACGTGAAGCCACCGTACCGAATTTTCCAGTTCCGTGGAATTAATACGGTCAGGTCGATAATCAGTCAAATTTTGTAACTTGACCAATGAAAACACTTGGTTTTGGAGTTCTTATTGGGCTAAACGTTTTAAAAGCCCACTTACGTTAATAGTTTTGGGTGGATGATCATTTTGAGTTCTTTTCAACATATTAGTTATAAATAAAATACAGATTTACCAATATACACATACCCCTCTTCAGTGAGTATTAATTTAAAATACATTTTTAGTCATAAATTCTATTTTTCTATTAGTTAATAATAAGTTAGTATTAATATATAATATTTTAAACTAAATAAGTTTGGGTATACTCTAAATATTTCTACATATATATTATTTTCTTACAAAAATACCCACCGCCTAGACCCCGCGTATACGTCCGCATATACACCTAAACGAATATTATTTGTTTGATGTGTCAACCACCAAATTCGCCGGATTTGAATATTTTGGAGCTTGGATTTTTTAGTGCCATTGGTGTGCCCGAAGACGATAGAAGAACTTGTTTCTGCGGTTAAAAAAACATTTGATGAATATCCTTCCAAACAGGTGAACCGGTTTTTTTTAACTTTGCAATTGTGCATGCAAGAGATTATGAAGGTCCGGGGCGGAAATAATTATAAAATTCCACATTTGAAAAAATCCATATTGGAAAAGGAAGGTAATTTACCATCACAAATGGCTTGTGATTCTACTTTAGTAGAAGATGTGATGGGTTATTTATCAGCTTAAGTTTTTTTTGGTTTTATGAAAGTTAGAAGACGTTTGTATTGTTCTTCATGATTTACATATATTTTGATTTTATTTCAAAGTTATTTACATTACGTCAACAATTAAACCAACAAAAAGGCATTTTGAACAGAAACCAAAAAGAAAAAAGAAAGCAAAACACTAATTCCATCATTCCATAGTACAAAGATATCTTAATAAGAATATTCTCCTTGAAATTTAATTCCATAGTACAAATTATTTTTAAATACGAGAAGGAGAAGAAGATTCTTATTGATAATTTTTTTATTGAATCTTACATCAATTTCCCGAAACTGAAAGATGCCAAAATATTTTTCAACAAAACTTCTTATTAAGATATAATAAATATAATAAATATTTAGCATATCTATTATAGTCTGTTGAACTTCTTTATTCGGGTAAAGAGCTCCATCATCATAATAAAACTTCTTGTTAAGATCGAATCTGTGTTGAACTTTGGTAACGAGATATTGTTCTTGATCCACCTTCTTCGTCTCTTCCTTCACTTCTTCCTTTATTGCATCTTTCCCTTTGTTCTCCATTTTTTTAAGGAAAACAGAGTTTTCTTTTTGTATAAAGGAGTTATAGAGGTGAACGTGTACAAACTCTAATTTGTAGTACTAGTGTATTAAATTACCATGGGAAGTTGTGTGACTATTAAAGTAAAGAAAGGACTAAAAAGGGTTTGACCATTAATTATTCCTATTAACTACTACTTTAATTAAATACAAAATCAATCTATTAAAAACAAGAAAATAAATTAAAACATCAATCTATGAAAAACGGAGGGAGTATAATACAAATTAAGAGAGATTAACTTAACAATAGAAATGCTCATAAACATAATTCAAATTATGAGATATTAGTCTAACAATTATAAATACTAAGAAATCCCAACTCCTTGTATCATACGGGTCAGGGTCCACCTTCAATTATCATTTGCTCCCAATCCATCTGATATGACCTACTGCAAGTTCGTTACTAGACCTACTGTTGCAAGCTAGAAGAATTATGAATCCCATCCTCTTTAATTTGGACATCATAGGCGCAAAATCAGGATCTGAAGTAACCACTAAAATCGTATAGGATGTGTCATAGAAAAACGTGTTGTAAAACATATCTTACTTGAGACAATGATGAGGTAAATCTTTTTTGGGACCTTGAAAGAAAAATATTTTTTAGTAAACAAAACATTAATGAAATAAAAAAAATCAAATTGTTTTAATAAATATAGTTTTACGTACCTGGAGGTCGTTCTCTTTAGCAGTAACAGAGTCTTTCTTCTAGTTCTTGGAGTTTCACTGGAAAATCTTGATGGAAAAACAGGTTCTTATCACCATAGGAAGTGTAATTACCATATCCAATAACTCTTTTAAGAAAGTATTTGTTATCAAATTTTCTGAGAGCAGAAAGAATCCTCTCAAAAATAGTAGGACATAAGCTGTTGAAAAATGTGTGGTGTTGATATCCCAATACATATGAACACCATAGTCTCTCTCATTGGTATTTATTGCAATATCCATTTTGGAATGAGAAAGAAATGTTATAAATGTTAGGATTGTGTAAATGTTTGTCGTAGATGATAGACTTTTATATTAGATTTTACACTACAGGAAACGAGGGTATTAATAGCAGTATAATATAGCGTTTTTGATAGTTCTGCTATAGTTGAGTTTTGAGAAAATTTTCATAGCGTTTCTAAAAAGGCAAACGCTATGGTAAGATGACCGCAAAAATATTTCGTAGTGGTGCTTAGTTTTTGGTTTTACGATAGCATATTATAGAGGTAACCGGGAAAGTGAAAATTTCATTGCCTCCAAAATAATTTTTAAGTAATAACACAATAAATAAATAAAGGGAAAAAACCTGAAAAATACCCCATCTATTTTTAATTTGGACGTTTAATACCTAGCTTTTTTTTGTTGGAAGAAAAATACCTTCTTTAATTATAATTGGTCGAAAAATACTTTATCTTTATATTATTGGTAAATTCAAACCTCTGATTTAACGGTCGTTAACGGACGTTACGGTATCAGTAAACGACGTTATATTATAACAAAACAAATAGCCGAAAAATGCTTCATCTATTTATTTTTGGATTTTTAATACCCAAACTTTTTGGTTGGAAGAAAAATACCTCATTTAAATATTTTTGTCTAAAAATACCTCATTTTTGAATTGTTAGTATATACAATATTTATACAAACTTTTATAAATATATTGCTTGATCTAATGGTAACACGTATGATTTTTAACCCGCATAGAACTTCTTTTGATCTCCTATTTTCTTTAATGAATGACATACAAATTTGAATACATCATTTGCTTCACGGGAAAACGGCATTTTTCAACCTCAACTATTTGTTGGCGGGTTTTTCCAGCCCAAACTATGACCCCCAGTCAATTTCAATCCAAACCCAAAAATTATTCAAAATCGAAACCTAAACTAATGCAAATGAGCCGATTTCAACACGACGCGAAACAATTTTAGTTCGCAAGTTAACGGTTCTGAATGTTATTTGATTTTATTTTCAGGGTTTGCTGAATGCTGTAAAGAGAGAATTACCCAAGGTTGAGCAACCGTTAACTTCTGAACTAACACCGTTTTGCGTCGTGTTGAAATCGGCTCATTTGCATTAGTTCAGGTTTCGATTTTGAATTATCTTTGAGTTTGGGTTGAAATCGACTGGGGGTCATAGTTTGGGTTGGAAAAACCCGCCAGCAAATAGTTGAGGTTGAAAAAGGCCGTTTTCCCTTTGCTTCACTCCTACAAATTTAAATACATCCTTTTTTCATTCCTAAAGGCATCGTTGGAGTTAGAAGGGTTTTTGTGATAGTGATTTTGATGATGGAATGTAACGATTCTGCAACTAACAAATGAGAGATTGTGACAAAGATGACGACGACGATAGATTTGTCATTTTTGTGGTCATGGAGTAGCATAGTTGCGGAAGTGGAGAAGAATTTAGGTAAAAGTGGAGAGATGAAAGAAATGGTTCGAGAAAGATTGAGTTTTGATCGTATTAACGAAGTAATATTGAGTTTCGATCATACCAATATATTTGTAAAATTTTGAAAATAAATTGTATATATCTATTTATATACACAGGGTTAATATTTAACGTCGTTAAATATTTCTGTAATATTGTTAACGATTGTTAAGTTGCAGACTTGAATCCACTAATAATTTAAAATGAAGTATTTTTAGACAAAGATATTTTACATGAGGTATTTTTCTTCTAACCAAAAAGTTGGGGTATTAAAATTCCAAAAATAAATAGATTGGGTATTTTTCGGCTATTTTTTTGTTATAATTTAACGTCCTTTACTGATATCGTTACGTCCGTTAACGACCGTTAAATTAGAGGTTTGAATCTACCAACAATTTAAAGATAAGGTATTTTTCGACCAATTATAATTAAAGAAAGTATTTTTCTTCCAACAAAAAAAAATAGGTATTAAACGTCCAAAAAAAAATAGATGAAACAGTTTGTGAAACACTTTGCCATCTCTTCTCTCTTCTTTCTTCTTCTTCTCCGACTTGAGTTTTCGGCGATGGGAAACGAGAAGCCGGCGATTGTGATGGCCAATCCTGAAAGAGGTTGAGAGCTTTTGATTCCCGTCGCTGATTCTGGCCATCTTCTTCTTCTCATCAATCCAACCACGAGGTCTAGTTTTCTTTTCACCTGATCTGGAATCTTGTTATTCGTTTTCTCATTTCAAGATTCATGTGAAATTAACAGTAGAATTGGATTGAATTAGAATTGGAATTGGATTGTGGTCTGATGCTTTAGCTATTTTCTGCAAACTTTAAGCTTGTTCATGGCGTCGAAGAAGTTCATGACAGGGTGGTAAGCAAAAGTTGAAATTTTGCATTTGAGATTCATGATTTGTGCTAATAGTTTTAAATCTCAATTGCTTTTTGCATATAGAACTCTCAATTCAATTACCATCTTCCTCCTCTTTCTCTCTCAGATCATTGGCAGCTCCAGCTCGATTAAAATAATCTGCCATGACCTCACACGCTTGTCTTCTTCTTCAAAAACTGCCCAAAGGTACACACACTAAACCCCGAAAATCTTACTTAACAAATCTGTTTTGGTGTTCTTCGCTGTCATTGAATTCGATTTTTGTTTGCATGTGTTCAGATATATATTTGTAAGCATCTTGTTGATATACTCGCTGTTCTACTTGATGAGAAGAATATATTCAAATAGAGCGTAACTATTATCGGACCTCCTGATGATACTCTCTAGTACGTTCCCTTCTAAGACACTATTTTATCTATCTTCTTGATTTGATAATCCATGTGGATCGGTTTGTTGGAATGTATATTTGCTTTTGGGTTTTATTGATTTTGCTTTCTCTGGATTACATTGGACTAGTGTTATTGTGGAATTGAAATTGAATTGCTTTGTCGTGTTTCTCTTGCTTAATATGTTTTCATGAAGAATATGTATCTAGTTGTTTATTCTTGTTTCGTTTTGTTAATGGTCTATCATGATAATTTTTTATATGATGCATCCTAATGTAAGAGTTTACTGATGCTTTTTCAAGGTCTTAAGAAGCTTTCAAGCATTTGTATTTTTTCTTACATATTTTGATTTTTGTTCTGTAATTGGTTTAAGCCTTCAGGTGTTACTTGAAGATGTTGGGACTGGAAAATCGAGTCTTGTGTTACGGTTTGTCAAATATCAGTTTGTTGAATTCCAGGTTTATGGTAGTTTCTCCAATGGTCTTACCTGCTTTATTGTTTGTTCACATTTTGTATTCTTCTTGACTTTGATAAATATTTTCGCTTCAGGAATCAACCAAACACTAGATGACTAATATAAGCTTCATCTCCAAGGATAATGGTAAAGCCCTTAAGTAATCACATCACTAAAGCTTTAATTTGAGAGTACATCACATCACTTACCACACACACACACATGTCCCTGTGTAAGCTTCTTATCTTCCTCAAGTTGAATTGTTATCAATCTTTCAATCTCAGATATGAACAAAAGCAGCTTCAAGCAAGATGTGCTCGTATTAAGGCAATGCCAAGGTGGTTGTTGTATCAAGAAGATAATGTTGTCCAAGAACAGCAAAAACCGCAAGCCACCAAAGGATGAAAAGAAGTTTGAAATTGGATTGATGTTTTTTTCTCTTTCTAAATTTTGATTATTTACATTTGAAATCGAAAAATAGTCAAGTTTTGATATGTACCAAGGAAGAAAAAAAAATACAACAAATTTTACGAAGAACATAAAATATAATAGAAAATAATTAAACAACTACAAAACACAAAATAAAATAATAAGGAATCTTAGTGAGTTTTGATTTAGAGTTTAGGGCATAGATAGGGTTTGAGGTTTAGGGTATAGAATTGCAAAAATATAATTTTCTACGGATTAAGGAATATTTAATTTTGGGAATATAAATCACACTTGTAAAATATTTCTTCTGCTAATTCTCAATTAAGAAAAAATAAAATAAAAAAAGATAAAATTAATGAGTATATGATTTAGAGTTTAGGGCATAGATAGGGTTTGAGGTAAGGTATAAAATTTATTGTTAATAAATTATAATTTTTTTTTTATGGATTGATGAATATTTAATATAAGGTATATAAATTGACACTTGTAAAAATATTTTTTTGGCTAATTCTCAGGAAGAAAAATAAAATAGAAAGTTAATGAGTTTTTGAATTAGAGTTTAGGTTATAGGGCTTAAGAGTATAGGATTTGAGATATATATTTTTAGTGTTATTAACAATAGAAATATAATATATTTTATGGATTAATGAGTGTTCGATTTAAGTTATAAAATTTTCAAAATTTATAAGTATAATTATTTTCTAAATCCTAAACTCTAAACCCCAAACACAAACCCTAAACCCTAAACTTCTAACCCAAAATATAATAACTAACATGCAAATGGAGTTGACCATAAAATTATTTGGAAATTGTTTTAGGAAATATAATATGTCTTACATTAATTTACCACATATCAAAAAATTAATCTACTAATAAAAAGAAATAATAACAAACATGCTAAACATTCAAAATGAAAATAAAAACGCTGGCTTTTGATTGGCTATTCTGTAAAGGTGAGGATCACAGTTTTGTTTAATATGTACCGTTGATAAGATTAGATCTGACGGACACAAGTTTTATTCTTTATTTTTATTTTTCTCTTCCCTTCTCTTCGTCTTTTTCCTCCTCAATTTCTCTTTCTCGCCTCAGCCGCCATAGATAATCAGTAAGACTTCTCTTCTACTTTCTCCTATGAGTCTCCCTCCTTATAGACGTAGTGTAGCTTTGTCTTCCTCCTCATCTTGTCCCTTTTTTAAAAGGGAAATTTCTTTGGAGATAAGGGAGGAGTTCTTCATGTCTTTGCCAATTGCTCTTGAAGATACCCAAGTCTCAGTTCCAGTGAAATTGAAATCGAACTCTTCATGTCGTCGCCAATTGCTGCTTCAAGATCTGGTAAAGAAAGATTTGTCTTCTCTGAAATTTAGTTTAAGGGATTCTATTATGCTTTTTTTTTTAACTTTATAACACTCTTGATTTCTGTATTTTTTTAATAAGTAGTGATTTGTTACTGCAGATAGAGGAAATCTACAACGAGTGAGATGGAGACTCCGACTCTTTTCTTCCATCACGGTAATTTATTTGCATTTTTAAGTTTGTGTTCACAACCTCTCTTTGAAATTTATTTATCTGGAATTGATTTTTATGTTTTATTCAATCTATTCAGGCGAACATTGCAAGTGGAGATCTACAGCGACCAAGCGAGATGAAGATACATATTGCTGTTCGTGTATGGGTATTGACTCGAACCAAAAAAAGTTTCATTTTTTCTTCCATGATGGAACTCGTTGTCCATTAGTTCTGGATGTTGATGTTCTTATTTGTGTTTGGTTGATTTCTGTAGCTACTTTGGTAAAGAAGGAAGCTTGATGATTGAAGAAGATTAAGAAGTTCGAGAGTTGCATTGTGTTTTTATTTTTTGTTTTTTTTCGACATGGGCTCATAGGCCTATTGGGTATATAAGAAGAGAAGTTTCGGTAGTAGGATTGTTTTGTATATGATTATGTTTTTAATTACAAATATATATAATTAACATAGTTATTTGTTTCCTAAAAAATAATGAAATGATTCAAATATTTTAATATAAATAAAATTGGATTAAAACAATAATTTTGTAAATCACAAATTTTAAAATTTATTTTTTTGTACCATACATGAATCAATGGCATATTTTCACCGTTATTGTAAAAAATATAATTGCTATAGATAATACAAGAATTATAACATATATACTGACTGCTATAAAAAAGTTACAAAACATGTTGTTGATAAAATAGTTTATAGCAAAATATAATTGCTATTGTATTAATAACAATTGCATAGATAAAAGCGCTATTATTATCTTAAAAATGATAGCAAAGCGGAAAAGCGCTATCTAAAGTGATAGACCTACTATCGCGAGCGATGACATAGCGTTTTCTATAACGCTATTGTATCTTTACATAGCGTTTTTCTGTTGTTATAATACTCAATTTTCCTGTAGTGTTAAAAAGGTGGGATGTAAATGCGCACCTACTAAAGTAATTAATAATAAGGTCAATGTGTGGATGTGGGCGATTCTATTGTACTGATCCACAGTTTGTCTTTTTCATTTATTATTTTCATCACCACATCCATTTAAAAGTTCACGGCTTTTGGAAAAAAAAAAAGAAATTCACAGCTTTTGACAAATCAATGAGTAATCAATTCTCTGCCCTTGATTCATTGGATGCAACAAGATGAAGACACCTGTCCTAGTCTTCTAGGGTTTTCAAGCTTTCATCTTTGTGTATAAATACACATTTATCACCATTGTAAAACCCTAACAGTTATCAAAATGAAAGATTAAAAGTTCATCTTTTCTCATATCTCAAACTCCCTTCACCTTCTTCCCCAACTAGAACTCACTCAAAACGACGAGTGCCAATGCAGAGGGAATTTTAACGCTGATGGAGTCTGAAAAGAACCTTCATCTCTTGGACCATCTCTTGGAGAGAGAGCGTGTAAGGTTGATGAAGTCTCTCCTGCGTGATAGACAAAGCCATCAGGAGTAGATAGAGATGGAGTGTGGAATGCTGTGGATGGGCTACCGAATGAGACCGGGATTGGGGATGGGGTCTGGAATGACATTGGGATTTCAGATCTTCTAGTGAATGGAGAAGCAAGCAAGTTCCACTGAGGAGACCGAGGAGGCGGAGTAGATAGAGCTTGAGTAGATAGAGATGGAGTATCAACGCTAAAGGGAGGAAGAACTGCTGAACCAGCTGAAGAAGATGGAAAAAAATTTCTTTTGAACTTGAATACAAAGAGGAAGAGAAGAAAGAGGATGATGATTAGCACACTGAGAATAGCAATCTCAACAACTTCAACCATTGTCAAGAGGAATTAAGAAGAAGAGAGAGATAAATTATCAAAGAAACAAAAATGGAGGTGTTAAGTGAAATCTGAGAACCACCACACTGCTTGATCTCATTAGCAGCTCAACAGCCTACAAGAGGAGAAGAAACTGAAATCAGTTGAAATCAAAGTGAAGAGTATCAATCAAGCGGGAGCATCAAAACTCAAAGAAGCTGAACGCTCGGAGATTCCAAGCAAGATGGAGGAACGACATCAAAGACTGAATTGTACCATCTCGTTGTAAATAATCCTTATACTCCGACTCGACCACGGGCATTGATCCTCCTTGTGAGCTTATTTCCACATAATCATCACCTATACATTAGAACAAACCACATTGACCATTCATTTCATTCATTCATATGACCATTCAACTCATTCATGCATTGACACTTCTTTAATTCATCGGCATATCTTGAAATTTTTCTTACAAAATCACCATAAGTTTAAAATTTATAAAAGGGATTATATATTTTCGTGGATTTACATTTTTCTCTTGTTATATTCTATATCATCAAAAACCATAAAAAAATCTTGTATTTATATTGTAGAAAACAGTTGGAGATCACAAAATGTGAGAAAAATATTTAGTTTTCAATATATTTAACCTTCAACATTTAATGGATTATCAAAAACCATAAATACTCAAGTACATGTGTTACTTACCTATCCACTAGATGGAAAAATATCTATGCCACTTTACTATCTTTTGTTACTATGCAATCAGTGAGTGCACCTGCTCTCATAAGATAAGACAAAAAAGTGGCCACACTTAAGCTCCAAATGGAGAAAATGTATCGGACGGAGCGGACAGAGCGAACAGAGCGGATCAAGCGGATCAAGCGTATCAAGCTGAACAAAAGCAGATCAAGCAGATCTGGCGGATCAAAACCTGATCAAGCGGTTCGAACACTTTAAATATGTGTTGAATGGTGAAAACGGATCATGCAATGCGGATGAAAACGTTAATGTTAAATAAAATATTTTACATAAACTATACATACTAAAAACAATCATATTAAAATAAATTTATAATACTGATTTAACATATTATTGTTCATGCATTTAAAAATAGTTATAAATGCACTCAAATTAAATATCTAAAAATGTATTTCAATTTTGGATAAAATATATTATAAAATAATATACATATTATTATAACTCACTAAAAAGAGATAAGATAATGCAAGTAAAAATATAATATTTGTAATTGAAGTATTTTAAATCACTACTCGAAATATAAAGTAACATTCCAAGAGGTAACTTTTGATAATCTATAGTATTTGATAAATTTGGATCAACTTTCCAAGAGGTAAACTTTTGCAAAGTCATGGTAGTCTTAAGAACTTTTAACTCCAGCATATTATGCAAATCCATTCTGCATAAAATTAAGTGACTGGTAAGCCAATGAACATCACATAAGCCATATTGTATATTGTTTTGTTTCTATAATATAAAATAAGTGTCTGACTAAAAAAAAAGTGTGATGAAGAAACTTACATCAGTAACTTGCTTAGATTCAAACATAAATTTCTGGTACTTACATCAGTAACTTGTTTCGTAAATTGTGTGTTTACTTGTTTGTTATTTTGGACAAGTGCTCGAACCCACGAAACGTAGAGAAACACACAAGTGGCGATACCACACACAGGAGCGAGGATTAGGACAGCAGTATGTGGATAGAAATCCATTGAAGAAAATTGAAACCCTAAATAGAGAAGTGCAGGAGTTTGAAGGAGAGAACGAGAAAAAAGAACTTAGTGAAGTAGGATTACGACAACTGTATGAGGATCAATTCCAATGAAGAAATTGAAACCCTAAGAAAAAATAGAGAATTGCAGGAGCTGGATGTAGGAGAGAAAGAGAAAACAGAACTTAGTGAAGGAGTTTGAAGGGCGAGTTTGTCGAGAAACAGAGATTTAGAATTTCTATAAACTGCAGAAAAAGAACTTAGTGTAATCATACTAAGCTACTAAGTCAAAGCCTATATTGTTTTTTTTTTTTTTTTGACAGAGCCTATATTGTTAAATAGCGTGATGTATTTTAGATTATCTATTACTAGTATTAGAACCCGTACTTCGTACGGGAAAAACTGGTTTATATTTGTTTGACCATGAGAAAAAAATAGTTTCAAATGTTAGCGTGTGAAAAAATATAAACCTGAAATTTTACACAAATGCTTCAGATCCCTTACGTCGCCGTCTTCGTTTTCTACACGATATGAGAAAAGCAACAAATCTATGATATCATTTCTGTGACGAATTTAAAGGGATGAGTAAAACGAATTTCTGTGACGAAAACAATTGTAAAAGTTATTGGGTCGAAGCTTTTGTTTTGCAGAAAGAAGAACACAAACAACAAAAACGGTCTCGGTGGTTTTTTTTATCCTTTTGATGATTTCCTAATATATAAATGACTGAACAAATTTCAGTTGTTTTTAATTTAAAATTGCAGATATCGTGGAGGAGTGAAAAAACAGTTACTCAGAAAACTAGATTTTTAATTTATTTTGCATTTATTACTTTTGTTATATTGTATTTATAAATATTTTTTAAAACAAAATCCATGTGGCAGATTTTTAGTGGTCATTTGACTTGTGGCAAATTCTATTTCTTTTCTTTTTCTCTTTTTACCACGCTCGAAACCTGTTCTTTTAATTGATTTAAAAAAAATTAAATTAGAAAATAAATATCTATGTGGCATAACATGATTGGCCAGGTGACTTGTGATTTATAAGATAAAGGATACCAATATATTTATTTGTTAAAATAATCATAATTAGATATTTATGGAAGTCCCTATAAACTTTGGAAAATCTTACAAACTAGGGTGAAAAAAATATTTATGATTCGATTTATTTTTTACGGATACCTTGTGATTCGATTTATTTTTGACGAATATCTAATTTTCCGATGCTTCGAAAAATTTTATATATCTAAGATTACGGATATCCGGATTTTCGCGGATATTTGTTTTAAACAAAAAATATTTAAACACCATAATATTTTTTTAAAAAAATGTTTTAATATAAGATTTAAATTAGTTAATCAATAAATATATGAAATTAGTTTAATTTTATTCGATAAATTGTAACTAATTTTAAAGAACTAAATAGCATTTCATATATGCGATTAATTAAATAGCATATATAGAAATTAAGTATTTAAACAAAACTTTTCGGGTCCTTGTGGAGTACACATTGGAGTGGCAAGGACCATAGCGGAGGAGGGATCGATTTCCTAAATTGTTTTAAAAAAATCAGTAATAGAGAAAAAAAATTATAAAATTTACACAGTGAAAGAATGATAATAACCTTTTCGTCGAAGTTAATTGTTGTTGTGAAAGATGTTGTGAAACCAGGAGTAGTATGGAAGTTGTTACCAGAAACCTGTGTGAGAGTCCCTAAGTTTAATATTTATAAAAGGGATTCTATATTTTCGTGGATTTACATTTTTCTCTTGTTATATTCTATATCATCAAAAACCATAAAAAAATCTTGTATTTATATTGTAGAAAACAGTTGGAGATCACAAAATGTGAGAAAAATATTTAGTTTTCAATATATTTAACCTTCAACATTTAATGGATTATCAAAAACCATAAATACTCAAGTACATGTGTTACTTACCTATCCACTAGATGGAAAAATATCTATGCCACTTTACTATCTTTTGTTACTATGCAATCAGTGAGTGCACCTGCTCTCATAAGATAAGATAAAAAAGTGGCCACACTTAAGCTCCAAATGGAGAAAATGTATCAAACGGAGCGGACGGAGCGAACAGAGCGGATCAAGCGGATCAAGCGTATCAAGCTGAACAAAAGCAGATCAAGCAGATCTGGCGGATCAAAACCTGATCAAGCGGTTCGAACACTTTAAATATGTGTTGAATGGTGAAAACGGATCATGCAATGCGGATGAAAACGTTAATGTTAAATAAAATATTTTACATAAACTATACATACTAAAAACAATCATATTAAAATAAATTTATAATACTGATTTAACATATTATTGTTCATGCATTTAAAAATAGTTATAAATGCACTCAAATTATATATCTAAAAATTTATTTCAATTTTGGATAAAATATATTACAAAATAATATACATATTATTATAACTCACTAAAAATAGATAAGATAATGCAAGTAAAAATATAATATTTGTAATTGAAGTATTTTAAATCACTACTCGAAATATAAAGTAACATTCCAAGAGGTAACTTTTGATTATCTATAGTATTTGATAAATTTGGATCAACTTTCCAAGAGGTAAACTTTTGCAAAGCCATGGTAGTCTTAAGAACTTTTAACTCCAGCATATTATGCAAATCCAGTCTGCATAAAATTAAGTGACTGGTAAGCCAATGAACATCACATAAGCCATATTGTATATTGTTTTGTTTCTATAATATAAAATAAGTGTCTGACTAAAAAAAAAGTGTGATGAAGAAACTTACATCGGTAACTTGCTTAGATTCAAACATAAATTTCTGGTACTTACATCAGTAACTTGTTTCGTAAATTGTGTGTTTACTTGTTTGTTATTTTGGACAAGTGCTCGAACCCACGAAACGTAGAGAAACACACAAGTGGCGATACCACACACAGGAGCGAGGATTAGGACAGCAGTATGTGGATAGAAATCCATTGAAGAAAATTGAAACCCTAAATAGAGAAGTGCAGGAGTTTGAAGGAGGGAACGAGAAAAAAGAACTTAGTGAAGTAGGATTACGACAACAGTATGTGGATCAATTCCAATGAAGAAATTGAAACCCTAAGAAAAAATAGAGAATTGCAGGAGCTGGATGAAGGAGAGAAAGAGAAAAAAGAACTTAGTGAAGGAGTTTGAAGGGCGAGTTTGTCGAGAAACAGAGATTTAGAATTTCTATAAACTAGCGATCAAATCGCTGCAGAAAAAGAACTTAGTGTAATCATACTAAGCTACTAAGTCAAAGCCTATATTGTTTTTTTTTTTTTTTTGACAGAGCCTATATTGTTAAAGAGCGTGATGTATTTTAGATTATCTATTACTAGTATTAGAACCCGTACTTCGTACGGGAAAAACTGGTTTATATTTGTTTGACCATGAGAAAAAAATAGGTTCAAATGTTAGCGTGTGAAAAAATATAAACCTGAAATTTTACACAAATGCTTCAGATCCCTTACGTCGCCGTCTTCGTTTTCTACACGATATGAGAAAAGCAACAAATCTATGATATCATTTCTGTGACGAATTTAAAAGGATGAGTAAAACGAATTTCTGTGACAAAAACAATTGTAAAAGTTATTGGGTCGAAGCTTTTGTTTTGCAGAAAGAAGAACACAAACAACAAAAACGGTCTCGGTGGTTTTTTTTATCCTTTTGATGATTTCTTAATATATAAATGACTGAACAAATTTCAGTTGTTTTTAATTTAAAATTGCAGATATCGTGGAGGAGTGGGAGAACAGTTACTCAGAAAATTAGATTTTTAATTTATTTTGCATTTATTACTTTTGTTATATTGTATTTATAAATATTTTTTAAAACAAAATCCATGTGGCAGATTTTTAGTGGTCATTTGACTTGTGGCAAATTCTATTTCTTTTCTTTTTCTCTTTTTACCACGCTCGAAACCTGTTCTTTTAATTGATTTAAAAAAAATTAAATTAGAAAATAAATATCTATGTGGCATAACATGATTGGCCAGGTGACTTGTGATTTATAAGATAAAGGATACCAATATATTTATTTGTTAAAATAATCATAATTAGATATTTATGGAAGTCCCTATAAACTTTGGAAAATCTTACAAACTAGGGTGAAAATAATATTTATGATTCGATTTATTTTTTACGGATATCTTGTGATTCGATTTATTTTTGACGAATATCTAATTTTCCGATGCTTTGAAAAATTTTATATATCTAAGATTACGGATATCCGGATTTTCGCGGATATTTGTTTTAAACAAAAAATATTTAAACACCATAATATTTTTTAAAAAAAATGTTTTAATATAAGATTTAAATTAGTTAATCAATAAATATATGAAATTAGTTTAATTTGATTCGATAAATTGTAACTAATTTTAAAGAACTAAATAGCATTTCATATATGCGATTAATTAAATAGCATATATAGAAATTAAGTATTTAAACAAAACTTTTCGGGTCCTTGTGGAGTACACATTGGAGTGGCAAGGACCATAGCAGAGGAGGGATCGATTTCCTAAATTGTTTTAAAAAAATCAGTAATAGAGAAAAAAAATTATAAAATTTACACAGTGAAAGAATGATAATAACCTTTTCGTCGAAGTTAATTGTTGTTGTGAAAGATGTTGTGAAACCAGGAGTAGTAGGGAAGTTGTTACCAGAAACCTGTGTGAGAGTCCCTGCACGTTTTTAAGGACATATATATAGATTTTTAGGGTTTTGTTTTAGAGACATCTCTCATATTCTCATTCTATTGTATTTTTGGAGCTTGAACCCTTTGGGAGATAATTGGAGAGAGCTCCTCCAGAGAAGATTTCTTAAACTCTTTTACTTCTTCTCTTAATTTCTTTATGTTTTCTATTCATAACATGTTGTTTGTTTCAATCTCCATGTCTGAGTAGTTTGCTTGTTAGGTTTAGGGATTCTCATTAGGGATTTAGATGAATTAGTAAATCGATTACCTGTTAGGATTAATCCATAGAGTTCTTCATCTAGGTTGTTCTTAATGCTAGTTCTAGCTTGATCACCTAGAACTTGATCTTAGGATAATAGGTATTTGATCCGAGAGGGCACCTGTTACCTGAACTACTTTAGATGAGCCTGGTTTATAGGTGTGTAATAAGAATCGGCCTATCTACTAAGGTGAACATATCAAACCTGAATTAAATGCTAGTCTAGATCTAGGAATTCGCATCGAGAGGTGGAATTACTGATATTAGGCTTGTTAGTTATCGCATCGAGAGGTGGTTAGCTATTCATTAGTGATTTGAGTTCAAGAACGGTTCGTTAAATAATCCTAATTAAGTTGCTAGATTTACTATTAGTTTATATCCTGAGAAATCCCTAAGCCTGACGTTTTCCCCATCTGATTTAAAACCCGGTTTATTTGTTTTCTTTTATTTTTAATATTCATATTTTCTGTTTAGCTTAATTCGAACCCTGTTAGTCTATTGTGTGAACACGAGAGCTTTGTGGAATTCGACCCTAAAGTACTGCAATTGATCTCTTATTTGAGAGAGTAGTCTTAGGTCTTAATTTGACTCACATCAAATTTGGCGCCGTTGCCGAAGTTCTCTTCGCTTCACCATTAGATTAGGTGTAGAATTTAGTCTAAACTTTTCTTTTTTCTTGTTACTCACGTGATTTTTATTTCTTTTGTTTCTTGTGTTTCAGGGACTTAAGGAATTCAATCACAACAATCAGATGTATGATTTCTACGAGAGTGTCGAGCGACACCATCAGGGTGTTGATCGACACCATACGGGCAACAGGCCGATGACTCTTGGTGACTACAACAGGCTCGACTTGTTCTATGAGAATCGACGTGCAATTAGACCCCCTGCGTTTGAAAGAAGCGACGATTTAGGTCTCCAACCTGCATTCTATACTCTTGTGAGTCAGCACCCGTTTCACGGTCTTCCACATGAACAACCAATGGATCACATCGAGAGGTTTGAAGATTTGGTTTCAATCATCAAGGCACGGGTTGTTTCAGAGGACTATCTACATCACAAGCTTTTCTCATACTCTCTTGTTGGGGAAGCAGCTTCTTGGCTTAAGGAGTTGATTCCAGGATCTTTGACAACTTGGCAGCAGACAAAGATGGCTTTTCTGAGAAATTTCACCAAGAACTACGGTTCTTCTCCTTACCAAGCCCTCCCTCCACCCACTTCTGTGAGTAAGATAGAATCCATGCTGGGACAGATTCAGGAGAGTTTGGAGAGAACCTTAGAGCGATTCCCAAGGATTGAGAACAATCTCACAACTGCTAGCCACGATGTTTTGATGGAAAGTGAAGATGAGTTCGCTGAAATTGAGGAGAATGATGCTGATTTTCTGGTTGCAGAGGCAGTGTCGACCGACACCAGTACAGAAATCCGAGATATCAAGCTGTGACGAAACACAATTGACCTGCCTCGACACTGATTTACAGGATCCCTCGACACGTAGTCTTAGTGTCGACCGACACCACCTGGGTGTCGATCGACACTCCTCCGGTACGGAAGCAGAATCGACGTTTGACGAAGCAGAATCGAGTGAGCTCGACACAGAGGAGTCGACGCCAGACAGTAGTGTCGACCGACACTCACCTAGTGTCGATCGACACTGGACACGAACTGCACCATATGCTCTTGTGTTTCCACCGCAGCCTAAGAAGTCCGAGCAGGATACGGGAACAGCAATGCAGATGGAAGCTGGAATGGCTTTTCAGTACATTACCTTTGATGATAACTGTAAGCTCGAAGTTCCACTTCAAAGATATGTCGAGAAGATGATTACTAAAGGTGTCAGTGTTGAGGACGCAAGCTTGCTTACCAAAGACATCAGTGCTATCTTGGTGTATGAGGATCCAGAGAAGAAGCCGAACATGAGGCAGTCAGTGGCTATCTCCAAATTAGTCAATGCCATGATTCAGTGTAGCATCCCAGAGAAGTTACCTGATCCAGGAAGCTTTGTGCTAGATTGCAACATATCCACCATTGATGGTCAAGCGTTTTCTGTAAAGACTTCCAAAGACATTACTGCTGGATATGTCAAAGAGTTGGATTCTATTGAGAAAGTGAGTATCCAAGCTTCTAATCTTGAGGATTGGAGTGGTGACCATCTCTTCCGCACTAGGCTCCAGGATGAAGCACAGATCGGTGATAATTTGCTGCAGATTGCTGAACCACATTGCAGAAACAAAGCAGAATTTCGAGCTGCAGACTCAGTGTCGATCGACACCACCATTGTGTCGGTCGACACCAGCTTTGACGAGACGGACCTTTGTCGACCACACCATCTCGCAGTCGACACAAAGCGTCGACACACTGCATTGGTGTCGATCGACACCATCTTTGTCGATGGACACCCCACACGGGCTGAACCAGAACTGTCTACTAAAGCTACTTTGCAAGTTCAGATCACTGCTGATATTCCAGGACCTGTTGTCACGACAACCAATGCACATCTACCACTGCATCCACCTCCGAAAAGGCTACGGTACTCATCTCTTCCGCCTAAACCTCCTGATTTCATCAATAAGACTTTACAATTTCCAAAAACTGTTTTACGGTTTAGCAAGCCACTAGTTTCTCGTCGAGCGCTTGTTCTTTCTTTTGATGATTGTGCAGGAAAACGGAGTAGACCACCCATACCTCTGTCCTGCCCTGCTGATGTTCCGCACTTCCTAGGTCAACCTCACATGCCAACTGCTTAAACGCCACCTTGGATGATGCGAGGTTCTACTAGGAAGTATTTACTTCCACCATCTGATCCACCTGATTCCTGAACTCCGACATAGTCATGCTAATGACTGAAAATAAGCGCTTAGTGGGAGGCAACCCACTGGTATGATTTTATTTTTCTTTTTCTTTTATATTACGTTTTTCTTTTATTATTTTTCGCTAACTTCGGGTTTGAATGCCACTGGGGACAGTGTCGTTTAAGTCTAGGGGACGCAGTTACTAACTACGTTTTTCTTTTTGATTCTTATTCTTATTTTTCTTTTCTTTTGAGTCGTTTTATTGAGTCAAAATTTTGTTAGAAATTCTGATCTTTTTCTCTAGAATATTGCCTGGTTAGTTTAATGCTGCAGATTCAAATCAATCCGACTAATGGAAAATCCAGAGAGTTAATCGATAGACCAGAGGACATCCACGTTTCCAACACAATCCGCTAAAGCCTGAGCAAGTTCATGCTCTTCACCTCGTTAATACGGTTAGTATTCTCAGAACTTGACTCCTCGTTCATACCTGATAAATGAGACCAATGTGGAAAAGAATGGTATTCCTCTCCCTTATTCAAAAAAAAAAAAAAAAAAAAGATTGAGATGATTTTCTTTTGGAGTAAAGAGATAGGAAAATTTTCCGTGATCTCATTATTTTACTTCAAGAGGAATGATCACACGAAGGTTGGAAGCGAGGTTAGGAAAATTTCCGATGATACCATTATTCGCCTACACCTTTGAAGTTAAAAAAAAAAAATGGTTTGAAAAAGAATAAGTCTGGGGGAGAAAAAGAGTACCTAAATATGTTGTAATGGTTGATTTATCATGGTATAGTACGGGAATGAGTCTAGAAGGTTCTTGAATACTGATTTTATTGATGAGATTTATGCGATGAGGGCTATAGGATATAGTTGTGGAATTTGGTTTGGAATTTGGAATGTTGAGAATGCTTGCGGAGAATTACATGGTGGTTAGGATTTGATGCGATCTGCTAGGCATATGGATTTTGTTTGAATAATCAAGGCAATAGGCTAGAGAAATTAGGAGTTTCTGTGTTTTCAAACTTCTTCCACGGGTTCGGTTTTTGTGTTTTGCTTGAGGGCAAGCAAAAGCTAAGTCTGGGGGAGTTGATATATCACGGATTTTACCGATTTTAGTCGTGATATATGTACTGTTTTTAGAGTCTTTTTGTTGTTTCTAGTATCTTTTTGAGTCTTTTCAGGTTTATACACGTTCGGGACCAATTTGGAGATTATGGATCATTCTGGAGCAAAACCGAGAAGTTATGCTGCGCGAGCAATCTGGAGACGAAAATACGTGCAAGTGTCGAACGACACCACCCCTGGTCGACACCAAGATCTGACGGCAATTGAATTTCGCGTCTTATTGAAGTTATGAAGATTTGCAGATTCGCCCCAGAAATTTTCTCTATTTTCAAAGAAGTCCCTGCACGTTTTTAAGGACATATATATATATATATATATATATATATATATATATATATATATATATATATATATATATATATTTAGGGTTTTGTTTTAGAGACATCTCTCATATTCTCATTCTATTGTATTTTTGGAGCTTGAACCCTTTGGGAGATAATTGGAGAGAGCTCCTCCAGAGAAGATTTCTTAAACTCTTTTACTTCTTCTCTTAATTTCTTTATGCTTTCTATTCATAACATGTTGTTTGTTTCAATCTCCATGTCTGAGTAGTTTGCTTGTTAGGTTTAGGGATTCTCATTAGGGATTTAGATGAATTAGTAAATTGATTACCTGTTAGGATTAATCCATAGAGTTCTTCATCTAGGTTGTTCTTAATGCTAGTTCTAGATTGATCACCTAGAACTTGATCTTAGGATAATAGGTATTTGATCCGAGAGGGCACCTGTTACCTGAACTACTTTAGATGAGCCTGGTTTATAGGTGTGTAATAAGAATCGGCCTATCTACTAAGGTGAACATATCGAACCTGAATTTAATGCTAGTCTAGATCTAGGAATTCGCATCGAGAGGTGGAATTACTGATATTAGGCTTGTTAGTTATCGCATCGAGAGGTGGTTAGCTATTCATTAGTGATTTGAGTTCAAGAACGGTTCGTTAAATAATCCTAATTAATTTGCTAGATTTACTATTAGTTTATATCCTGAGAAATCCCTAAGTCTGACGTTTTCCCCATCTGATTTAAAACCCGATTTATTTGTTTTCTTTTAATTTTAATATTCATATTTTCTGTTTAGCTTAATTCGAACCATGTTAGTCTATTGTGTGAACACGAGAGCTTTGTGGAATTCGACCCTAAAGTACTGCAATTGATCTCTTATTTGAGAGAGTAGTCTTAGGATTTAACAATACTGAAAGCTATAAAATAATTATCTAAATCTTGAGAATTTGGCATTAAGAATTACCCGTATGGGATGAGTTACCCAATGGGATGAGTTATCTAAGGGATATGAGATATGAGTAATTTCTGATAATAGTTCAAGATGAGCCAATGACTTAAGCCACAAACTGAAACCACTCAAGCTTTATCCCTTTTCGACGCTATATAAGCTCAAGAATCACCCACATTACCAAAGAATCAACTCAAATCAAACAAAAAAAAATGATTTAAATGCTTCTTTTAAGTTAATGGGAAATGCGAGAGTTCAAAAGGGTTCAAAATGGTTAGATGTAGTTCAAAAGATTTAACTATATTACATAATGTACTAAATTTATCAAATATTATAACCCTAAACCCTGTTTGGGCAAGCTTTAAATATAAAATTTTATTCGTTAATACTAATTAACAATGACTCAAGTATACTAATCCATATAATTGACACAAATTACAAGAAGATTCAGAAGATACTGACTCAAGAGGGAGCACAACCAATCGCAAAAACAGGTCCAACAAAAACCAGAATCAAAAGGGACACAAACAGACCTGCTTGCTATGCTGATTTCCTGAAAAGATCACCGCCCATGAGTTACTCCTTCTCAGGTGAAGCAAAGATCAATTCGCGACGAACAAAAGGTATCAAAATTCAAATCCCTAAATTTGACTATGGGTTTCAATCGAAGAGCTCAAGAGGGAGTGTTAATATTCAATACAAATTGTTTTTTATTTATTTATTTATTTATCTAAGTTTCGGTTAAACAAAATATACATAATTCATATACTGATAAATATGAATAAACTGATGTCTCTTTGCAAAAATGTGTTTTTTTGCTGAAATAATAAATAAAAAATATTTATGAGCAGTTATTTTATTTAAAAAGGAAATAAAAATGTTTAAAATTTGAAAATAATTATGAGCAGTTAAATTTTTTTGAATGGGGAAGTGGCGCGTCAGAAGAAAGTTTTTTTTTGAAAAGTGTTATTACTAGGCTTTTGCGTCGGGGAAATTAATTGGGGGAAAAAAGTTTGTAAAGGGAAGGATACTCAAAGGGATAAACAAAGCGGCGAAGGTTAGTTTGCGACGAATTTTCGATTCTATTTTAGCCGGAATTCGCCAAATCCATTGTGTGAAATAAATTCCACTGAATTCTGTTCTATATGAGTGTGGTCTAGGTTTGTGTGCGACGAATTTTCGATTCTATTTTAGCTGGAATTCGCCAAATCCATTCTATGAAATGATTTCCACTATATTCTATTCTATATGAGTGTGGTCTTTTATGTACGTTGTTTTTGTAAACAAAAGTCGAGACTTTTTATGGGTAGAATTGCCTGATGGCTCTAATTTTGCAAGATGGATCCGGTAGAATTGCCTGAACGGCTATTTGAGCCTGGAGCGATAGAGGGGCGCAAGAAAGTTAACGCCAACACTGTCTTCTACTGGATTAAGGATATAAAACCCGTATTAAGTGATGATCATTGGAATAAATTGGAGAATTCTCAGTTTCGAAACATACTGCAAATGGGGGATCAGGTGAACTCGGTCCGGTTTATGCATCATATGCTGACTAGGCAGTTGGTAACCAAAAAAGAGTTTGAGTTGTGGTGGACATTTGCTGGAAAGCCCATGAGGTATGCTATCCAAGACTTCGCTTATGTAACTGGTTTGAACTGCACACAAAAAGAAAAAACAAAAAGCAGCGAAATGGGGGACATTTAGAAGTCGTTGTTTCCGAATAAATATAAAGCAACACCGGTAGCGATTATGAGGACTATGCTACTCGTACCTAGACAACTTGCAAAACTGAATGATTTGCAGTGCTTTAGGCTAGCCCTTCTTGTTCTGGTTGAAGGAGTTTTATGTCCCACAAGCAGTTCTAATGTCAATAATCCTTCTACTCCGACTCGAGCACAAGCATTGATCCTCCTTGTGAGCTTATTTCCATATAATCATCACTTATACATTAGAACAAACCACATTGACCATTCATTTCATTCATTCATATGACCATTCAACTCATTCATTCAATGACACTTCTTTAATTCATCGGCATATCTTGAAATTTTTCTTACAAAATCACCATAAGTTTAAAATTTATAAAAGGGATTATATATTTTCGTGGATTTATATTTTTCTCTGGTTATATTCTATATCATCAAAAACCATCAAAAAATCTTGTATTTGTATAGTAGAAAACAGTTGGAGATCACAAAATGTGAGAAAAATATTTAGTTTTCAATATATTTAACCTTGGATTATCAAAAAACATAAATACTCAAGTACATGTGTTACTTACCTATCCACTAGGTGGAAAAATATCTCTGCCACTTTACTATCTTTTGTTACTATGCAATCAGTGTATGCACATGCTCTCATAAGATAAGACAAGAAAGTGGCCACACTTAAGTTCCAAATTGAGAAAATGTATCGGACGGAGCTAACGGAGCGGATCAAGTGGATCAAGCGTATCAAGCTGAACAAAAGCAGATCAAGCAGATCTGGCGGATCAAAAGCGGATCAAGCAGTTCGAACACTTTAAATATGTGTTGAATGGTGAAAACGGATCATTCAATGCGGATGAAAACGTTAATGTTAAATAAAATATTTTACATAAACTATACATACTAAAAACAATCATATTAAAATAAATTTATAATACTGATTTAACATATTATTGTTCTTGTATTTAAAAATAGTTATAAATGCACTCAAATTAAATATCTAAAAATGTATTTCAATTTTGGATAAAATATTTTACAAAATAATATACATATTATTATAACTCACTAAAAATAGATAAGATAATGCAAGTAAAAATATAATATTTGTAATTGAAGTATTTTAAATCACTACTCGAAATATAAAGTAACATTTAGGTTAATATATGTTCTCGTAATATTTAAAGATAAGGATATTAACATAACTATAATGTATTTAATGATATATTTAATATTATAAATACCTCCAATTCAAATATATAGAAAGATAATAACGATTAACGAGTAAAAATTGATACATATTTTTGCCAAAATAAAAATTGATACCTATGAAAAACAAACACACTAACTCTTACTATGAGTAAAAAATAAACTTATTTTTACCTTTTAAATGACTGAAATAATTTAGAAACAAATAGTATCAATAGATTAAATAATTATCACTATTATTTTTAATAAAATAATTAAACTAAAAAATAAAAGCAAAAAATGCTTGAAACACACTAAATTGTTGAGGCTTTACTGTATCCAGCATATCTTACCTTTTATTCATGTATTTGAACCACAAGTGGTTCACTAATATTTTATTATTTTTTAAAATGAATAGTTTTATAATTGAATGAAAATAGTGAATGGCAACATAAAAGCAGTTCTCCCTTTCAAGTGTACCAACTGCCTTTTCTCCGTCACTTAATAGTGTGTATTCCTCGTTTTGTTATCCCAAAAATAAATTAACAATATTCAAGATATTTTATAAATTTGTGATTCTGTAAATTGGAAACGTACAGAAACCTTAAAGCGTTCCTTTAAGTTTCAGGATCATCAAGCCAATAATAGACCATTTAATTGCCAAACTGGCTTTATATCCCTCTTTTCTTTGCAAATCTAGATTTTAATATCCCTCAATGGGTAAAACTCATTAACTGAAGAAAAGAAACATTATGAGATAAAAAAAAGAGTTCAAAAAGCATTAACGCGCTAAATAGACGTTGACCCAGACGCCGTCTAATTAGGGCCTACGCGATTTTAGGCAGTTTAGACATTTATAACATAAAATATTTTAAATGTGTTATTAATTTATTATAGATTTAAGTTATATATATATATATATATATACATTATTTCAATATTATATAGTTTTTTTGATTAGTTAAAGACGAAATAATGATAACAAAACGTAAAATTGACATGTAATAAAAAAGCGTAACCAAAAAAACAAAATTATTTGAAAAACTAATATAAAAAAAAAGCAACACTAGAGGAGGGATTCGAACCTGAGATTGGGTAAGGCTTTAAAGGAGAACTCAACCAAATATGCTAAGTCATATTTAATACACTAATTCAAGGGGTATAGTGGATTTTAAGGGGTATAGTGGTAATTGCATCAACTTCCGAAGCCCTAATTCACTTCTCAGCCGATTGGTCCAGAGACAGAACAGAGAACAGTGTTCTCACTTCTCAGCCGATTGATCCAGATTTTTTTTTCTTCACCTCTCTTTCTCAATGGCCTCAACTTCTTCTCATAAACCTGATTTGGTTGATAAAACAGTAAAAGATTTGGTTGATTTGTTTGCTTATGCTCATCTTTTATCTAAACCCACTGAGAGAAAATATGTGCTCAACGCAACTGGCGACGAAGAAATGTTGGACTCTATTCCAATGATGCGCAATTTGATTTGTCCACCCGGTGATGATGAAATACATCGTAAGCCAGATATGGCGAGGATATGTAAGAAACATGCGAAGAAGTATTTGGAGAAATCAAATGAGCGAATCCCTGAAAAATTGGCCACATGTAAGATTTTGATTTTGTTCCCTAAATATTACATTATTCTATATACATTTCTTTTTGTGGTCAATGTTTCTGTATTTGATATACATTTAACGTATTATTGTTCATGTATTTAAAAATAGTTATAAATGCACTCAAATTAAATATCTAAAAATGTATTTCAATTTTGGATAAAATATTTTACAAAATAATATACATATTATTATAACTCACTAAAAATAGATAAGATAATGCAAGTAAAAATATAATATTTGTAATTGAAGTATTTTAAATCACTACTCGAAATATAAAGTAACATTTAGGTTAATATATGTTCTCGTAATATTTAAAGATAAGGATATTAACATAAATATAATGTATTTAATGATATATTTAATATTATAAATACCTCCAATTCAAATATATAGAAAGATAATAACGATTAACGAGTAAAAATTGATACATATTTTTGCCAAAATAAAGATTGATACCTATGAAAAACAAACACACTAACTCTTACTATGAGTAAAAAATAAACTTATTTTTACCTTTTAAATGACTGAAATAATTTAGAAACAAATAGTATCAATAGATTAAATAATTATAACTATTATTTTTAATAAAATATTAAACTAAAAAATAAAAGCAAAAAAATGCTTGAAACACACTAAATTGTTGAGGCTTTACTGTATCCAGCATATCTTACCTTTTATTCATGTATTTGAACCACAAGTGGTTCACTAATATTTTATTATTTTTTAAAATGAATAGTTTTATAATTGAATGAAAATAGTGAATGGCAACATAAAAGCAGTTCTCCCTTTCAAGTGTACCAACTGCCTTTTCTCCGTCACTTAATAGTGTGTATTCCTCGTTTTGTTATCCCAAAAATAAATTAACAATATTCAAGATATTTTATAAATTTGTGATTCTGTAAATTGGAAACGTACAAAAACCTTAAAGCGTTCCTTTAAGTTTCAGGATCATCAAGCCAATAATAGACCATTTAATTGCCAAACTGGCTTTATATCCCTCTTTTCTTTGCAAATCTAGATTTTAATATCCCTCAATGGGTAAAACTCATTAACTGAAGAAAAGAAACATTATGAGATAAAAAAAAAGTGTTCAAAAAGCATTAACGCGCTAAATAGACGTTGACCCAGACGCCGTCTAATTAGGGCCTACGCGATTTTAGGCAGTTTAGACATTTATAACATAAAATATTTTAAATGTGTTATTAATTTATTATAGATTTAAGTTATATATATATATATATATACATTATTTCAATATTATATAGTTTTCTTGATTAGTTAAAGACGAAATAATGATAACAAAACGTAAAATTGACATGTAATAAAAAAGCGTAACCAAAAAAACAAAATTATTTGAAAAACTAATATAAAAAAAAAAGCAACACTAGAGGAGGGATTCGAACCTGAGATTGGGTAAGGCTTTAAAGGAGAACTCAACCAAATATGCTAAGTCATATTTAATACACTAATTCAAGGGGTATAGTGGATTTTAAGGGGTATAGTGGTAATTGCATCAACTTCCGAAGCCCTAATTCACTTCTCAGCCGATTGGTCCAGAGACAGAACAGAGAACAGTGTTCTCACTTCTCAGCCGATTGGTCCAGATTTTTTTTTTCTTCACCTCTCTTTCTCAATGGCCTTACCTTCTTCTCATAAACCTGATTTGGTTGATAAAACAGTAAAAGATTTGGTTGATTTGTTTGCTTATGCTCATCTTTTATCTAAACCCACTGAGAGAAAATATGTGCTCAACGCAACTGGCGACGAAGAAATGTTGGACTCTATTCCAATGATGCGCAATTTGATTTGTCCACCCGGTGATGATGAAATACATCGTAAGCCAGATATGGCGAGGATATGTAAGAAACATGCGAAGAAGTATTTGGAGAAATCAAATGAGCGAATCCCTGAAAAATTGGTTACATGTAAGATTTTGATTTTGTTCCCTAAATATTACATTATTCTATATACATTTCTTTTTATGGTCAATGTTTCTGTATTTGATATACATTTAACGTATTATTGTTCATGTATTTAAAAATAGTTATAAATGCACTCAAATTAAATATCTAAAAATGTATTTCAATTTTGGATAAAATATTTTACAAAATAATATACATATTATTATAACTCACTAAAAATAGATAAGATAATGCAAGTAAAAATATAATATTTGTAATTGAAGTATTTTAAATCACTACTCGAAATATAAAGTAACATTTAGGTTAATATATGTTCTCGTAATATTTAAAGATAAGGATATTAACATAAATATAATGTATTTAATGATATATTTAATATTATAAATACCTCCAATTCAAATATATAGAAAGATAATAACGATTAACGAGTAAAAATTGATACATATTTTTGCCAAAATAAAGATTGATACCTATGAAAAACAAACACACTAACTCTTACTATGAGTAAAAAATAAACTTATTTTTACCTTTTAAATGACTGAAATAATTTAGAAACAAATAGTATCAATAGATTAAATAATTATAACTATTATTTTTAATAAAATATTAAACTAAAAAATAAAAGCAAAAAAATGCTTGAAACACACTAAATTGTTGAGGCTTTACTGTATCCAGCATATCTTACCTTTTATTCATGTATTTGAACCACAAGTGGTTCACTAATATTTTATTATTTTTTAAAATGAATAGTTTTATAATTGAATGAAAATAGTGAATGGCAACATAAAAGCAGTTCTCCCTTTCAAGTGTACCAACTGCCTTTTCTCCGTCACTTAATAGTGTATATTCCTCGTTTTGTTATCCCAAAAATAAATTAACAATATTCAAGATATTTTATAAATTTGTGATTCTGTAAATTGGAAACGTACAAAAACCTTAAAGCGTTCCTTTAAGTTTCAGGATCATCAAGCCAATAATAGACCATTTAATTGCCAAACTGGCTTTATATCCCTCTTTTCTTTGCAAATCTAGATTTTAATATCCCTCAATGGGTAAAACTCATTAACTGAAGAAAAGAAACATTATGAGATAAAAAAAAGTGTTCAAAAAGCATTAACGCGCTAAATAGACGTTGACCCAGACGCCGTCTAATTAGGGCCTACGCGATTTTAGGCAGTTTAGACATTTATAACATAAAATATTTTAAATGTGTTATTAATTTATTATAGATTTAAGTTATATATATATATCTATACATTATTTCAATATTATATAGTTTTTTTGATTAGTTAAAGACGAAATAATGATAACAAAACGTAAAATTGACATGTAATAAAAAAGCGTAACCAAAAAAACAAAATTATTTGAAAAACTAATATAAAAAAAAAGCAACACTAGAGGAGGGATTCGAACCTGAGATTGGGTAAGGCTTTAAAGGAGAACTCAACCAAATATGCTAAGTCATATTTAATACACTAATTCAAGGGGTATAGTGGATTTTAAGGGGTATAGTGGTAATTGCATCAACTTCCGAAGCCCTAATTCACTTCTCAGCCGATTGGTCCAGAGACAGAACAGAGAACAGTGTTCTCACTTCTCAGCCGATTGGTCCAGATTTTTTTTTTCTTCACCTCTCTTTCTCAATGGCCTCAACTTCTTCTCATAAACCTGATTTGGTTGATAAAACAGTAAAAGATTTGGTTGATTTGTTTGCTTATGCTCATCTTTTATCTAAACCCACTGAGAGAAAATATGTGCTCAATGCAACTGGCGACGAAGAAATGTTGGACTCTATTCCAATGATGCGCAATTTGATTTGTCCACCCGGTGATGATGAAATACATCGTAAGCCAGATATGGCGAGGATATGTAAGAAACATGCGAAGAAGTATTTGGAGAAATCAAATGAGCGAATCCCTGAAAAATTGGTTACATGTAAGATTTTGATTTTGTTCCCTAAATATTACATTATTCTATATACATTTCTTTTTATGGTCAATGTTTCTGTATTTGATATACATTTAACGTATTATTGTTCATGTATTTAAAAATAGTTATAAATGCACTCAAATTAAATATCTAAAAATGTATTTCAATTTTGGATAAAATATTTTACAAAATAATATACATATTATTATAACTCACTAAAAATAGATAAGATAATGCAAGTAAAAATATAATATTTGTAATTGAAGTATTTTAAATCACTACTCGAAATATAAAGTAACATTTAGGTTAATATATGTTCTCGTAATATTTAAAGATAAGGATATTAACATAAATATAATGTATTTAATGATATATTTAATATTATAAATACCTCCAATTCAAATATATAGAAAGATAATAACGATTAACGAGTAAAAATTGATACATATTTTTCTCAAAATAAAGATTGATACCTATGAAAAACAAACACACTAACTCTTACTCTGAGTAAAAAATAAACTTATTTTTACCTTTTAAATGACTGAAATAATTTAGAAACAAATAGTATCAATAGATTAAATAATTATAACTATTATTTTTAATAAAATAATTAAACTAAAAAATAAAAGCAAAAAAATGCTTGAAACACACTAAATTGTTGAGGCTTTACTGTATCCAGCATATCTTACCTTTTATTCATGTATTTGAACCACAAGTGGTTCACTAATATTTTATTATTTTTTAGAATGAATAGTTTTATAATTGAATGAAAATAGTGAATGGCAACATAAAAGCAGTTCTCCCTTTCAAGTGTACCAACTGCCTTTTCTCCGTCACTTAATAGTGTGTATTCCTCGTTTTGTTATCCCAAAAATAAATTAACAATATTCAAGATATTTTATAAATTTGTGATTCTGTAAATTGGAAACGTACAGAAACCTTAAAGCCTTCCTTTAAGTTTCAGGATCATCAAGCCAATAATAGACCATTTAATTGCCAAACTGGCTTTATATCCCTCTTTTCTTTGCAAATCTAGATTTTAATATCCCTCAATGGGTAAAACTCATTAACTGAAGAAAAGAAACATTATGAGATAAAAAAAAAGTGTTCAAAAAGCATTAACGCGCTAAATAGACGTTGACCCAGACGCCGTCTAATTAGGGCCTACGCGATTTTAGGCAGTTTAGACATTTATAACATAAAATATTTTAAATGTGTTATTAATTTATTATAGATTTAAGTTATATATATATATATATATATACATTATTTCAATATTATTTAGTTTTTTTGATTAGTTAAAGACGAAATAATGATAACAAAACGTAAAATTGACATGTAGGGTCTGATTGGTAACAAGCTGTTAGCTGTTAGCTGGAGCTGTTAGCTGGAGCTGTTACCTGTTAGGGAATAGTGCAAAGCTGTACAAAAGAATAAAACACCAAAGCTGTACAAAAAAAAAAACGCAGAACAAATTTTAAAAATTTACTCTGATTGGAAACATTATAGCGGTACACATAATAAATAATATTCAGAGTTTAGAAAGAAAAAAAAATTACATAGAAATGTACTTTAATATATAATTACATATGAAAAATAAAATTATACAGAATGAACAATATTTTATTGTTAGAATAATAATATGACTTAACTAGTCCTAAAATAAATAAAAATATCTTTTTCTTTATTATAAAATAAAAACATTAAAACTGATTTACTAAAATTAATTTTAGTAATTTTTTAATCTAAAATACAATGTCTCAAACATACATAGAGAATTTAAACATACGTAAACACATAAACAATTGAAATTAAGTACGAGCTTCCCATAACAAATCTGCTATTTGATTACGTACATCTGCCATATATGCTCCACTTCTCGATGTTTCCACCTCTTCTATTTCATTGGCCACACTTACATCTACATCATGTTGTCCATTATCATTTTCATTTTCTGCATCGGTCACAAAATCATCATCAGCAATATTAGAACGTCGAATGTAATTATGAAGACCCATTGTAACAAGCACTAATTTTTTTTGAGTTTCTAATTTGTATCGCGGTAATTCTTTCACGACCCTCCATTTTTTTTTCCAGATTCCAAAAGTTCTTTCAATAACAGAACGAAGTGAAGCATGCCATCTGTTAAACAATTCATACTTATTTCTTGGAGGTGGACCATTATGAAATTGTCCTAAATGATACCTCACCTCTTCTTGTTGGTTGCTCCGGTAAGGAGCTAAGTAACCCTTTCGGTTCGCATATCCAGAATCAACTAGATAGTATTTACCAGTTGGAGGTTTCGGAAATCTTTGGCTATTCTCTTGTGCTATCGATAAAACTCTAGAATCATGAAGAGAACCCGGTGCTCCATTCCATATATATGTGAAAAGCAAATCTAAATCACATATCGCCATAATATTTAGGCTTGGTTCACCAAAACGATCCCAATAAACTCTTCGATTTTCCTGTGGTGCTATGACGGGAACATGTGTTCCATCTATAGCACCTATGAAACCTTTGAAAAATGGCCAATACCTTGGATCATAACGAAGACTGCGGGGATACTCTCTAAGTTGCTGGGACGTTGGAGTCCTTATTTGATCACACGCAAATCGCTCCATCGCATTTAACACTTCATGAAACTTCCGATTTACTGTCTCTTGGTTACGCCCAAAATTTCGGGCTACGGTACGTTGAACCTCATTATGACCACATGTGGAAAGAAACATTGCAACACTTTCGTCAATGCTAATATTTTCTGTTGCTGTTAAGCCATACTCGTTTTCCATCAGCTGACACAACATTTGGAATGTTCCTCGGGTCATCCTTACTGCATGTAAGCATGATGCATCATCACGTTCAATTTGACGTTTAATATTTAGCCAACCTAATCCCCCTCCCGCTTGCATGGGTTGTCGACAAAAATATCGTTCATAGTATTGCATCGTTGGTTGAATAAGTACCTCATCGACTTCTTCGTCTTCAAGAATAAACAATTCGCATAATTCTTGGTGTGTTAGATTATCTAGTCCACAAGAGTATAACTCTCTCATCCGATTTTCCTGGCCATTAAAAAAATATGTTAAGTGACTAAAAAATCAGTGGTAGACAAACATACATTAAACATAAATTTTAAATCTTAAAAATATAATACAAACATTCATAAACGACATAAACATTTGAGATTATATATTCATTGTCTCGAGCTATCAGTTGGATTGTTTGACGTTCTATCATCCATAAAATTTAACTGTCGTGGCTGAGTACCAGTTGCAGATGATACACCAAACCTATATCCAGTATTAGTTGATCGTCGATTTGGCGTTACAAAACCAGGAGAAAAATTTGTTCTTGTTTCTTGATTAGTTTCTCCCATTTGTGTAGCTGAAATTCCACCCATCGATGATGATGCCCCAACATTAAAGACTCCAGGAGATCCTGATGTTTGCATCATTTGTGTAGCAGGCGACGAGGCAATAAAAGGATAACCACCAAATCCTTGAGGAAACATCATCGGAACATATGGCGCACCCATCATCTGTCCGGGCATATTAAATCCTTGCACTGGAGAAGAAAAAAAACTGTCCCATAGCGGGAGATGGTTGAAACTGTGGAAATTCAGCAAACCTATATTCAGAGTTTCCGGATGAATGTCCCACAGAATTTCCTGAAGAATGTCCTACAGAACTTCCTGATGATCGCACACTTCCACCGCTGGAACCACTTAAAAAGGATCCAAAATTTGCCAAATTTGAAGGAGTTACGGTTTCCAACCGGTCCACCTCAGTTATACTTTCCAAAAAGCGGATTCTATCTTCATCTGACTCAAAAGAGGTGTCTAAAAATGCATTACACCACCATGCATCCTCCTTAAGAAGCTTCGCTGAGGCTTTCCAAAACGGTTTGTACTTCTCAATTGGTAAAGAATTCAATATAGCAAATGCTTCTTTAAATTTTGCGTATTCTTCGGGATTGTACCTATCAGGTCGCATAGCTGATACAGTTGCACGTCGTGCATCTGCTATTCCTTGAAATGCAGTGGTAACCGAGCTTTCGAATTGATGCTTTCTACGGTTACTACGATCTTTACTACCAGCAAAATGAACTCGTGAATTACTTCTTCGCTGACTACTTTCTCCTCATCCGGCATTGTATGGCGCAGTACGTGCGGTATTTCTACCTGAACGATTCTGGATTTTTTCTGCCGATGCAACTGGAATATCTACATGTGTTTCGGGTGCTGCATCTTCATCAGTATTTTCGTCATGAGTTTGAGGAATCTCGTTATTAGTATAACCATCCTCATCAAAACCACCACTAAAATCTGCTCTTTCGTCTTCTTCATGCAGTTCTCTACGTGCTCCATCAACATCGTACATGTGTTCAGTTGATACATCATATTGTCCACAAATACGTTGCAATGCATCCCAATATTTTGGCGGTTTACGGTGAAAGGCCAAAATGGTTCTACTCTCCTGAAAAAAAAAAAAAAAAATGAGATACACAATTTTGACATCTAATTCAAATTAATACAAGATAGAATACATACCGCTTCACGTTCTTGCCACCAATCGTCATCCATACGGATAACTCCAGTTCTGCTATCCGAACTTACACCTGTTTTACTCATTAGGTCGACCCATTCTTTGTAATTTCCCTTCAATGTGTCTATCTTGTTTTTGACCTTTATCCAACTATCAAGATGTTTACCCGTCCTCTTTAATAGTTCGCTCATGATACGATTTCTGTGTGGTTTTTTAAGACCATATGTATTATAGTCTACTTTTGCAAGCTCAACTTCATATAGTTCAAGCACAACACTCTCTTCAGAAGAAGACCAGTATTCTTTCTAAAAAAAATGAAATATATTTTTATTTATATATATGAATGACTCATGTAATTGGGTTATAAAAATTATTTTATTTAAAATATTAGTTATGTGATATATATAACTTACATTCTTTCGTCGACGTGAAGAACTAGATCCTTCATTAGCATTAGACATTCTGTAGACAAAATATTAACTACGACAAATCAGTTTAATACAATATTAGTAATAATTTAGATTTAACAGTAATAAATGATACTAATTATAACAGTACAAATACTATCTTCTAAAATTATTTTTACATTTTAACACAAATGTACTCATTTAAATAATAATTATTATATCATAATATAAGATGAATATGTTATATATGACAACTATAATATAAATTAAACTAAACTTATATTCACATAATTATTTTTGACCTTAATTATAAATTAGCAACATATATGTATCATAAAAAATTAATTATTACCTTGATCGTATATAACTGAAACAGAAATATTGGCTTGTACTTTTTTTTCTTCAGATTGTGATGATAAATGAAAAGAAATCGTTTGCGCAAAAGAAAAACAATCAAATACAAGTAGGAGAACAATGATGATAAACTTCGCTTCGTTACGTTCTTCTATATGTAGGAGAACAATATTGTATTTTATAATATTTGTTTTATTAATAAAATATTTCTTCAGATAAAAAGAAAATTTGACGAACCAATAGAGTTATGATTTCGTGATTCCCATTATCTTTCGACATGGATGATTTTTTTTTTAAAAACAAATTTAGATAAATGATTGTTCACCGATAGTGGAAAGATATAATATTTTAGAGGCTTTTTTTTTTTTTTGGTTTTACATAAATAATTGTTGAAGATAGGCATGACCACGGTTACGGTTATTACGGATACGGTTGATTAACCAACGGTTACTTAATTACAATTATATTTTATAAAGTTTAATTATGCGGTTAATAATACGGTTAACTGTGCGGTTAACCGTACGGTTAAATAACGGTTTTGATACGTTTCCGGTATATTAACGTTTACGGTTAGTATATTTTTTTTAATCGAAACTAATTCCGGTTTACGGTAAATGGTTATGGTTTTTAATCGTAACTAATTCCGGTTTACGGTAAATAATAAATAAAATTAAGAGTTTAGAAAAAAAAATTACATAGAAATGT
Organism: Arabidopsis arenosa; assembly: GCA_905216605.1. Classification (NCBI taxonomy): domain Eukaryota; kingdom Viridiplantae; phylum Streptophyta; class Magnoliopsida; order Brassicales; family Brassicaceae; genus Arabidopsis; species Arabidopsis arenosa. The sequence goes on from LR999451.1 coordinate 16,099,898, forward strand.
ATACCGTAACCGTATTTAATCGTAACCGTTATAACCGTAACCGTATTTAACCATAACCGTATTTTACCGTAACGGTTTTAATTTATTTTTGTTTTTGTCCAAAAAAAAAACTGTTATGTTATAGTGTACCGCTTTTCATAAAATTGTTTTGGTTGGAAACATTATAGCGGTACAAATAATAAATAATATTATGAGTTTAGAAAAAAAATTACATAGAAATGTATTTTAATATATAACTACATATGAAAATTTAAAATTATGTCATGACAATTAAATGGTTATGAAAAAATTAAAATTATACAAAAACGGTCCGGTTATGGTCCAAATACGGTTATGGTTTGCTTTTGGTCATGCCTAGTCGAAGTAGTAGGCATGACCAAAAGCTAATCGTAACCGTATTTCAGACCATAAGCGGACCGTAACCGTATAAAACGGTTAGAAACCGTAACCGTTAACTGTAAAAAATAATTAGTTACGGTTAAAAAATATATTAACTGTAACCGTTAATTAACCGTAACCGTATTTAACCGTAACAGTATTTAACCGTAACCGTTTAACCGTATATATAATAGTTAATGTTACATTTAAAAAAAAAAAAAAATTGTAACCGGTGATTAATTAACTGTAACCGTAATAACCGTAACCGTGGTCATGGCTAAAAAATAGTGAAGAGCTAATTTTAGTTTGATATAGTTTTTATTATTTTAATCTGTTTTTATTTTTGTCCAAAAAAAACTTGTTTTTGTACCGTTGTAACCGTAACCGTAACCGTATTTAACCGTAACCGTTATAACCGTATTTAACCGTAACCGTTATAACCGTATTTAATCGTAACCGTATTTAACCATAACCGTTTTAATTTGTTTTTGTTTTTGTCCAAAAAAAACTGTTTATGTTATCTGTACCGCTTTTCATAAAGCTTTTGTGATTGGTAACTGTCAAAGCTGTACAAAGCTGTACCACTTTAAAATTGTTCACCAATCAAACCCGTAATAAAAAAGCGTAACCAAAAAAACAAAATTATTTGAAAAACTAATATAAAAAAAAAGCAACACTAGAGGAGGGATTCGAACCTGAGATTGGGTAAGGCTTTAAAGGAGAACTCAACCAAATATGCTAAGTCATATTTAATACACTAATTCAAGGGGTATAGTGGATTTTAAGGGGTATAGTGGTAATTGCATCAACTTTCGAAGCCCTAATTCACTTCTCAGCCGATTGGTCCAGAGACAGAACAGAGAACAGTGTTCTCACTTCTCAGCCGATTGGTCCAGATTTTTTTTTTCTTCACCTCTCTTTCTCAATGGCCTCAACTTCTTCTCATAAACCTGATTTGGTTGATAAAACAGTAAAAGATTTGGTTGATTTGTTTGCTTATGCTCATCTTTTATCTAAACCCACTGAGAGAAAATATGTGCTCAACGCAACTGGCGACGAAGAAATGTTGGACTCTATTCCAATGATGCGCAATTTGATTTGTCCACCCGGTGATGATGAAATACATCGTAAGCCAGATATGGCGAGGATATGTAAGAAACATGCGAAGAAGTATTTGGAGAAATCAAATGAGCGAATCCCTGAAAAATTGGTTACATGTAAGATTTTGATTTTGTTCCCTAAATATTACATTATTCTATATACATTTCTTTTTGTGGTCAATGTTTCTGTATTTGATATACATTTAACGTATTATTGTTCATGTATTTAAAAATAGTTATAAATGCACTCAAATTAAATATCTAAAAATGTATTTCAATTTTGGATAAAATATTTTACAAAATAATATACATATTATTATAACTCACTAAAAATAGATAAGATAATGCAAGTAAAAATATAATATTTGTAATTGAAGTATTTTAAATCACTACTCGAAATATAAAGTAACATTTAGGTTAATATATGTTCTCGTAATATTTAAAGATAAGGATATTAACATAAATATAATGTATTTAATGATATATTTAATATTATAAATACCTCCAATTCAAATATATAGAAAGATAATAACGATTAACGAGTAAAAATTGATACATATTTTTGCCAAAATAAAGATTGATACCTATGAAAAACAAACACACTAACTCTTACTATGAGTAAAAAATAAACTTATTTTTACCTTTTAAATGACTGAAATAATTTAGAAACAAATAGTAACAATAGATTAAATAATTATAACTATTATTTTAATAAAATAATTAAACTAAAAAATAAAAGCAAAAAAATGCTTGAAACACACTAAATTGTTGAGGCTTTACTGTATCCAGCATATCTTACCTTTTATTCATGTATTTGAACCACAAGTGGTTCACTAATATTTTATTATTTTTTAAATGAATAGTTTTATAATTGAATGAAAATAGTGAATGGCAACATAAAAACAGTTCTCCCTTTCAAGTGTACCAACTGCCTTTTCTCCGTCACTTAATAGTGTGTATTCCTCGTTTTGTTATCCCAAAAATAAATTAACAATATTCAAGATATTTTATAAATTTGTGATTCTGTAAATTGGAAACGTACAGAAACCTTAAAGCCTTCCTTTAAGTTTCAGGATCATCAAGCCAATAATAGACCATTTAATTGCCAAACTGGCTTTATATCCCTCTTTTCTTTGCAAATCTAGATTTTAATATCCCTCAATGGGTAAAACTCATTAACTGAAGAAAAGAAACATTATGAGATAAAAAAAAAGTGTTCAAGAAGCATTAACGCGCTAAATAGACGTTGACCCAGACGCCGTCTAATTAGGGCCTACGCGATTTTAGGCAGTTTAGACATTTATAACATAAAATATTTTAAATGTGTTATTAATTTATTATAGATTTAAGTTATATATATATATACATTATTTCAATATTATATAGTTTTTTTGATTAGTTAAAGACGAAATAATGATAACAAAACGTAAAATTGACATGTAATAAAAAAGCGTAACCAAAAAAACAAAATTATTTGAAAAACTAATATTAAAAAAAGCAACACTAGAGGAGGGATTCGAACCTGAGATTGGGTAAGGCTTTAAAGGAGAACTCAACCAAATATGCATTAGCATATTTAATACACTAATTCAAGGGGTATAGTGGATTTTAAGGGGTATAGTGGTAATTGCATCAACTTCCGAAGCCCTAATTCACTTCTCAGCCCGATTGGTCCAGAGACAGAACAGAGAACAGTGTTCTCACTTCTCAGCCGATTGGTCCAGATTTTTTTTTTCTTCACCTCTCTTTCTCAATGGCCTCAACTTCTTCTCATAAACCTGATTTGGTTGATAAAACAATAAAAGATTTGGTTGATTTGTTTGCTTATGCTCATCTTTTATCTAAACCCACTGAGAGAAAATATGTGCTCAACGCAACTGGCGACGAAGAAATGTTGGACTCTATTCCAATGATGCGCAATTTGATTTGTCCACCCGGTGATGATGAAATACATCGTAAGCCAGATATGGCGAGGATATGTAAGAAACATGCGAAGAAGTATTTGGAGAAATCAAATGAGCGAATCCCTGAAAAATTGGTTACATGTAAGATTTTGATTTTGTTCCCTAAATATTACATTATTCTATATACATTTCTTTTTGTGGTCAATGTTTCTGTATTTGATATACATTTAACGTATTATTGTTCATGTATTTAAAAATAGTTATAAATGCACTCAAATTAAATATCTAAAAATGTATTTCAATTTTGGATAAAATATTTTACAAAATAATATACATATTATTATAACTCACTAAAAATAGATAAGATAATGCAAGTAAAAATATAATATTTGTAATTGAAGTATTTTAAATCAGTACTCGAAATATAAAGTAACATTTAGGTTAATATGTTCTCGTAATATTTAAAGATAAGGATATTAACATAAATATAATGTATTTAATGATATATTTAATATTATAAATACCTCCAATTCAAATATATAGAAAGATAATAACGATTAACGAGTAAAAATTGATACATATTTTTGCCAAAATAAAGATTGATACCTATGAAAAACAAACACACTAACTCTTACTATGAGTAAAAAATAAACTTATTTTTACCTTTTAAATGACTGAAATAATTTAGAAACAAATAGTAACAATAGATTAAATAATTATAACTATTATTTTTAATAAAATAATTAAACTAAAAAATAAAAGCAAAAAAATGCTTGAAACACACTAAATTGTTGAGGCTTTACTGTATCCAGCATATCTTACCTTTTATTCATGTATTTGAACCACAAGTGGTTCACTAATATTTTATTATTTTTTAAAATGAATAGTTTTATAATTGAATGAAAATAGTGAATGGCAACATAAAAGCAGTTCTCCCTTTCAAGTGTACCAACTGCCTTTTCTCCGTCACTTAATAGTGTGTATTCCTCGTTTTGTTATCCCAAAAATAAATTAACAATATTCAAGATATTTTATAAATTTGTGATTCTGTAAATTGGAAACGTACAGAAACCTTAAAGCCTTCCTTTAAGTTTCAGGATCATCAAGCCAATAATAGACCATTTAATTGCCAAACTGGCTTTATATCCCTCTTTTCTTTGCAAATCTAGATTTTAATATCCCTCAATGGGTAAAACTCATTAACTGAAGAAAAGAAACATTATGAGATAAAAAAAAAGTGTTCAAGAAGCATTAACGCGCTAAATAGACGTTGACCCAGACGCCGTCTAATTAGGGCCTACGCGATTTTAGGCAGTTTAGACATTTATAACATAAAATATTTTAAATGTGTTATTAATTTATTATAGATTTAAGTTATATATATATATACATTATTTCAATATTATATAGTTTTTTTGATTAGTTAAAGACGAAATAATGATAACAAAACGTAAAATTGACATGTAATAAAAAAGCGTAACCAAAAAAACAAAATTATTTGAAAAACTAATATAAAAAAAAAGCAACACTAGAGGAGGGATTCGAACCTGAGATTGGGTAAGGCTTTAAAGGAGAACTCAACCAAATATGCTAAGTCATATTTAATACACTAATTCAAGGGGTATAGTGGATTTTAAGGGGTATAGTGGTAATTGCATCAACTTCCGAAGCCCTAATTCACTTCTCAGCCGATTGGTCCAGAGACAGAACAGAGAACAGTGTTCTCACTTCTCAGCCGATTGGTCCAGATTTTTTTTTTCTTCACCTCTCTTTCTCAATGGCCTTAACTTCTTCTCATAAACCTGATTTGGTTGATAAAACAGTAAAAGATTTGGTTGATTTGTTGCTTATGCTCATCTTTTATCTAAACCCACTGAGAGAAAATATGTGCTCAACGCAACTGGCGACGAAGAAATGTTGGACTCTATTCCAATGATGCGCAATTTGATTTGTCCACCCGGTGATGATGAAATACATCGTAAGCCAGATATGGCGAGGATATGTAAGAAACATGCGAAGAAGTATTTGGAGAAATCAAATGAGCGAATCCCTGAAAAATTGGTTACATGTAAGATTTTGATTTTGTTCCCTAAATATTACATTATTCTATATACATTTCTTTTTATGGTCAATGTTTCTGTATTTGATATACATTTAACGTATTATTGTTCATGTATTTAAAAATAGTTATAAATGCACTCAAATTAAATATCTAAAAATGTATTTCAATTTTGGATAAAATATTTTACAAAATAATATACATATTATTATAACTCACTAAAAATAGATAAGATAATGCAAGTAAAAATATAATATTTGTAATTGAAGTATTTTAAATCACTACTCGAAATATAAAGTAACATTTAGGTTAATATATGTTCTCGTAATATTTAAAGATAAGGATATTAACATAAATATAATGTATTTAATGATATATTTAATATTATAAATACCTCCAATTCAAATATATAGAAAGATAATAACGATTAACGAGTAAAAATTGATACATATTTTTGCCAAAATAAAGATGGATACCTATGAAAAACAAACACACTAACTCTTACTATGAGTAAAAAATAAACTTATTTTTACCTTTTAAATGACTGAAATAATTTAGAAACAAATAGTATCAATAGATTAAATAATTATAACTATTATTTTTTAATAAAATATTAAACTAAAAAATAAAAGCAAAAAAATGCTTGAAACACACTAAATTGTTGAGGCTTTACTGTATCCAGCATATCTTACCTTTTATTCATGTATTTGAACCACAAGTGGTTCACTAATATTTTATTATTTTTTAAAATGAATAGTTTTATAATTGAATGAAAATAGTGAATGGCAACATAAAAGCAGTTCTCCCTTTCAAGTGTACCAACTGCCTTTTCTCCGTCACTTAATAGTGTATATTCCTCGTTTTGTTATCCCAAAAATAAATTAACAATATTCAAGATATTTTATAAATTTGTGATTCTGTAAATTGGAAACGTACAAAAACCTTAAAGCGTTCCTTTAAGTTTCAGGATCATCAAGCCAATAATAGACCATTTAATTGCCAAACTGGCTTTATATCCCTCTTTTCTTTGCAAATCTAGATTTTAATATCCCTCAATGGGTAAAACTCATTAACTGAAGAAAAGAAACATTATGAGATAAAAAAAAAAGTGTTCAAAAGCATTAACGCGCTAAATAGACGTTGACCCAGACGCCGTCTAATTAGGGCCTACGCGATTTTAGGCAGTTTAGACATTTATAACATAAAATATTTTAAATGTGTTATTAATTTATTATAGATTTAAGTTATATATATATCTATACATTATTTCAATATTATATAGTTTTTTTGATTAGTTAAAGACGAAATAATGATAACAAAACGTAAAATTGACATGTAATAAAAAAGCGTAACCAAAAAACAAAATTATTTGAAAAAACTAATATAAAAAAAAAGCAACACTAGAGGAGGGATTCGAACCTGAGATTGGGTAAGGCTTTAAAGGAGAACTCAACCAAATATGCTAAGTCATATTTAATACACTAATTCAAGGGGTATAGTGGATTTTAAGGGGTATAGTGGTAATTGCATCAACTTCCGAAGCCCTAATTCACTTCTCAGCCGATTGGTCCAGAGACAGAACAGAGAACAGTGTTCTCACTTCTCAGCCGATTGGTCCAGATTTTTTTTTTCTTCACCTCTCTTTCTCAATGGCCTCAACTTCTTCTCATAAACCTGATTTGGTTGATAAAACAGTAAAAGATTTGGTTGATTTGTTTGCTTATGCTCATCTTTTATCTAAACCCACTGAGAGAAAATATGTGCTCAATGCAACTGGCGACGAAGAAATGTTGGACTCTATTCCAATGATGCGCAATTTGATTTGTCCACCCGGTGATGATGAAATACATCGTAAGCCAGATATGGCGAGGATATGTAAGAAACATGCGAAGAAGTATTTGGAGAAATCAAATGAGCGAATCCCTGAAAAATTGGTTACATGTAAGATTTTGATTTTGTTCCCTAAATATTACATTATTCTATATACATTTCTTTTTATGGTCAATGTTTCTGTATTTGATATACATTTAACGTATTATTGTTCATGTATTTAAAAATAGTTATAAATGCACTCAAATTAAATATCTAAAAATGTATTTCAATTTTGGATAAAATATTTTACAAAATAATATACATATTATTATAACTCACTAAAAATAGATAAGATAATGCAAGTAAAAATATAATATTTGTAATTGAAGTATTTTAAATCACTACTCGAAATATAAAGTAACATTTAGGTTAATATATGTTCTCGTAATATTTAAAGATAAGGATATTAACATAAATATAATGTATTTAATGATATATTTAATATTATAAATACCTCCAATTCAAATATATAGAAAGATAATAACGATTAACGAGTAAAAATTGATACATATTTTTCTCAAAATAAAGATTGATACCTATGAAAAACAAACACACTAACTCTTACTCTGAGTAAAAAATAAACTTATTTTTACCTTTTAAATGACTGAAATAATTTAGAAACAAATAGTATCAATAGATTAAATAATTATAACTATTATTTTTAATAAAATAATTAAACTAAAAAATAAAAGCAAAAAAATGCTTGAAACACACTAAATTGTTGAGGCTTTACTGTATCCAGCATATCTTACCTTTTATTCATGTATTTGAACCACAAGTGGTTCACTAATATTTTATTATTTTTTAGAATGAATAGTTTTATAATTGAATGAAAATAGTGAATGGCAACATAAAAGCAGTTCTCCCTTTCAAGTGTACCAACTGCCTTTCTCCGTCACTTAATAGTGTGTATTCCTCGTTTTGTTATCCCAAAAATAAATTAACAATATTCAAGATATTTTATAAATTTGTGATTCTGTAAATTGGAAACGTACAGAAACCTTAAAGCCTTCCTTTAAGTTTCAGGATCATCAAGCCAATAATAGACCATTTAATTGCCAAACTGGCTTTATATCCCTCTTTTCTTTGCAAATCTAGATTTTAATATCCCTCAATGGGTAAAACTCATTAACTGAAGAAAAGAAACATTATGAGATAAAAAAAAAGTGTTCAAAAAGCATTAACGCGCTAAATAGACGTTGACCCAGACGCCGTCTAATTAGGGCCTACGCGATTTTAGGCAGTTTAGACATTTATAACATAAAATATTTTAAATGTGTTATTAATTTATTATAGATTTAAGTTATATATATATATATATATATATACATTATTTCAATATTATTTAGTTTTTTTGATTAGTTAAAGACGAAATAATGATAACAAACGTAAAATTGACATGTAGGGTCTGATTGGTAACAAGCTGTTAGCTGTTAGCTGGAGCTGTTAGCTGGAGCTGTTACCTGTTAGGGAATAGTGCAAAGCTGTACAAAAGAATAAACACCAAAGCTGTACAAAAAAAAAAACGCAGAACAAATTTTAAAAATTTACTCTGATTGGAAACATTATAGCGGTACACATAATAAATAATATTCAGAGTTTAGAAAGAAAAAAAAATTACATAGAAATGTACTTTAATATATAATTACATATGAAAAATAAAATTATACAGAATGAACAATATTTTATTGTTAGAATAATAATATGACTTAACTAGTCCTAAAATAAATAAAAATATCTTTTTCTTTATTATAAAATAAAAACATTAAAACTGATTTACTAAAATTAATTTTAGTAATTTTTTAATCTAAAATACAATGTCTCAAACATACATAGAGAATTTAAACATACGTAAACACATAAACAATTGAAATTAAGTACGAGCTTCCCATAACAAATCTGCTATTTGATTACGTACATCTGCCATATATGCTCCACTTCTCGATGTTTCCACCTCTTCTATTTCATTGGCCACACTTACATCTACATCATGTTGTCCATTATCATTTTCATTTTCTGCATCGGTCACAAAATCATCATCAGCAATATTAGAACGTCGAATGTAATTATGAAGACCCATTGTAACAAGCACTAATTTTTTTTGAGTTTCTAATTTGTATCGCGGTAATTCTTTCACGACCCTCCATTTTTTTTTCCAGATTCCAAAAGTTCTTTCAATAACAGAACGAAGTGAAGCATGCCATCTGTTAAACAATTCATACTTATTTCTTGGAGGTGGACCATTATGAAATTGTCCTAAATGATACCTCACCTCTTCTTGTTGGTTGCTCCGGTAAGGAGCTAAGTAACCCTTTCGGTTCGCATATCCAGAATCAACTAGATAGTATTTACCAGTTGGAGGTTTCGGAAATCTTTGGCTATTCTCTTGTGCTATCGATAAAACTCTAGAATCATGAAGAGAACCCGGTGCTCCATTCCATATATATGTGAAAAGCAAATCTAAATCACATATCGCCATAATATTTAGGCTTGGTTCACCAAAACGATCCCAATAAACTCTTCGATTTTCCTGTGGTGCTATGACGGGAACATGTGTTCCATCTATAGCACCTATGAAACCTTTGAAAAATGGCCAATACCTTGGATCATAACGAAGACTGCGGGGATACTCTCTAAGTTGCTGGGACGTTGGAGTCCTTATTTGATCACACGCAAATCGCTCCATCGCATTTAACACTTCATGAAACTTCCGATTTACTGTCTCTTGGTTACGCCCAAAATTTCGGGCTACGGTACGTTGAACCTCATTATGACCACATGTGGAAAGAAACATTGCAACACTTTCGTCAATGCTAATATTTTCTGTTGCTGTTAAGCCATACTCGTTTTCCATCAGCTGACACAACATTTGGAATGTTCCTCGGGTCATCCTTACTGCATGTAAGCATGATGCATCATCACGTTCAATTTGACGTTTAATATTTAGCCAACCTAATCCCCCTCCCGCTTGCATGGGTTGTCGACAAAAATATCGTTCATAGTATTGCATCGTTGGTTGAATAAGTACCTCATCGACTTCTTCGTCTTCAAGAATAAACAATTCGCATAATTCTTGGTGTGTTAGATTATCTAGTCCACAAGAGTATAACTCTCTCATCCGATTTTCCTGGCCATTAAAAAAATATGTTAAGTGACTAAAAAATCAGTGGTAGACAAACATACATTAAACATAAATTTTAAATCTTAAAATATAATACAAACATTCATAAACGACATAAACATTTGAGATTATATATTCATTGTCTCGAGCTATCAGTTGGATTGTTTGACGTTCTATCATCCATAAAATTTAACTGTCGTGGCTGAGTACCAGTTGCAGATGATACACCAAACCTATATCCAGTATTAGTTGATCGTCGATTTGGCGTTACAAAACCAGGAGAAAAATTTGTTCTTGTTTCTTGATTAGTTTCTCCCATTTGTGTAGCTGAAATTCCACCCATCGATGATGATGCCCCAACATTAAAGACTCCAGGAGATCCTGATGTTTGCATCATTTGTGTAGCAGGCGACGAGGCAATAAAAGGATAACCACCAAATCCTTGAGGAAACATCATCGGAACATATGGCGCACCCATCATCTGTCCGGGCATATTAAATCCTTGCACTGGAGAAGAAAAAAACTGTCCCATAGCGGGAGATGGTTGAAACTGTGGAAATTCAGCAAACCTATATTCAGAGTTTCCGGATGAATGTCCCACAGAATTTCCTGAAGAATGTCCTACAGAACTTCCTGATGATCGCACACTTCCACCGCTGGAACCACTTAAAAAGGATCCAAAATTTGCCAAATTTGAAGGAGTTACGGTTTCCAACCGGTCCACCTCAGTTATACTTTCCAAAAAGCGGATTCTATCTTCATCTGACTCAAAAGAGGTGTCTAAAAATGCATTACACCACCATGCATCCTCCTTAAGAAGCTTCGCTGAGGCTTTCCAAAACGGTTTGTACTTCTCAATTGGTAAAGAATTCAATATAGCAAATGCTTCTTTAAATTTTGCGTATTCTTCGGGATTGTACCTATCAGGTCGCATAGCTGATACAGTTGCACGTCGTGCATCTGCTATTCCTTGAAATGCAGTGGTAACCGAGCTTTCGAATTGATGCTTTCTACGGTTACTACGATCTTTACTACCAGCAAAATGAACTCGTGAATTACTTCTTCGCTGACTACTTTCTCCTCATCCGGCATTGTATGGCGCAGTACGTGCGGTATTTCTACCTGAACGATTCTGGATTTTTTCTGCCGATGCAACTGGAATATCTACATGTGTTTCGGGTGCTGCATCTTCATCAGTATTTTCGTCATGAGTTTGAGGAATCTCGTTATTAGTATAACCATCCTCATCAAAACCACCACTAAAATCTGCTCTTTCGTCTTCTTCATGCAGTTCTCTACGTGCTCCATCAACATCGTACATGTGTTCAGTTGATACATCATATTGTCCACAAATACGTTGCAATGCATCCCAATATTTTGGCGGTTTACGGTGAAAGGCCAAAATGGTTCTACTCTCCTGAAAAAAAAAAAAAAAAATGAGATACACAATTTTGACATCTAATTCAAATTAATACAAGATAGAATACATACCGCTTCACGTTCTTGCCACCAATCGTCATCCATACGGATAACTCCAGTTCTGCTATCCGAACTTACACCTGTTTTACTCATTAGGTCGACCCATTCTTTGTAATTTCCCTTCAATGTGTCTATCTTGTTTTTGACCTTTATCCAACTATCAAGATGTTTACCCGTCCTCTTTAATAGTTCGCTCATGATACGATTTCTGTGTGGTTTTTTAAGACCATATGTATTATAGTCTACTTTTGCAAGCTCAACTTCATATAGTTCAAGCACAACACTCTCTTCAGAAGAAGACCAGTATTCTTTCTAAAAAAATGAAATATATTTTTATTTATATATATGAATGACTCATGTAATTGGGTTATAAAAATTATTTTATTTAAAATATTAGTTATGTGATATATATAACTTACATTCTTTCGTCGACGTGAAGAACTAGATCCTTCATTAGCATTAGACATTCTGTAGACAAAATATTAACTACGACAAATCAGTTTAATACAATATTAGTAATAATTTAGATTTAACAGTAATAAATGATACTAATTATAACAGTACAAATACTATCTTCTAAAATTATTTTTACATTTTAACACAAATGTACTCATTTAAATAATAATTATTATATCATAATATAAGATGAATATGTTATATATGACAACTATAATATAAATTAAACTAAACTTATATTCACATAATTATTTTTGACCTTAATTATAAATTAGCAACATATATGTATCATAAAAATTAATTATTACCTTGATCGTATATAACTGAAACAGAAATATTGGCTTGTACTTTTTTTTCTTCAGATTGTGATGATAAATGAAAAGAAATCGTTTGCGCAAAAGAAAAACAATCAAATACAAGTAGGAGAACAATGATGATAAACTTCGCTTCGTTACGTTCTTCTATATGTAGGAGAACAATATTGTATTTTATAATATTTGTTTTATTAATAAAATATTTCTTCAGATAAAAAGAAAATTTGACGAACCAATAGAGTTATGATTTCGTGATTCCCATTATCTTTCGACATGGATGATTTTTTTTTAAAAACAAATTTAGATAAATGATTGTTCACCGATAGTGGAAAGATATAATATTTTAGAGGCTTTTTTTTTTTTTTGGTTTTACATAAATAATTGTTGAAGATAGGCATGACCACGGTTACGGTTATTACGGATACGGTTGATTAACCAACGGTTACTTAATTACAATTATATTTTATAAAGTTTAATTATGCGGTTAATAATACGGTTAACTGTGCGGTTAACCGTACGGTTAAATAACGGTTTTGATACGTTTCCGGTATATTAACGTTTACGGTTAGTATATTTTTTTTAATCGAAACTAATTCCGGTTTACGGTAAATGGTTATGGTTTTTAATCGTAACTAATTCCGGTTTACGGTAAATAATAAATAAAATTAAGAGTTTAGAAAAAAAATTACATAGAAATGTATACCGTAACCGTATTTAATCGTAACCGTTATAACCGTAACCGTATTTAACCATAACCGTATTTTACCGTAACGGTTTTAATTTATTTTTGTTTTTGTCCAAAAAAAAACTGTTATGTTATAGTGTACCGCTTTTCATAAAATTGTTTTGGTTGGAAACATTATAGCGGTACAAATAATAAATAATATTATGAGTTTAGAAAAAAAATTACATAGAAATGTATTTTAATATATAACTACATATGAAAATTTAAAATTATGTCATGACAATTAAATGGTTATGAAAAAATTAAAATTATACAAAAACGGTCCGGTTATGGTCCAAATACGGTTATGGTTTGCTTTTGGTCATGCCTAGTCGAAGTAGTAGGCATGACCAAAAGCTAATCGTAACCGTATTTCAGACCATAAGCGGACCGTAACCGTATAAAACGGTTAGAAACCGTAACCGTTAACTGTAAAAAATAATTAGTTACGGTTAAAAAATATATTAACTGTAACCGTTAATTAACCGTAACCGTATTTAACCGTAACAGTATTTAACCGTAACCGTTTAACCGTATATATAATAGTTAATGTTACATTTAAAAAAAAAAAAAAATTGTAACCGGTGATTAATTAACTGTAACCGTAATAACCGTAACCGTGGTCATGGCTAAAAAATAGTGAAGAGCTAATTTTAGTTTGATATAGTTTTTATTATTTTAATCTGTTTTTATTTTTGTCCAAAAAAAACTTGTTTTTGTACCGTTGTAACCGTAACCGTAACCGTATTTAACCGTAACCGTTATAACCGTATTTAACCGTAACCGTTATAACCGTATTTAATCGTAACCGTATTTAACCATAACCGTTTTAATTTGTTTTTGTTTTTGTCCAAAAAAAACTGTTTATGTTATCTGTACCGCTTTTCATAAAGCTTTTGTGATTGGTAACTGTCAAAGCTGTACAAAGCTGTACCACTTTAAAATTGTTCACCAATCAAACCCGTAATAAAAAAGCGTAACCAAAAAAACAAAATTATTTGAAAAACTAATATAAAAAAAAAAGCAACACTAGAGGAGGGATTCGAACCTGAGATTGGGTAAGGCTTTAAAGGAGAACTCAACCAAATATGCTAAGTCATATTTAATACACTAATTCAAGGGGTATAGTGGATTTTAAGGGGTATAGTGGTAATTGCATCAACTTTCGAAGCCCTAATTCACTTCTCAGCCGATTGGTCCAGAGACAGAACAGAGAACAGTGTTCTCACTTCTCAGCCGATTGGTCCAGATTTTTTTTTTCTTCACCTCTCTTTCTCAATGGCCTCAACTTCTTCTCATAAACCTGATTTGGTTGATAAAACAGTAAAAGATTTGGTTGATTTGTTTGCTTATGCTCATCTTTTATCTAAACCCACTGAGAGAAAATATGTGCTCAACGCAACTGGCGACGAAGAAATGTTGGACTCTATTCCAATGATGCGCAATTTGATTTGTCCACCCGGTGATGATGAAATACATCGTAAGCCAGATATGGCGAGGATATGTAAGAAACATGCGAAGAAGTATTTGGAGAAATCAAATGAGCGAATCCCTGAAAAATTGGTTACATGTAAGATTTTGATTTTGTTCCCTAAATATTACATTATTCTATATACATTTCTTTTTGTGGTCAATGTTTCTGTATTTGATATACATTTAACGTATTATTGTTCATGTATTTAAAAATAGTTATAAATGCACTCAAATTAAATATCTAAAAATGTATTTCAATTTTGGATAAAATATTTTACAAAATAATATACATATTATTATAACTCACTAAAAATAGATAAGATAATGCAAGTAAAAATATAATATTTGTAATTGAAGTATTTTAAATCACTACTCGAAATATAAAGTAACATTTAGGTTAATATATGTTCTCGTAATATTTAAAGATAAGGATATTAACATAAATATAATGTATTTAATGATATATTTAATATTATAAATACCTCCAATTCAAATATATAGAAAGATAATAACGATTAACGAGTAAAAATTGATACATATTTTTGCCAAAATAAAGATTGATACCTATGAAAAACAAACACACTAACTCTTACTATGAGTAAAAAATAAACTTATTTTTACCTTTTAAATGACTGAAATAATTTAGAAACAAATAGTAACAATAGATTAAATAATTATAACTATTATTTTTAATAAAATAATTAAACTAAAAAATAAAAGCAAAAAAATGCTTGAAACACACTAAATTGTTGAGGCTTTACTGTATCCAGCATATCTTACCTTTTATTCATGTATTTGAACCACAAGTGGTTCACTAATATTTTATTATTTTTTAAAATGAATAGTTTTATAATTGAATGAAAATAGTGAATGGCAACATAAAAACAGTTCTCCCTTTCAAGTGTACCAACTGCCTTTTCTCCGTCACTTAATAGTGTGTATTCCTCGTTTTGTTATCCCAAAAATAAATTAACAATATTCAAGATATTTTATAAATTTGTGATTCTGTAAATTGGAAACGTACAGAAACCTTAAAGCCTTCCTTTAAGTTTCAGGATCATCAAGCCAATAATAGACCATTTAATTGCCAAACTGGCTTTATATCCCTCTTTTCTTTGCAAATCTAGATTTTAATATCCCTCAATGGGTAAAACTCATTAACTGAAGAAAAGAAACATTATGAGATAAAAAAAAAGTGTTCAAGAAGCATTAACGCGCTAAATAGACGTTGACCCAGACGCCGTCTAATTAGGGCCTACGCGATTTTAGGCAGTTTAGACATTTATAACATAAAATATTTTAAATGTGTTATTAATTTATTATAGATTTAAGTTATATATATATATACATTATTTCAATATTATATAGTTTTTTTGATTAGTTAAAGACGAAATAATGATAACAAAACGTAAAATTGACATGTAATAAAAAAGCGTAACCAAAAAAACAAAATTATTTGAAAAACTAATATTAAAAAAAAGCAACACTAGAGGAGGGATTCGAACCTGAGATTGGGTAAGGCTTTAAAGGAGAACTCAACCAAATATGCATTAGCATATTTAATACACTAATTCAAGGGGTATAGTGGATTTTAAGGGGTATAGTGGTAATTGCATCAACTTCCGAAGCCCTAATTCACTTCTCAGCCGATTGGTCCAGAGACAGAACAGAGAACAGTGTTCTCACTTCTCAGCCGATTGGTCCAGATTTTTTTTTTCTTCACCTCTCTTTCTCAATGGCCTCAACTTCTTCTCATAAACCTGATTTGGTTGATAAAACAATAAAAGATTTGGTTGATTTGTTTGCTTATGCTCATCTTTTATCTAAACCCACTGAGAGAAAATATGTGCTCAACGCAACTGGCGACGAAGAAATGTTGGACTCTATTCCAATGATGCGCAATTTGATTTGTCCACCCGGTGATGATGAAATACATCGTAAGCCAGATATGGCGAGGATATGTAAGAAACATGCGAAGAAGTATTTGGAGAAATCAAATGAGCGAATCCCTGAAAAATTGGTTACATGTAAGATTTTGATTTTGTTCCCTAAATATTACATTATTCTATATACATTTCTTTTTGTGGTCAATGTTTCTGTATTTGATATACATTTAACGTATTATTGTTCATGTATTTAAAAATAGTTATAAATGCACTCAAATTAAATATCTAAAAATGTATTTCAATTTTGGATAAAATATTTTACAAAATAATATACATATTATTATAACTCACTAAAAATAGATAAGATAATGCAAGTAAAAATATAATATTTGTAATTGAAGTATTTTAAATCAGTACTCGAAATATAAAGTAACATTTAGGTTAATATATGTTCTCGTAATATTTAAAGATAAGGATATTAACATAAATATAATGTATTTAATGATATATTTAATATTATAAATACCTCCAATTCAAATATATAGAAAGATAATAACGATTAACGAGTAAAAATTGATACATATTTTTGCCAAAATAAAGATTGATACCTATGAAAAACAAACACACTAACTCTTACTATGAGTAAAAAATAAACTTATTTTTACCTTTTAAATGACTGAAATAATTTAGAAACAAATAGTAACAATAGATTAAATAATTATAACTATTATTTTTAATAAAATAATTAAACTAAAAAATAAAAGCAAAAAAATGCTTGAAACACACTAAATTGTTGAGGCTTTACTGTATCCAGCATATCTTACCTTTTATTCATGTATTTGAACCACAAGTGGTTCACTAATATTTTATTATTTTTTAAAATGAATAGTTTTATAATTGAATGAAAATAGTGAATGGCAACATAAAAGCAGTTCTCCCTTTCAAGTGTACCAACTGCCTTTTCTCCGTCACTTAATAGTGTGTATTCCTCGTTTTGTTATCCCAAAAATAAATTAACAATATTCAAGATATTTTATAAATTTGTGATTCTGTAAATTGGAAACGTACAGAAACCTTAAAGCCTTCCTTTAAGTTTCAGGATCATCAAGCCAATAATAGACCATTTAATTGCCAAACTGGCTTTATATCCCTCTTTTCTTTGCAAATCTAGATTTTAATATCCCTCAATGGGTAAAACTCATTAACTGAAGAAAAGAAACATTATGAGATAAAAAAAAAGTGTTCAAGAAGCATTAACGCGCTAAATAGACGTTGACCCAGACGCCGTCTAATTAGGGCCTACGCGATTTTAGGCAGTTTAGACATTTATAACATAAAATATTTTAAATGTGTTATTAATTTATTATAGATTTAAGTTATATATATATATACATTATTTCAATATTATATAGTTTTTTTGATTAGTTAAAGACGAAATAATGATAACAAAACGTAAAATTGACATGTAATAAAAAAGCGTAACCAAAAAAACAAAATTATTTGAAAAACTAATATTAAAAAAAAGCAACACTAGAGGAGGGATTCGAACCTGAGATTGGGTAAGGCTTTAAAGGAGAACTCAACCAAATATGCATTAGCATATTTAATACACTAATTCAAGGGGTATAGTGGATTTTAAGGGGTATAGTGGTAATTGCATCAACTTCCGAAGCCCTAATTCACTTCTCAGCCGATTGGTCCAGAGACAGAACAGAGAACAGTGTTCTCACTTCTCAGCCGATTGGTCCAGATTTTTTTTTTCTTCACCTCTCTTTCTCAATGGCCTCAACTTCTTCTCATAAACCTGATTTGGTTGATAAAACAATAAAAGATTTGGTTGATTTGTTTGCTTATGCTCATCTTTTATCTAAACCCACTGAGAGAAAATATGTGCTCAACGCAACTGGCGACGAAGAAATGTTGGACTCTATTCCAATGATGCGCAATTTGATTTGTCCACCCGGTGATGATGAAATACATCGTAAGCCAGATATGGCGAGGATATGTAAGAAACATGCGAAGAAGTATTTGGAGAAATCAAATGAGCGAATCCCTGAAAAATTGGTTACATGTAAGATTTTGATTTTGTTCCCTAAATATTACATTATTCTATATACATTTCTTTTTGTGGTCAATGTTTCTGTATTTGATATACATTTAACGTATTATTGTTCATGTATTTAAAAATAGTTATAAATGCACTCAAATTAAATATCTAAAAATGTATTTCAATTTTGGATAAAATATTTTACAAAATAATATACATATTATTATAACTCACTAAAAATAGATAAGATAATGCAAGTAAAAATATAATATTTGTAATTGAAGTATTTTAAATCACTACTCGAAATATAAAGTAACATTTAGGTTAATATATGTTCTCGTAATATTTAAAGATAAGGATATTAACATAAATATAATGTATTTAATGATATATTTAATATTATAAATACCTCCAATTCAAATATATAGAAAGATAATAACGATTAACGAGTAAAAATTGATACATATTTTTGCCAAAATAAAGATGGATACCTATGAAAAACAAACACACTAACTCTTACTATGAGTAAAAAATAAACTTATTTTTACCTTTTAAATGACTGAAATAATTTAGAAACAAATAGTAACAATAGATTAAATAATTATAACTATTATTTTTAATAAAATAATTAAACTAAAAAATAAAAGCAAAAAAATGCTTGAAACACACTAAATTGTTGAGGCTTTACTGTATCCAGCATATCTTACCTTTTATTCATGTATTTGAACCACAAGTGGTTCACTAATATTTTATTATTTTTTAAAATGAATAGTTTTATAATTGAATGAAAATAGTGAATGGCAACATAAAAGCAGTTCTCCCTTTCAAGTGTACCAACTGCCTTTTCTCCGTCACTTAATAGTGTGTATTCCTCGTTTTGTTATCCCAAAAATAAATTAACAATATTCAAGATATTTTATAAATTTGTGATTCTGTAAATTGGAAACGTACAGAAACCTTAAAGCCTTCCTTTAAGTTTCAGGATCATCAAGCCAATAATAGACCATTTAATTGCCAAACTGGCTTTATATCCCTCTTTTCTTTGCAAATCTAGATTTTAATATCCCTCAATGGGTAAAACTCATTAACTGAAGAAAAGAAACATTATGAGATAAAAAAAAAGTGTTCAAGAAGCATTAACGCGCTAAATAGACGTTGACCCAGACGCCGTCTAATTAGGGCCTACGCGATTTTAGGCAGTTTAGACATTTATAACATAAAATATTTTAAATGTGTTATTAATTTATTATAGATTTAAGTTATATATATATATACATTATTTCAATATTATATAGTTTTTTTGATTAGTTAAAGACGAAATAATGATAACAAAACGTAAAATTGACATGTAATAAAAAAGCGTAACCAAAAAAACAAAATTATTTGAAAAACTAATATTAAAAAAAAGCAACACTAGAGGAGGGATTCGAACCTGAGATTGGGTAAGGCTTTAAAGGAGAACTCAACCAAATATGCTAATGCATATTTAATACACTAATTCAAGGGGTATAGTGGATTTTAAGGGGTATAGTGGTAATTGCATCAACTTCCGAAGCCCTAATTCACTTCTCAGCCGATTGGTCCAGAGACAGAACAGAGAACAGTGTTCTCACTTCTCAGCCGATTGGTCCAGATTTTTTTTTTCTTCACCTCTCTTTCTCAATGGCCTCAACTTCTTCTCATAAACCTGATTTGGTTGATAAAACAATAAAAGATTTGGTTGATTTGTTTGCTTATGCTCATCTTTTATCTAAACCCACTGAGAGAAAATATGTGCTCAACGCAACTGGCGACGAAGAAATGTTGGACTCTATTCCAATGATGCGCAATTTGATTTGTCCACCCGGTGATGATGAAATACATCGTAAGCCAGATATGGCGAGGATATGTAAGAAACATGCGAAGAAGTATTTGGAGAAATCAAATGAGCGAATCCCTGAAAAATTGGTTACATGTAAGATTTTGATTTTGTTCCCTAAATATTACATTATTCTATATACATTTCTTTTTGTGGTCAATGTTTCTGTATTTGATATACATTTAACGTATTATTGTTCATGTATTTAAAAATAGTTATAAATGCACTCAAATTAAATATCTAAAAATGTATTTCAATTTTGGATAAAATATTTTACAAAATAATATACATATTATTATAACTCACTAAAAATAGATAAGATAATGCAAGTAAAAATATAATATTTGTAATTGAAGTATTTTAAATCACTACTCGAAATATAAAGTAACATTTAGGTTAATATATGTTCTCGTAATATTTAAAGATAAGGATATTAACATAAATATAATGTATTTAATGATATATTTAATATTATAAATACCTCCAATTCAAATATATAGAAAGATAATAACGATTAACGAGTAAAAATTGATACATATTTTTGCCAAAATAAAGATTGATACCTATGAAAAACAAACACACTAACTCTTACTATGAGTAAAAAATAAACTTATTTTTACCTTTTAAATGACTGAAATAATTTAGAAACAAATAGTAACAATAGATTTAATAATTATAACTATTATTTTTAATAAAATAATTAAACTAAAAAATAAAAGCAAAAAAATGCTTGAAACACACTAAATTGTTGAGGCTTTACTGTATCCAGCATATCTTACCTTTTATTCATGTATTTGAACCACAAGTGGTTCACTAATATTTTATTATTTTTTAAAATGAATAGTTTTATAATTGAATGAAAATAGTGAATGGCAACATAAAAGCAGTTCTCCCTTTCAAGTGTACCAACTGCCTTTTCTCCGTCACTTAATAGTGTGTATTCCTCGTTTTGTTATCCCAAAAATAAATTAACAATATTCAAGATATTTTATAAATTTGTGATTCTGTAAATTGGAAACGTACAGAAACCTTAAAGCCTTCCTTTAAGTTTCAGGATCATCAAGCCAATAATAGACCATTTAATTGCCAAACTGGCTTTATATCCCTCTTTTCTTTGCAAATCTAGATTTTAATATCCCTCAATGGGTAAAACTCATTAACTGAAGAAAAGAAACATTATGAGATAAAAAAAAGTGTTCAAAAAGCATTAACGCGCTAAATAGACGTTGACCCAGACGCCGTCTAATTAGGGCCTACGCGATTTTAGGCAGTTTAGACATTTATAACATAAAATATTTTAAATGTGTTATTAATTTATTATAGATTTAAGTTATATATATATACATTATTTCAATATTATATAGTTTTTTTGATTAGTTAAAGACGAAATAATGATAACAAAACGTAAAATTGACATGTAATAAAAAAGCGTAACCAAAAAAACAAAATTATTTGAAAAACTAATATAAAAAAAAGCAACACTAGAGGAGGGATTCGAACCTGAGATTGGGTAAGGCTTTAAAGGAGAACTCAACCAAATATGCTAAGTCATATTTAATACACTAATTCAAGGGGTACAGTGGATTTTAAGGGGTATAGTGGTAAATGCATCAACTTCCGAAGCCCTAATTCACTTCTCAGCCGATTGGTCCAGAGACAGAACAGAGAACAGTGTTCTCACTTCTTAGCCGATTGATCCAGATTTTTTTTTTCTTCACCTCTCTTTCTCAATGGCCTCAACTTCTTCTCATAAACCTGATTTGGTTGATAAAACAGTAAAAGATTTGGTTGATTTGTTTGCTTATGCTCATCTTTTATCTAAACCCACTGAGAGAAAATATGTGCCCAACGCAACTGGCGACGAAGAAATGTTGGACTCTATTCCAATGATGCGCAATTTGATTTGTCCACCCGGTGATGATGAAATACATCGTAAGTCAGATATGGCGAGGATATGTAAGAAACATGCGAAGAAGTATTTGGAGAAATCAAATGAGCGAATCCCTGAAAAATTGGTTACATGTAAGATTTTGATTTTGTTCCCTAAATATTACATTATTCTATATACATTTCTCTTTGTGGTCAATGTTTCTGTATTTGATATACATTTAACGTATTATTGTTCATGTATTTATAAATAGTTATAAATGCTCTCAAATTAAATATCTAAAAATTTATTTTAATTTTGGATAAAATATTTTATAAATAATATACATATTATTATAACTCACTAAAAATAGATAAGATAATGCAAGTAAAAATATAATATTTGTAATTGAAGTATTTTAAATCACTACTCGAAATATAAAGTAACATTTAGGTTAATATATGTTCTCGTAATATTTAAAGATAAGGATATTAACATAAATATAATATATTTAATGATATATTTAATATTATAAATACCTCAAATTCAAATATATAGAAAGATAATAACGATTAACGAGTAAAAATTGATACATATTGTTGCCAAAATAAAGATTGATATCTATGAAAAACAAACCCACTAACTCTTACTATGAGTAAAAAAATAAACTTATTTATACCTTTCGAATGACTTAAATAATTTAGAAACAAAGAGTATCAATAGATTAAATAATTATGACTATTATTTTTAATAAAATAATTAAACTAAAAATAAAAGCAAAAAAAAATGCTTGAAACACACCTAAATTGTTGAGGTTTTACTGTATCTAGCATATCTTACCTTTTATTCATGTATTTGAATTACAAGTGGTTCACTAATATTTTATTATTTTTTAAAAGGAACGGTTTTGTAATTGAATGAAAATGGTGAATGGTAACATAAAAACAGTTCTCCCTTTCAAGTGTACCAACTACCTTTTCTCCGTCACTTAATAGTGTGTATTCCTTGTTTTGTTATCCCAAGAATAAATTAACAACTTTCAAGATATTTTATAAATTTGTGATTCTGTAAATTGGAAACGTACAGAAACCTGAAAGCCTTCCTTTGAGTTTCAGGATCATCAAGCCAATAATAGACCATTTAATTGCCAAACTGGCTTTATATCCTTTTTTTCTTTGCAAATCTAGATTTTAATATCCCTCAATGGCTAAAACCCATTATCTGAAGAAGAGAAAACTATGAGATAAAAAAAGTCTTCAAGAAAGCATTAACGGGCTAAATAGACGTTGACTCAGACGCCGTCTAAAACGTCTAATTAGGGCCTACGCGATTTTAGGCAGTTTAGACATTTATAACATAAAATATTATAAATGTGTTATTAATTTATTATAGATTTAAGTTATACAAAATATTTATTAAAAATATATATATGAAATCATAAACAAATATTAGACAAAAATATTAAGTATCTAACAACATATGTTTTATAACCATATATGGACTTAAGACTTATAAATTTAAATTTATGTAGTAGTTAGAAATAGTGAATACAAAATTCGAACAATAGAAAGTAACTTCCACGGTCTAAACAGTTGTCTAGACATCGTCTGATCGGGGTCTAAACGAACGCGTAGACCGCTTTTTACCGTAAGGGCATCATCAATGGGGGATCATGTGAGGGTGTTCTTAGAGAAAATATAATGTTAAAATAATGTAAGATCATGTGTTTAGATCTTTTGTTTAGAAGTTGATTAGTGGGAGAACATGTGTAAGATCTTAAGATTTAATAATATAATAATCTACAAATTTTAAAACATATTACAATTATTAAAACATTTAAAAATAACATATAAATTGCAAACTTTAAAAACTGAAAATAAAAGTGAAAATACAATACTAAATATTTATGAAAAAAAAACATTAAAAATATAAATAACAATAAACAAACAAACATATTACTTAATAAAAGCACAAAAACATTTTATCTAATTAATACATAGTTTATTATCCAAATTTATTCCAAATATGTTGAATCAAATCCTCTTTTAATTGGTGATGTGCTTGTCTATCACGAATTCTTGTATGCCCATCACCTAAACCTTCAAGATTTATAGCCATATTTACTGAAAACGTAAGATCCCGAGGTATTTCGGTTTCATCGTCTTGTCGGAATTCATTTTCGTCATAGAGAGTGTATGAATCTCGCTCATCTTCGACAATCATATTATGGAGTATGAGACAAGCTCTCATAATATATGCTATTTTACCTTTCGACCATAAAAGAGATGGATTTTTAATCATGGCGAATCTAGATTGCAGGACTCCAAATGCACGCTCAACATCTTTTCGTGCACCTTCTTGACGTTCAGCAAACAAACTATGTTCCGGGTGTTGTGGTTTTGGGATGGATTTAACAAATGTCGCCCATTCGGGGTAAATGCCATCCGTCAGATAGTAAGCCAAATTATACTCCCTTCCGTTGACATAGTACGTCACTTCGGGAGCTCGACCGTAAATAATGTCATTAAAAACTGGAGATTGATCAAGAACATTTAAATCGTTACTAGTACCTGGCGCTCCAAAAAATGCGTGCCATATCCAGAGATCTTGTGAAGCTACCGCCTCCAAAACAATTGTTGGTTTACTGGTGCCTTGTGAATACATTCCTTTCCAAGCAGTTGGGCAATTCTTCCACTTCCAATGCATACAGTCGATGCTGCCAACCATCCCGGGAAAACCCCGCTTTTCTCCATAAAAGAGTAGCCTTCGGAGATCCTCTGGTGTGGGTCGCCGTAGATATTCAGTGCCAAACAAGTCCACTATTCCGACGACGAAATGTTCCAAACATTCACGAGCAGTCGATTCACCAATACGTAAATATTCGTCAACCGAGTCCGACCCAGTCCCATATGCTAATAGCCGAATTGCTGCAGTACATTGTTGTAGCGGTGATACACCATTTCGGAACCTTGCATCCTTTTTTGGTTGAAAATATGGAAGCTTTTCACTAAGACGATTCACAATACGCAAGAACAATGACTTGTTCATTCGAAACCGTCTGCGAAATTGCCTATCCAAAAAAGTCGGATTATCACTAAAATAATCGTTCCACAAACGTTCATGCCCTTCTTCCCGTTTTCTATCGATATATGTACGTTTCTTCCTCTCGGCCGGAATTTCCTCTTCCGCCGGAATTTCCTCTTCAGTAGCTTGAAATTGATTATGAAATTGAGCTTGAAAAAATTGGTTAAAACTATCATTATTCGGATCATAATGGTAGTGAAAATTATTGGAAGAAGAAGCCATAAAAACTTGGGAGAGATTAAACTTGGAATTTGTAGATAGAGAAAATAAACTTGGAATTTGTAGATAGAAAGAGAAGAGAATTGTATGTTCGTTGGGAGAGAAGGAAATGTTTTCTTGGTTTGTTTTATGAAAGAAGTGTATGTTTGATGAAATACAATCTTCTGCTCGTTTGAAATATTTATAGAGAGTTGCAAGTTTGTGTGGGAAAAGGCATTTGATACATCCATAACGTCAAGTTGATACATCAAGACAAACACATGTGAACGTTGGTCTTTCTTACAAACAAAAGCATGTGACTCTTGTCAAATTTTGTTTTCCAAAACATACAAAACAAATGCACGTGAGTCTGGCTTTAAAACTGTGCCTACAATCATACATTATATGCTGCACTTGCCGACTACTCTAATTTACTTAATAAACATGATGAGTGCCACTACCAAAACACTCATACTGAAGCAAACAGCAACTACCAATTCAGGGGCCAAGTTGAACAATGGTTTCTTCTCACCTAACTCAGTAACAAGCCTCTCCAGTTTAACCAACCTCTGATCTGAATGGTTTTGGTGGTCCTTGAACTTCATCAGGTCTGTCTCATAATCAGGTTTTGTTGGTTCAACATCACAGCTCCACAGACTCCTCTTCACAGTCTGAGGTTGCAGAGGATAGTAACTGCTATCTTCCTCCTCTTCAGAACTGTAGTCTAATGGGCTGTTTATCCCATAGTCATAGATATCATCAAGTCCCATGTCTTATTCAACCTGAAACCAAAAAACAGAAAGCAATCAGAATGAAGAATGCAATCAGAAACGGAAGACAGATAATCAGCTTGCCAAAGCTCATTAAACATGAGATATATAAGAATGCAATCAGAATACAAAACCAAAGCAATCAGGATTTAGGAAACAAACATAGCCGATTCATTAAAAACATAAGAGAACAAGTTGAACAATGTTACATATCTGATTCATAACCACATTAAAAACAAAAGACAAACATAGTTAAAACAAACATAAGACAAACAGACAAATCATCTAGTGTTTATTCTAAGTTAAAAAAAGTTCAGCAACTAGCTTCTTCTTTACAACTTTGTCTTCTTCATCTAGATTTTCTTTCTTGGCAATTAGACTGTCAAGAATGGACAGCTTTTGGAGTTCTTTCATTCCCTCCACATCCTTCTGTTTTAGCTCAAACATTTTACTAAACTCAGCAGATGGTGTAGCAGATGCAGCAGATGGTGCAGCCGATGCTGAGGCCTTCTCTTTACCTTTGGTCTTTCTTAATTTTTTCATTGCCTTTATGCCAGGAGGCCTACTCTCGTGCTCACCTACTACAGAGCCTGAAGATGGTGCAGCATCATTTGCTTTGCGTTTGTTAGAGCTGGTTGACTTATTAGGAGTGGGGTTCATAGCCTCCAGGTTTAGCCATTTCTGTTCATAGCGAAGAACATTCCAAGCATACTCCAAAGCAAACTTCTTCTTGTAAATCTTAGTGTAGATTTGGTGAGCATTCTGCAGAATATCCAAATCATTCATGCCACTAGCTTTCTCTGCTAGAGACTCTGCATAAGCACCACAAAACTTACTAACATGCCTGCTGACTTTTTGCCACCTTTGTCTACAATGGTCAGGGAGTCTTGGCTCAGCACCTCCAAGTCCATGAGTACTTGATCCATAGTACTCAGATATGCGCTTCCAAAAGGAGCCTGACCTTTGATCATTCCCAACTATTGCATCTTTAGAGGTGTTTAACCACCCGCTTATCAAGACTAAGTCATCTTCTGTGGACCAAATCCTTCTCTCCCTACGGTGTTCTGCTGTCTCTTCTGGTTGAGTAGGAGGTTGAGTGGGCTGTGAACTAGTTTGTGAACTAAAAGAAGGGATTTGAGAGGAACCAATGTTTACATTGGGAGCATAGCCGTCGTATGGGAAGTTTAAGAGACTAAAGTAGGGTTGAGACTGACTATTAGGAGTATTATTTGGATCCATAGCAATGAGATTTAAAAAAGGAAGAAGCTGAGGTAGAGAGATTAATTGAGAGTTCTCGAATATTGGTTAAGAAAGAAGCAAAAGAGGTAGATGATAAAAGCGAAGAGAAGGTATGAGAGATTTGTTATTTGTCTCAAGTGTAATATAAAGTAGTTAAGAAGATCATTTAATTTAAAGTTTGGTGTTGTTCAACTCTTTTAATTCACAATAACCCTTACCTACTTCAATCAAATCAGAAGTAAACAAAGGTCATTAAACATGTATTTTCTTAATGGTTTCATATCTACTTGTTTTGTTTTAAATCAACAGAGACATATAAATTTAGACAACTGTTACAAAAATTGGTGTTTCAAATCGTTTTGCAGTTCATACAAACAAGTGAACTCACTTTAAATATACCAAATGCATTAACAAAAACGCCATTTATTCTGTATGAAAACCAAGTATATCATCAAGATTCACACTTTGTAAACCTAGTTTTCTTGTTAACTAAATCGCTTAATCAGAACACACAACCGATTGTACAACCTATAGTTCTTCTAATCAACGAAATCGATGAAAACAAAAGTAGACTAAGGAGACCATAAAAGACACCAGACAGAGGAGACCAAAAGACAGAGGATACCAAAAGTAGACTGACCTTGTGTATTTCGCCGGTTATAGAACGGATTTGTACAACCACCAAGCAGACAACGATTTCTGGAGATCGATTTCTCCAGCCCTATCAAATCGCGAAACTGTCGCCGTGAGAGAGAGAGAGAGAAGAGAAGAAAACGCACCCCAAATATTCCAACCAATGCCCAAATGCCACGTCACCCCGCAACACCCACAAGAACAGATCCAGGTCTAGAGCCCAGTTCCTGATCTTAAGCCCATTAGCCCATTTTTTTGGATTAAAATATTGCTTAGATCGGGGGGGGGGGGGGGTGATCCACCGATGGAGATGGCCTAAGAGTAATATATGTTTGGAGAAAAAAGAAAAGCAAAATACAAAAGACTCATTCTGTTCTAGTTGGGCCGTGTTAACGGGCCGAATGTTGTGACTAAACTATATTCTCGAAATACCCTCAAATTGGAAGAATATTACAACAGTGCCATTAGTTCTTCTTCATCTTCCTCAGATGAAGAATCTCTCCGGCTAAAACCCTTTCTTCTATCATCTCTGTGAAAGCTTTGTTCTTTCAAAGAAAATGGTTTCCGTTTTATTCCAATCTTCTTGTTCTTGTTCACTTTCTAACTTCCCCTCTGTAAAATTCGGAGCTCGTGTTGTTTCTCCTCTGTATTTCGCCAGAAATCATGTACAAATCACTTCCGGTGGTCTTCCAATCGGAAAAGGTAAAGGCTTTTCACAATTTTCAAAGTCGCGACTTACTTGCTTCGACATGGTCTATGTTGTTCTTGATTTTAGAGGGAATTAAGACTAAGTCTTGCTTTAATTGCTTACAAATCGAAATAGTTATCTCAAAGTTTCTGTCTTTTTGTCAAATGCTACATCACAATCATGTAGCTTTAGGTTGCATTAGATTTACTGGTCTGAAATTGTTAAAATACTGTGAAATGTCTCAGGAAGTTTATTGAACTTCAAGAGTGAAAGACCTCAGAGATTTGTTATCTCAGCTGTTGTGGATGATAAAAGTGTTGTAGCTAAAGAGGCGAAGAAAGACGGTGGAACGGCGGATAGTGGATCAGAAGTGGTTGTAGATAACCAGAGAATGATCAAAGTTTGTGATAAGCTTATTGAGGTTTTTATGGTTGATAAGCCTACACCATCTGATTGGAGAAGACTCTTAGCTTTTAGCAAAGAATGGGATAGTATCCGGCCACATTTCTACAAACGGTGTCAGGAACGAGCGGATTCTGAGGATAACCCTGAGATGAAGCACAAGGTTCATCGACTTGCAAGAAAGCTTAAAGAGGTGAATTTCTTGGTTCTTGCCTTCTCTTTATGTATTTGAAAATTGGGTTATCTATGATGTTTGATTGTGGCATTGGTCTTAAATCAGGTTGATGAAGATATTCAAAGGCATAATGAGCTTCTCAATGTTATCAAGAGGACACCACCGGCTGAAATTGGTGAACTTGTTGCTAGGCGTCGTAAGGATTTCACAAATGAGTTTTTCGAGCATTTGCATACTGTTGCAGAATCCTACTATGACAATCCGGATGAACAAAACGGTAAAATTTTGTTCCCTGTGAGTGAAATAATTTGAAACCCTTTGCCTAATCCCTAAGGGATTAAACAATACTGATATTGTTCAATGATAACTTTTCTTATTGGCAAGCTCTTGCGTCACTTGGGAAGTTGTCTATCGCGGCTGTACAAGCATATGATACTTCAACAGAAAGCATTGACGCACTAAACGCTGCGGAATTGAAGCTCCAGGACATAATCAATTCCCCTTCTCTTGATGCTGCCTGCAGAAAGATTGATAGTTTGGCTGAGAAGAATCAACTTGATTCTGCGTTGGTTCTTATGATCACAAAAGCTTGGTCTGCTGCTAAGGAATCCAACATGATGAAGGAAGAGGTACTAAACTCGTAAAACCAATAATAGCATTGATTCCTTAAAGTTACTCCCAGCATTGGCAGAGATTTGGAATTAGTTGTAATGTGATTTTCGTTGGGTGAACATTATCTTTGTATAACATTGATTGAATTCATACAACTTAGGAATCTAGTTAGTCCTTTGAACCCACCACGTAACTTCTTTGATCCATTCCGCTGTTGGTTCTTGACAGGTAAAAGACATATTGTATCACTTGTACGTAACAGCAAGAGGGAATCTACAGAGGCTTATGCCGAAAGAGGTGAGAATACTTAAGTATCTACTATCGATAGAGGATCCCCAAGAACAGATGAGCGCTCTACAAGACGCTTTTACCCCTGGGGACGAGCTCGAAGGGACTGATGTAGACTACTTATACACGTAAGGATGAGAAAACTTGATCGGGTTATCTTATATATACATTTACGTAGATATGGAACCTTAGGGTGTGTGTACAAATGGAAACTCTGTAGGACGCCTGAGCATTTGCAGAGCTTGATGAAAACGGTGTTGGAGGCGTATCATTTCAGCAGAGAAGGGAGTCTAGTGAAGGAAGCAAAGGACCTTATGCATCCTGAGCTCATCGCCAAAATCGAACAACTCAAGAAGCTTGTTGAAAAGAAGTATATGTGATCAAGATTTTACAGATCCTAAGCTTTCCTTTCATTTGTTACTATGTATGTGTTTGTATATGGTGTATGACATATTTCAGGTTTCCGATTCACACATATATTTGATACCACCATAAGAGTAGACTATAGAAACATGTTTCAGTGTTCTTCATTATCGAAGAAACAATTCTGTTTTCTTTTGATACAAGGAAAGAGTACAAAGATAGTTACAAATTCCTTAAAGCTTTGAATCAAAGCAAAACCATGAGTAAAATATAACACGAAGGCCATGGTGGCGGAACTACATGTGTGAATGGGGTCAACTGACCCCAATAAAATTTTATAGTTTTAACTTTCGTTAAGAATAAGGTACATCAAATGGCTAAAATTCCCATAGTTGACTCATTCAACATGTGTTTGCATCCCATTTGGTCCCATGCATGCAGCTCAAAATTCCAAGACTCATTGTTTTCTAACCGAGATTTATAATGTATTTTATCTCTATCTTAAGCCAAAATGTTTTTTTTCCGTTTTCTGCATTAGTTTTAAACTTTTAATTACATTTTTTTTGTATTTCCGTAAGCAAAAATTCTAAAATGCATGCATATGATAATTAATATGAATGCTTTAAAAGATTATTTTATAATGTTTTATTTAGCGTTTCATATAATATTGACCCCAATAAAAACACGGTCTAGCTCCGCCATGATGTGGAGGAGTTAGTGGTTCATTAAGCACTTAAAACTTTGCATTAAAAAAAGCTTGCTTGTTTGTACGCAAAGCTTACTGATCGACCACGCCAAATATTTTTTGGTTATACATAGGATATTCATGTTTTGATTCAAATAGTTCGAATTCATTTTGAGGTGAACGAAAAAACTAAACGAAGAATATGACTTTTATTTATAATAGAAAAGAATCCGACAATAACATAGCATAGGAAGCTGTTGAGTGTTGATAGTTAGTTAAATAAGTAAGATATGATCACAAACTTCGAAAATTAGAAAACAACTATTTAAGTTTTATTTATTAGCATGTCGTTGAGTGAACTCTCGGGCTCTCTGATCAAATTGGAATCTGTTATTCTTGAAGAGTTGTCCAATATCAGGTACAAGAGGATCATCTGGGTTTGGATCCTCCAATAGTAACGTTATGGATAGAAGTACCTGTTTTTATAATTATTTATTAACCAAAATTAATACTTCAATGCCTAGAATAATTCGAAAAACAATGAACATAAAATCTGAGTCGAGTTTGAAACCTTTTCAACCGTAAGAGGAGGAGTCCACTTGTCTTTAAGAATGTCAAGGCAAATTGATCCTTCTTCGTTGATATTTGGATGGTATATCGGAGTTCTGAACGTAAACTGTATCAAATATAAAAATATATTTACTTTTATAAACAACAAAATCTTTAGGAAACTTAAATTTCAAAAAAAAAGATTAGTATAGCATATATGTATAACTAACCTTGGGTGGTTTAAAAGGATAATCTGTAGGAAACTTAATATCGATGTTAAACATGCCACCTTCATAGGGAGTACCAGATGGACCATGGATCATTGTTTTCCATTTGTATATATCGTTCGAGTCTCGACCTATATAACATACATTCCATCAACAAATAGTATTGTTATAGTTCAGATAAAACAAAGAAAAGGTTAAAGTAATTTAATTAGTTTGGTTATTGTTACAAATGAAAATATTAATAAGGTTTCGTGCACTAGATAGCCTGTTATTTTAAACAAATAGTTTCATTTTCAAATGTGTTATAAGCAAGTAGCATGTTAATTAACTAACAAAGGATTCAAAATTAAGATGAAGGGGATTATTTAGAATTTTAGATATAAAAATATAAATATCATTGTTACGTAGAAATATATTTTAAAAAAATAGCTACTAACCAATACTGTACAAAGAGTCATTCGAGATCATAGCTTTGTATTCCTTCTCAATTCTCTGCGTTGCTTTTTTATCCATTTTCTTAAACATCTTTACGATAAATCACCAGACTATTTCTCTTTTCATCAAATAAAATACAAAAAATGATTTTTGTTACTTGTTAGTATGGTGGTGTTGTAATACGAGCAAATTGTTAAAGATTGATTAAAATGAAATCAAGACGGAAAAAAAAAAGATTAAATATGAAATCACTTACTTGGAAGATGTAAGTATGAATTGTGTTAGAAACAAATGAAAGGGTCCCGGGCTTTATAGCGTCAGCAAATTGACCTAATAAATGTCTTCTTTATTAATTATTATCAACACTACTAATATGTGCTTTTAAATCTTATCTACATGCGTAAAAACTATCTTGTCTACATAAATAGAAGATACGTTACTTTAAAATAACAAGATATTCTTAATGAATGAACATAATTATTAGACATCCTACTTTTAAACATAAATTAATTTTTAAAGAGATGATATATTATGCATAAATTAAAATTGCGAGAGATGAGAGTCATGCGTCCCTTTTATGAGAAAGGGCAAATGCCCAAAGTCACCGAACAAAACTAACATTTGAACGCCACATTTTTATTTATAAAAACAGGCTATAACAATTTAGTTAATTTGATATAAAAACAGGTCATTAGTTATTTTTAACTAGAATTATAGATTATAATAATATGCAAATGCATGCACTTAGAATGGTTTCTCTCCGAAGCGTAATTGCTCTTATCTGGAATGAATATAGAATTTTCGTTTTTAATACGATATTTAATTTAAACTTCAAAAAGTGAATAAAGCGCCCGTGGCCTAATGGATAAGGCGTTTGACTTCTAATCAAACGATTGTGGGTTCGAGTCCCACCGGGCGTGTCATGAATTTGATATTTTTTTTTTGTTTTTTTTTTTGTCTTTTTTTTTCAATACAATCTAATCTATATATACATTTGTGAAGTACTTTTTTTTTTGTCATCCGAAACTAAATAGAGCTCAAAAGAGCCAATTCTGAGGAATGTTGTTTACATATGTGATATGTAGCGGTTCTGTACGAACTTTTCGTGCCAGTTTATCCGCTTTGACATTAGTCCTACGAGAAATTAAAGATAAAGAAAAAGATGAAAACTCCTCCTTGTCGCTCTGAAATTCCTCCAAATACATTTAGCAAATAAATCCTGAAGTTGAGAAGTATGGTAACAAATCAATTTTATTTCTAAATTTTCCTAAAACATCTCTACCAAATTTAAACATTAATATATAATTCTTCTTTCACTTTTATATGATCTTATAGTAATTTATTTTGAATTTATATAAAATACAAATAATTAATAAAATAATAAATTTTTCTGTATATATATAATGTGATTCAAAATTTTAAAAATGGACATATATTACTCAATCGATGAAGAAAAAGTATGTGTACAATATCCCATATTACTTAAAAGTTTGGAAAATGGTTCAGAGTCATACTATAACAAGGATCAAAATAATTCTGAATACAAAATGGAGTTATATGGTGGGACGGGTTTGAGTCGATATTAATACGTGAACGTATACCACGGGTGAAACCTAGAATTAAAAATCAAACCTAGAATTATATAATATTAAATATTAAACAAACCAAACAATATTAACAAAAAAAAAATATAACTTAAAATTTAAAAATTTTAGTTTAAAAACTCGACCCGCAATATACCGCGCGGTAAATTGTTTGATATAAAATAATATCAAATTATTATAATAGTCCATGATTATAAATACTTGCAAATATTAACACTATATCATTTGTACATCTACCAATCTTCATAATTAAATGAAGATTAATTACACATATTTCAACTATATTAATTATAATATAAAATAATTAAATGATTTTTTTATAATATCAATTTAAAAATACAATAAATTATAAATTATTATATAAAATACATAAAATATAATTTTGCCCCGCGGTATACCGCGGGTTAAATCCTAGTCTATATATACATATTTGAAGTACATTTATGAAATAAATCCTGGAGTTGGGAAGTATTTACAAAGAATGCCATTGGTTTTAATTCTAAAAATGTGAAAAGTTTAATAAAAAATATTAACACAACGATTTAGATCCTAAATTATCTCTTAAAACTTATCTTTCCATACCTATATTCACTCATTTGCTAATTGCTATTTAAAAAAAAAACTATTAATGCTAAAGTTGATAAAAAAAAAGAAGCTAATCTTATAGAAAACGAATTTTTGTATAACCGTTTATCTATTAAAAGTACCTACATAATAAACAACTTTAATTGGTTGAAACTTTTGAAAATATAAGTCGTCAGTTAAAAAAATCGACCTTATTAATAAGTCAACGTAAAATGAAGCAAGTCTATCATGAATAAACAAGTCGACATTAAAAAATTATAAATCGAGGAACAAAAATATTAAGTTAATAGTTCAAAAAATCGACTATGTTATAAATCAACGAGCCATAACATAAGTCGACTGTTTTAAAAAAAATTGAAGGTGCAAAAAAATAGGTCAACAGAAGTAAAATATAAGTCGTTAGTTAAAAAAATTGACATTATTAATAAATCAACATAAAGTGAAGTAAGTCTACCGAAAAATAAGGAGGAAAAATATATAATTACTATTTTTTAAATATTGTAACGGATCAAAAAGTTAAGTGATACATATCTTTTAAATATTCAAAAATTTATATGTGTAATGTGGTGGTTGGGCCTAGAGGTGTCAAGCGGGCCGATGGAGGTGTCAAGCGGGCCGATAGCCCGCGGGCTTTGTCCAAATAGCCCACGGCGGGACGCGCTTGGACATCGAATTTTATGTCTACAGATTAGCGGGCCTAGCGGACAGGCCTATAGCGGATCGCAGGTTCAAGCTGGTAAACCCGTTGCGAGTTGCGGGTCTATAGGTCGTCCGCGAAAGAGATGCCAATTCTTTCAAAACCCTTTGTTTCTCTTAGAGTCTTTCAAACCTTTTGTCTCTTTTAGAGTCTCTTGTGCAAATCGAAACTCTAATAAAACTATAAAAGTCAGTTCTCGTCTTCACGATCTGAGTGCTTAACAAGGAAACTGAAGAGTCATTCTCTCTATTTTTTTTTCACGAGCACACAAAACTTGGATCTTCAAAGTTTCAGATTTCAATCGCTTGTGGATGATGCAGATGGATATTGAGTTGGAGATTTTATTTTAAGTTTGATATTCATGTTTGGATTTGAGTTTAAGTTCAGGTTTCTTTTGCAACGGTTCAATTAAACGGTTATAGTCTCATTTAAATATATTTTGATACTTAAAAATTAAAATTAATAACTTATGAAAATTATACCAAGAGACGTGACGGTAGATAATTAAATGTTATAGTGATTTATAAAATAAACCAAATGTTACAATTGTTCGTGAAAATAAGCTAAATATATAAACCAAAAATTGCAATGTTCGTAAAATAAACTAAATATTGCAATGATTCGAGTAAACAGTTGCAATTGTTTACAAAGAGTTTACAATATATGCAACCGTAGAAGACATTTGAATTGTAATTTTCTAAAAATATAACTGTAAAATATTTATTTGTTTTAAAAACAAAAATAACGAAAATTACGATGAAAAGACACTACCGTTCACAACTGCAAAATGCATTTATTGAGATTGTTATTATTTTTAGATTATTCTACTTGTGTTGTAGTAATAATTCATATGAAAGAGGTTACTTAAAGACTACACTTTTAGTGAGGTTTGTTTCAAGCACTTCCAACAAGCTTTAAGATTTAAAATCCAATAATTTCACAAAACAAAACCCGATAACATCAACTTTTGGTGAAGTTGGCTAAAGAAGATCCATCAATTCAACACTATTTTGGTGACATGTGGAATTAGATCATGGACATATATATCATAAATATCATAAACTTGATTCTTGACTTATATCTAATTCAATCTACGATGAACTAAAAAAGATATAATAAATTTATCGATTAGGAAGTGCAAAGCCGGCTCTACGTTTCTAAAGACCACAAGCAAAAGAAAAAAAAAAGCTGCTTCATATTTATATTAAAAAATAACAAAAAAATATCCAAAACAGTCTAAATGATAAACAAAAGCTTTAATCATATAATTTTCACCTAAGTAAATTAAGTTTCGTTTTTCTTTTTAATCTCAAAGCTTTCTATATATTTTTCGTTTTATTTCGATGTTTTGTTTTAAAAAAACGAAAAAAAAAAAGTAATTACTAAGGTTCAAACTGGAAACATGAGACATCACTCCCTTAAGAACAAACCACTAGACTAAGGTAGTGAATGGGAAAGCGTTTTGGCGTTTTTCATTTTTTATTATTGAAAACCGCACGTATGTCATCATTCAACACCTTTTTAGAAGACTGTGTTTTAAAAAAAAAAAAAAAGTAAACTGCGGATTTCAAAAAAGGGATAAAAAGGCATGGACCGCATTTCAAAGTGAATTCAGGTCCTTACCCTGCGGTCCAACCGAAAAACGCAGTGGACAATAGCCACTTATTTACTTTTAATTTTTTAATGTTATAAATCATTACGTATATATACTAGGATATGATCCGCGGTACACCGCGGGTTAATTATTTGATTTTTTTTTCTTTTTATAAACTGATGAATTTGTTGTATATAATATTTTTTGTTGTACACTGCGAGTCACATGCGTTGTAACTAAAAATGAAAATTTTAAGTTGTATTTGTTTTGTTTAGTGTTTAAAATTGTATAATTGTATTTTGATTTGTTAATCCCAGGATTTCACCCGTAATATATTATCCTGTATTAATATCAATCCAAACCCGATCCGTCCCACCATATAATTCTGTCCCGTAAAATTAAACATCATTTTGTTATTTCTTTTAATAACACTTTTATTTAAAAGACATATAATTCGATTCAATTTAAAAGTTTACTTTCAAATAGTTTCTATAATATATATATATATATATATATATATATATATATATATTTTCAAATTAGTGTGTGTTTTTGGACCAACCCGTAAAAATATTTTAAAAATGTATATTAAAATACTAAATAATTGTATTTCGATTTGTTAATTTTAAGATTTCACCCGTGGTATATTATCCTGTTTTAGATAATTGTAGAAATTAAGAAATATCTGAATGACTCAATTCCGGGTCAGAGTAAAAAAAAAAATACGACCTGATTAAACGCGCAAATTTGTTCTTCAAAAATGTTAATATAGATTGTACACATACTTTTTTCTTCATCGATTGAGTAATATATGTCCGTTTTAAAAAATTTGACTCATAGCATATGCAGAAAAAATCGAATTTTTTTATTAAGTATTTATATTTTATAATAGTTCAAAATAATATAAATATAAGATCATATAAAAGTGAAATGAGAATCATATATTTATGTTTTAATTAGGTAGAGAGGTTTTAGGAAATTAGTTCAAATTTGTTATATTAGCATTAAATAATCATATTTGATTTCTATATCTATAAAAATTGTGGAGAATATGCCATAAATAAAGAGTTTAGGTATAGTAATTAGTTGAGAAAATATATATTTTTTAGATTTTATTGATTAATTTCGTTTTTTAATTTTGTCAAAAATAAGGAAAGATCCGATTGATTTCCGGGTCAAAATTGAAACAAAATCCGACCCGATTAGGATTTCTTAAAAGTGTTGCAAATATGTATAGTAGATACTTTTTACTATATATATATATATATATATATATATATATATATATTCCTTTTCTCACTCTTTTCCTTCACACTCTTCTTTCACAAAAATTTTTTTCGTAGTCATATACATCTCTTCTCCCTTAGATAATAGATTCTCATACTTGGTAAGAAAAGGAAAAAAAATAAAGTTTCTGTTCATCGAATTTTAACGATCCAAGGTTAAATATTCTTTCATAATTTCTTTCATAATCACATTTTCAATGTTATCATAAATATACTCAATAAGTTCTTTCAGCAAAATTAACTTACTTAAAAATTTTTTATGCCAAAATTTTATGGATTCCATAAAATTGTAAGTAAACTTACGTATAGTATTTTATTGTACTAATTACTTATTTATAAAATTAATTTATTTCTGTTCAAAACTTTTTTTTAACAATAACTGATTTACAAGTATTACAATAAGTTAGTTTACTTATTTTCATAATATAGTTACATACGTTGAATTGTTTTTTTATTTATTTATACAATATTACTATAATACATATATATATATATATAACATGTATATACAAACATATAACATTTATTAATATCACTGTTTTTATTTGAATAATGTTTCAATATTTACAAACATATTATGATTATTTTTAAATATAGATTGTATATCAAGTAAATATATATATTTTAAAATTCTACGATAAAAATAAAAATAAAATAGTTAATAGTTTATAAAATTAGTTTATGAAAACTGCTGAGTAATTGTTGGATTTTATTGACTGCAGATATGTCGTCTAATTGTCGACGAAACTTAAATCCTTCTAGACAAACAGGTTCAACTCATCCCACCGAAATTTCAACTCCTCCCACAGAGACAACAATACGGGTAAATTTAGTTTAGTTATGTTTTTTTTTTTTAATTAAAATATTTTTGATAGAATAAATAACATTGTATTCACGAAATTTGTAGAACAAACACAAGTACAAAGGGTCGCACATACAGAAAAAAACATTAATTCAATTGTTCGACGAAGCAATTGCCATGACAAATTATACTCTTAAGAATCCTACTGCTATCGGTAGAGAGTATATGGTTGAAAAGTTTAATCAAGCATT
Organism: Arabidopsis arenosa; assembly: GCA_905216605.1. Taxonomy (NCBI): domain Eukaryota; kingdom Viridiplantae; phylum Streptophyta; class Magnoliopsida; order Brassicales; family Brassicaceae; genus Arabidopsis; species Arabidopsis arenosa. Next base: position 16,139,603 of record LR999451.1, read on the forward strand.
CAACATGAATATAAGTTATGGTTTCTTCAAAAACAAGCTTGATGAATTCAAAAAAAATTACAAGAAGTGGAAAGCTCTTATGCATAAAACTGGCATCACGGTTGATCCTGATACATGCATCTGACGCATGGTGGACACAACAAGAGTTTGTAAGTATACAAAATATTTTCATTCATAAAATATGTTTAAATTTTTTGATATCAAGAATCTAATTGATTTTAAAATTATAGGGATGCAAATTAACAAAAAGCTTGAACCGAAAACCGCCTGAGTTTTGGGACGTGATGCAACGATGTTTCGTATTACATAATGTTCAATCACAATCTCAACACTCTGCTCGTCAAAGAAGAGAACAATTAATACACGAGCATGCAGTTGATGAAGAGGGCCATGATGACTCAGACACTGATAGTGGTGACTTGGCACAAACAGAGGTTCATGAGACGCAAGAAGAATAAGAAGTGTATCGTGTTACTATTGATGATGATGAAACGTTCCAACATTCCGCTTCCAGAAGCCAACACCGAGGTACGCATAATTTGCAGTCAACAACTAGACGTGGGAGTAATGCACACAGATCTGGGGGAAGCTCACGAGTTTCTATTGGAAGTGGTTCACGAGGAAATCGTAGGCGACAATCCTTTGAAACAACAATACAAGACACCATCGCTGGATATAGAGAATTCCAACGACAAACCTATCAACAACTTCGCCCTGGTGGTTTTGACCAAGATGATTATGATGAATTTAAAATGGCGGAAGCGATATTCATTGCACTAGACCTTTCCAAGCACACAAGATTTTATTGGGCATGCATTAATGCACTTAAAGAACTAGTATTTTAGCGTAAGTATTTCTTTGACATATCTGGAAGCAGTAACGAGGATAAGCTACAACTATTAGAAGCTATGACTGGTGTCTCACGAAACAACCAAGATGTGCCAAAACAGTTAGGTCCATCCCATTCATTTGGGAGCCCGAATTCAGGAGGTCTATCATCTGGAAGTCCATCTTCTGTGGGTAATAATTTAGGAGGGCGAAACTCACCCGGTTGTTGGGGTCCCATTTATCTACAGTGGGGCACACAACCAAATGCTCCTCAGTAGGGCACACCACCAAATGCTCCTCAGTGGGGTACACCACCAAATGCTCCACAGTGGGGCACACCACCAAATGCTCCACAGTGGGGAACACCACCAAATGCTCCTCAATGGGGTACACCACCAAACTTTCAACAAGGCGGTTCATCTGGAACGACTCCAGCAAATGTCCAATATGGATTTTCACTTGGTGGCCAGGGAGAACATATGAGGAATACACAACAAGCTTCACCATCCAGTCTCGGTTTTACAAATTATTTTGAAGAAAAATGCCACAAACACCTAGACCGGGAGGTCTCTTCAACATTTGGGGAACCCTGCAAGAACCAAATGCAAGTCATCAAAGTGATGTAGGAGATGAAGATTATTTTGTGATGATTGTGTTTTATTAATCTCGCTTATGTTTTGAAATAAATAATGTATTTTAGTTTATTTTTGAATTATGTTTAGGTTGTTATTGTAAAATAATCTATGATTAATAACATATCGTTTGTGTTAAATTTCAGGCATTTCGTATATGTTAGTTACGATCACAAGGCCTCAACAATTTAAGTTACGAAGAAAGAATTGAGCTGTGGAATTTAGAAAACGAACAATTTGAAGAGTTAGTAATTCAACCAGCTTTGACTTATTATGATCGATATTTTCAAAGAGCACCAGTCCAAACCGATGGAGGTTTGGGATGGAAGAATATTTGGCGTCGATTACAACAAGATGATGTTGCCTGTCTTCAGTTATTACGGATGTCACTTCCATGTTTCACAATATTGTGCAATATGTTGCAGATAAATTACAGTCTACAACCAACACTAAATATATGCATTGAAGAAAGTGTGGCTATGTTTCTACGGATATGTGGGCACAATGAAGTTCAAAGAGATGTTGGTTTAAGATTTAGCAGAAATCAAGAAACTGTGCAGAGAAAATTTAGTGAAGTTCTTACGGCTACTGAATTATTGGCATGTGATTATATCAGAACTCCAACAAGACAAGAACTTTATCGAATTCCTGAAAGACTTCAGGTAGACTGGAGATATTGGCCATATTTTAGTGGATTCGTTGGAGCTATGGATGGAATTCATGTATGCGTAAAAGTAAAGCCTGAGTTACAAGGAATGTATTGGAATCGACACGATAATGCATCAATGAACATCATGGCAATATGTGATTTGAATATGTTATTCACATATATTTGGAATGGAGCAACTGGATCATGTCACGATACAACTGTTTTGCAAATGGCACAACAAAGTGATTCTGAATTTCCTTTGCCTCCGTCAGAGAAGTATTATCTTGTTGATTCTGGCTATCCAAACAAACAAGGGTTTTTGGCTCATTATAGATCATCACGAAACCGAGTTGTGAGATATCATATGTCACAATTCTATTCTGGTCCTCCTCCAAGGAATAAACATGAATTGTTCAACCAATGCCACGCATCTTTACGTTCTGTTATCAAGAGAACTTTTGGAGTTTGGAAGAAAAAATGGAGGATTATTTCTGATTTCCCAAGATATAATGTTCACATTAAAAAAAGAGTGGTAATGGCTACAGTGGGATTACATAATTTCATGAGAATTTCAAATTTCTCAGATGCAGATTTCGCAGATGTAATGACAGAAACAAATATAAACAACGGAGATTTTGAACATGATGTAGGTGACATGGATGCAGCAGAGTTAGCAGATGGAGAACATATGACGCAAATAAGAGACAATATTGCAAATATGTTATGGGAAAATCAAAAGAATAGATAATATTTTTTTTTGATGAAACTATTCAACGGTTTTAACAAGATGTATGTTAAAAAATTAAATTTATATTTTGATCAATTTGTGTATTAACGGTTTATAATTATATGTTATTGTTTCTTCGTTAAAAAAAAAATTAATTAATCATTAATATATATATATATATATATATATATATATATATATATAATCTATAATCTGGACCGCTTATTGATTTGTTACCATTCAAACATTTTATTCTGTACCGCAATTAATTTTTTCACTAATCAAACATTATTCCGTACCGCTTATTTTGTACAAACCGCACTTGTCCCACAAATACTTTTCTCCCGCACGTACCGCAGTTGAACCGTACCGCAGTATAATACCGCTTTCCCCGCACAGCAAAAAACACTGTTACCATTTGGACCCTAAAGTAAATTTTTTAAATTATTGGGCCAAAAATTATATATATTATTTGAGGCCGCAAGCCAATGCTTCATGGACCTGACCCAATGGCCAGCTCTGATGAAATGTACAAATTGTCATACAGATTAGAGAAAATTCACTACTTGTACCACTGTTGCATCATTTTGATTATCAATTTGAAATAGTCCATCTCAAAACTTTAATATATAAGCTTGCTTGATTTAAGGATATTCTTTATTGCCCAAACAGAGCCATTTGGCTCCTAACAAATTAGAAGAGATATATTACATAGGTTTATTACATAACATATGAAACTGGTGATTATTTTCTGTTTTAACTTATAAGAAACCTTTGAAATTTAAAAGAAGAGATAAATAACTTTGTAGTAGAGTCTTATCAGTTTAAACTTGTAACTGGATTTTAAAAGAAAAGTAAATTTGTAGTAAACCATTCCCATCTATCAAAATGTGTACAGAATTACAATGGAAAAAAAATATGCAAATCAATCCCATGATAAAATATATATTTACTCTAATTTACAAGATAGAACTCCAAAAAAAAAAAAAAAAATTGATCCCAAAGATAAGATAAATTCAACTGTTTGTGTGGAAATTTCTTTCATTCAATTCGAATAAGAGAAGCAGGCATCTCATACTGCAAAGCAAAAGCTTCGACTCGGTTTCTAAGCTCAGCTATGTCTTTGTTGGTGCATAAACTTTTCACAAACTCCTTGTGTGACTTCCCATGCTCTCTCTGCAACGCACTCGTTATCTGAGCCGCCTTTATCAGAAAATCCGCCATTGTCTCGAAATCAGACTCTATACAGCCTCGGGTTGTCATCGCAGGTGTCCCTATTGAAAAAAGAGGTTCGATGTAAATATGAATGGGACAGGTCACTAAATTAAAAACAAAATGCAAACCAATCAATCTGTGCTTTACCTATTCTTACACCTCCAGGAGATATTGTACCATTGTCCCCGAATATAGCTGTCTTGTTTAAAGTGATATGGCACATCTCACACACTTTCTCGTAGACTTTCCCTGGAAAACAGATACAAACATGATCAGACAAAATTCTAAATTTCGATCCATGAGTGAGTGGATAGGTTGAGTGATTTTAGTACCTGTTAAACCCATAGGAGTGAGATCCCAGAGCAACAAATGGTTGTCTGTGCCACCTGTAACCAGTCTGCATTTTCTTCTAAGCAGAGCTGCTGCTAAAGCTTGGGCGTTTTTCTTCATCTGTTGTATGTAAGCTTTGTACTCTGGAGTGGCCACTTGTTTCAAGGCAATGGCAAGAGCAGCGATATGGTTGTTGTGTGGACCTCCTTGTAGCGATGGAAAAACAGCAAAGTTGATCTTTTCCTCTAAATCGTAATGAGTGGAAGTGTCAGAATGGCTAGAGTGATGGCCCTGCTTTCTTATCTTGGGGCCTCTCCTGTAGAAGATGATACCTCCTCTAGGACCACGTAGACCTTTGTGGGTAGTGGAGGTAACTATGTCACAGTGATCAAATGGATTTGAACATTCCTGTAGATGTTGACATACCAAACCAAATTCAGAAACAAAATTTCCTGGAACAGAATCATAACAAATGTTGACATATTATAATAGTTTCAAACCATTTCCTTTTGAATATTGACCAACACACCAAAAACCCAATCATCATATCAATTTCTTACATGTAAACTTTACTATCCACTAAGTATAAGAAGCTTCAACTACTAATCATTTCACACCACAGAAAAAGACTTTGCATAGATAGTAGTCAAACCATCTAAAATTTCAATAGAACAATCATAACACGAACGCAGAATATCAATACATGGCCTAACCAAATTGAAACTGTCTGATACTAGATGTTTTACCTCTGGAAAAACAAGTCCTAGACATGCAATCTAAACCAATGAGAATTTAAGAGATAATCAACACAATAACAAAAGTAGTAGATGATTGATTCGAACCTTAGTCGCAACAAGCCCGCTTATATGAGCCATATCACACATCAAAACAGCTCCACACTTGTCTGCAATCTGTCTAACCCTTGCAAAATCCCAATCCCTAGGATAAGAACTCCCACCACAAATAAGAATCTTTGGACGGTAATCAAGCGCCTTATCTTCAAGCTTATCATAATCAATATACCCAGTTTGAGGATTCACTTTATAAGGAAAACTCTCAAAGAAGATCGAAGCAGCCGAAATCTTCTTCCCACCAGGAGTACAATAACCATGACTCATATGCCCACCAGAAGGAGAATCAAGCCCCATAATCCGTTCACCGGGCAATAAAAGTCCGGTATACACCGCAAAATTAGCAGAAGTACAAGAATACGGCTGAACATTAACACCCCATTTATCAGATTCAAGACCAAACGCAGTAAGAGCTCTTTCAATACACAGATTCTCAATCTGATCAATATATTGATTCCCAGTATAGTACCTAGCTCCAGGCATACCTTCAGAGTATTTATTCGTCAAATGACTACCTAAAGCTTCCATTACAGCTCTACACACAAAATTCTCAGAAGCAATCAATTCAATTCCTCTTACTTGTCGTTGCTTCTCTTTCTCCATTAGCTCGTGAATATCAGGATCCGCCAAATGAATTGGTTGATCACCCCAAGCTCGTACAGCAGCACGTCTCGATTCCAGATCTGAATCTCCAATGGAACTTCTCTTCGGATGCTTCGCTTGAGTTAACAAAAGTGGACAATCTCTTTGCCTTTTGAGACACATATGATGACCTAAGATTCTGAAATGCTCGTCTTCTTTCTGATCTCCTCCATCTTTCTTTGGCTCTTCGACGGTGATTTTCTCGACTTTTTGTTCGAGTAATTGCAACGGAATCGGAGGGAAAGTTGTTGGTAATGATCGGAAACTTTGATCGACTTGTAGATTAATCGAATCGTCTGCGATTGGAGCTCTTGGTGTTGGTGTTGGAGTCATTGATGCGTGAGAACAACCAAACCCTAATTGAAAATTAGATTGAGAACGACTCAAATCCATAAAAGTTTGAAGAAGATGAAGGTTGAAATTTTTTGGCCAATTTAGGGTTTTGTTTTTCGCTTTTTTGGTTGTGTGGATTTGAGAAGAAGAGAAGGAACAAATAAATGAGACATGTGAACGCGAAGACGAATGATTTTTTGGGGGAGATTACCGGGTACCGGGAATAGAGAGTTATGTATCTGGACGCTTTTTAGGTTCGGTTCGCTTATGCGGTGGACTTTGTCGACTGGTAATAGCCGGTAGTATTAGGATCGTGTCAATTTGACGGAAAAAGTGGGTTTCTAAAGCTAATCTAGCCCAAAAAGTAAGATAGATTCATTTTGACGATATAAAACGTTTTTTGTTAGAAAAATTTAGCTATTAAAGTGCAAAGATAAGTTTTAACAAATATCTTATTATGCAACTATGCAAGATTAGCTTTTGATCTCCTTAAACAGTTTTGTCTTACTTAAATAATTAGCATATGAATGGATGTTTAACAAAAAAAGTAGACCATACCAATTGGATTTAGATTTTTAAATGTGATCGAGTCGGACTATGGTTGATTGGTTGTACTGTATGCAATGGCGAAGATTTGTCATTGAATAGTGAAAACCGGACTAGTATATGCCTACATGTGTAGAAATGTATAACCAATTAAACATTACTAACAACAACATATTTGAAAAGAAAATATTACAATTACAAACTAATATCTATTATTTCAATTTTTCCATAATATATGGACAATATTTTGTAGATGTTTGTCACAAATTGTATGTCTCGTGCCTTAGCCTCATCTATTCATTTGATTCATTTATTACGTTTTTTTGTATGCATTTTAAAAATCTTAACAAAACTTTGTATACGAAAATTTGAAATTCAGATGAAATTTTGAAAATTATGAGAGCTCTGTTAATTAAAATTAAAAAATGTTACAACGTGCAAAACCAAAAGATGTGTAAAGGTCAGACTGGTCTAAACGAAGCGGGTGCGGTTGTGACTGCGGAAAATTGCGAAAAGCGGGCGGTTGCGGTTTCAAGCATTATGAAGCATTTTGATAGATTGGTTTAGCGCTTAAAAATTGGTGTGTTTGCAAAAATATATGACAGGTTAACCAGCGGATGCGACATCGATTAAATAAAAATAAACAAAATAAATATAATCTATAATTTTAAAAAGTAAAAAAACAAATATTTATATTATTATGATAAAATATAAAAAATTTAAATATAAGTAAAAAGAAAAACCATATATAAAGTTCTACATAATTATTCAAAAACACATAAATTTCATAGTTAAATATTTATTGCTTCATGCATTTGGTTTCATCACTAAAAACTTTATTATGTAATATGACAAACTAGAAAAAAAAATGACAAACTACAAAAAAAATATGTTTTGTATTCGTAGATCTTTAGGATTAATAAATAATACTATTACAACACTTACTTTCATATTTTGCTATTTATTAATTTTGGATTGACGTCGTGATTTTTTAGAGAGAAAACTTATGGTTTTCAGAATTAACGTTAATATATCAAAGATTTGACAAAAAAAATTAAAATTTATTTGTTGTTTATTGTTTTTTTGTCAACTGCTATCGCCCGCAACCACAAACAATTGCGGGTAAAAGTTTTTGAAATTCAGCAATTTTTGAACGGTCTAAAGTGTTCCAAAACAGTTTAAAACAATTTATATGATTGATTTTAAACGATAGTAATCATAACCGTCTACAAACGCACTTGCAAATGGTAGCGAAGAACCAATCAAAACCCAAAAAGAAAAATTTCGATACGTTCGAAAGCCCAGTGGGCTAGAAATGGCCATACTCGATTTATCTTTGTCTTTTTAGTTTTTTTTTTTTTAACATCACCCCTCGATTTTTGTAAAGACAAAACGGAAAACCTCTTTTTAAATCAAGTTTGGTATTTTGTATCTTCTTCCCCGAAATTAAAAATTACCCAAAAGAGATCTTTGAAAGCAAGAAATTCCAATCAATAGCTTCATCCATGGATTCTCCTTCGTTCCTCGACAATCTTTTCTTCTTCCTCATCCGTCCGCTGCTTGCGATCTCATTCGTCGTCTGCTTCATCGCTCTATGTACTCTCTCTCCTCAAACTTGAAGAATTTGACGGCAAAGTTTTGATCTTTAGGGCTTTTAGCTGTTGATGTTGTTACTCGTTTTGATCATTTGGGTATTTCATAATTGGAATTTGAGATTTGACTTTTTTTTGTTTTGTTTTGGGTTTTGCAGGGTGGTTTCTGGCATGGAAGCTTGTATTAAGCCATGTTCCTCTAGTACAAGAGATCTTTGGCTTGAGGAAGAAAACCTTTAAACCGAAACCTGAATCTCGGGGTCGAATCGCCAAATTCTACAAAAGTATCAGTTCTCAGAATCCTGTTCCCCAATGGTAATAAGCCCTTTACTCTTTGAATCCTGAAGATATGTGACTTCCTCTTATTTACTTGGTCTTTTGGACTCATTTATCTCAGAGATTGTGAATTTCCGAGGATAATAGAAGCTTCGATGATCCGAAAACGGAACGAGTAAGAGGATATTCAATGTCACAATCCAGGAAGATTCAAGTTACAGAGTTCTATAATGTTGTTGATCTTTTATGGTAAAATTTGTGCAATGTAGTGTAGCATTTTGTAAAGTGTGAAGTATCTCAACCCAAATCTTGAATCAGTGTTTCCTTGTCTTCACACTGATCCTAAATTGTTGTGAGGGAGATACTTTGATTCATGAATCAGGTTTAAAAAATGATGTTCTCACCAAGACACTACAAGAAACAACCTGAAGCTACGAATCAAATCCATGACTAACCAAGTCATATAAATCGTAAAACATGAATCATAAATCTCAGCAGCCAAAGAACTTTCCCATTCAAACATCAGCTGCGTTTTTGTAATCCCTTTGATAGGTGAATAAAAAATGGACTGTAACACAAGACATTGAAAATTCTACCCAATATCGAACTCAAGCAGAAGGTGTTATCTCCTCAGCAGGTGAAGGAGTCTTCTTTTTGACGGGTCCTAAAGAGACTTTAACCTTTGCTGGTCTCAGAACACGATCTCCTAGAACAAATCCCCGGTTCAGCTCCTCGGTTATTATCCCTGCTTTAACCACCTCAGATTCTTCTCGCGATATAGCCTCATGCAACTACAACAATAAAGAGTATTACTAAGTCACTCAAAACCCTCCAAAACAACAAACATTACTTCTCTTATCATCACTCACTAGAACATACTAATCATGTAACCAAGTTGTCTGAATATAAATTCTTCTACTACATTTCGCAAACACAATGACTCTGTTATCAATTCCAAGTTGATAAGTGCCTTCCTAGTGATGCAACAAAGAGCTGTTATGACTTGATTTGTTCGGTTATGATTATGCATAAGCTAAACAATTTTGAAGAGCTTTTACTTACCAAAAGATCAAACACCAAATAAAAAACATTACTCCTATTATCACCACTCACTAGCACAAAAGAATCGTGTAACCAAGTTATCTTAATCTAAAGCCTTCTACAACATTTGGCAAACAAAATAACTAACTATTTCCTACACTAGATAAGCCCCTTCTTAGTGATAACTCCTCTTATCATCACTCACTAGCCTCAGATTCTTCTCGCGAAATAGCCTCATGAAACAACAACAATAAAAGGTATTTGCTAAGTCACCCAGAACCCCAAAACAACAAACCATCTCAAAACACACTTTAAGTAGCCATGGAGCTTTATCACTCACTCGGAAACAAAGATCACATAACCTTGTTGTGTTAAACTAAAGACTTCACAACAAAATTACTAATTCCGTTAGGTTTCACAGGCATAACACTAGTCCTCTTATCATCACTCACTAGCACAAAAGAATTATGTAACCAAGTTCTCTTAATCTCAAAGCCTTCTACAACATTTGGCAAACACAATCACTAATGCTGTTACTAATTTCAAGTACGTTCTATGAGTACTTCCTACACTAGATAAGAGCCTGCTTAGTGATGCAACATTCTTCATTTCAAATAGCATTAACTTACCAAAGGATCAAAAGGCTTCCCAACAGTTGCAACAGCCGAAACACGAAGATGTCTCAAAACCTCAACAAATTGCCTATAAATCCCTTGATAACTCGTATCGATCTTCTTCTCCTTCTCCGTATCAACTCTAACCTGTAGCTTAGCTCTCTCAAAACTATCAATAATTGGTAAAAGACTCTTCATAATCTGAACTTTTGCATTAGACTCAGTACTAAGCCTATCTTTATCAAGCTTCTTCCTTGTATTATCAAAATCAGCTTGTAATCGGATTTTCGTCTCTTTCTCTGAAGCTATCTTCATTGATAATGATAACACCTTTTGATCCATTTTGTTCTTCTCCTTCTCGATTTTGCAAAACATGGTTTCGATTTCTGCAACTGAGGTTTCGTCTCCATTGAAAAGAGCTTGTTTATAAGACCTAATTAGGGTTTTAACATCTGCTTGTTGCTTTGAATTCGCTTCTTCACTATTAGTCTACGAATTATAACAGATTCGAAATTAGAAGAAGGCTTATGAATTTCAAAGCAAAGAAGGTCTAGAAATGGAAAAGAAGAACTTACTTGGTGAGCAGAGAAGATTGGGAATCGTCGATTGGGTTTTGAAATCAATGGAGATATTGGTGAAGGTCTGCCATGGAAACGGAGGTTTCGTAAAGGTTGGGTTCTTGGTGAAGAAGATGGAGAGGAGAAGGAGAAGCAAGGAGCAATAGAAGGATCGATAACGAAAGAAATCGCCATTGTTGGATTTTGGAATTGGTACTAATTTGGAGATATGCAATGAGTGAGTGAGTCACAAGTCCTTTTAAACATTCACCGGACAATGAAATGGTTCGAGAATTATCTCGCGTAAACGAACCAAAAAAACTGCACTTTGTTCGAAGAAATAGATTCCATTTTTTTTTTTTGTAAAAAAAATTTAAAATAATCACCAATTTTCAAGTTTGGTCGAAAAAAGAACAAATTTTTCTTGGACGCTTTTAATCACTAATTTATCAACTTTTTTTTCTTCTGATTAATTCAATTTAGGTACATTTAAACTGTTTTAATGAAACAGAATAACAAATTAAGTTTTCAATAGTAATTTAACAAAATTTCATTTTAATCAAGCTAATTTCGGCTGTCTGATTACATGAATGAGTAACGGAGACTTAACTTTCTTAATTCGTTTCGCCAAAACATTTTTTGACAAGCCTATATTAACTCGATAAAATAAATTTTGGATGACATATTTTAGTATATATATATATATATATATATTTACTGAACTCATAACTTCATTAAAATCCAAGAACTTTGGAATCGATACAAATACAACAGTACCTCCTATAATGAGTAACACCTAAGATAAGAAAAAAAAATAAAGCAGAGCACATTATGGCTGAAAGAAAGCAAGCTAAGAACCAAGAACCGAGACACCATTCGGCCTCACTCGTTGAGCTCTAGATAATGGATCCAAATGACACCGGAGGATTTTTTAAATCTCTACAATCAAAGCACTCGGAGGTCTAAAAACATAATTATGGAGTCTTGAATTTTGTTCTTTATAGAGAATGTCTATGGAAGCTTGACAGGTTAATCGAAGAATCAGAGCCATGAGTCCTGGAGGTGAAATAATTCCAAACTTTAGCTGCAAAAGAACAGTCAAAGAAAAGATGTTGTCTAGACTCATCCTGAGAGTTACAGAGGAGGCACATAGAAGAAACACTTAAACCCCAACGAATCAGTCTGGCTCTTGTATGAAGCCTATTATGAGTAGTTAAGCTTAAACACTTAAACCCACGCAATAAAGGCATGCTTGGGTATCCTGCCTTTAAACTAGATAGCATCAAACCAATTAACTCTGGCATCCGGCGGATTGAAATGAATCCAAGTATTTATAGAAAATGAGTTTCTATAAAATTTTCTTTTTCTTAGTAAAAACTCTTTACTTTCAATTAAAAAACATATTGTTCTTTTGGTTTGTCTTTACGGTTTTTAGCGCTATATCTTTTAATTAGAAATCCTCAAGTCTTGAAATTCTTTTGTACCCCTTGGATTAGAGTCTCAGCCCATACTTGTCTTGGTTCAATCACCAGCCAAAAAAAGTCTTCAATCATCTCAACATTTCCATCGTTTAGCAACAAGCTTGAACTCTTAATATGTGATCAATAGACTATGCTTCCAAGCTAATATAATAAATTTTCCACTAAGTATCAGATTGGTTATTTACATCATTTATCAGCTAAAAGTCATAACTTAACCTTTCAATTTTTCTTAAAATTTTGGTCTAGTCATATAGATTCTTATGACTAGATCATCAGATAATTTTCAGGAATATAACTTTATTTTCGTCCTCCCGGAAACCTTCTCGACCGTGATAGTTATTGACCGAGAAGGAAAACCCACAAAGAACACATTTTCAGAACGTGGCACATGTTTATTCCCTGTCATACGAGGCTTTCTCTCCCCGTTCATTAGTTAGTTCCAAACAAGTGAGATTTTCTGTCGAAGAACAAATTATAAGATAAAAGATATCATATTAGAGATTACATCCTAGGTCTGGTTAAAAGTGCTCTAGTTTCTTTTTTTTTTTTTAACAAAAGAATTTTAAAACAGCATGATACATATTTATCACTAAGTATAAGGAAATGTTTCATTTTCTTTTCTTTTGTTTAATTCCAAAGATCTCGCCAATCGAAATAAAGTAAAAGTGCTAATATCCCAAACATGAACATGAAATGAGCTATATGCCAAAGGCTCCGAAGAGTCTCAATGATACAATGGTTTTTCTTAAAAATATGGTAAGGCAACCAACCATTATGTATCTATGTAACTCACTCATCATCTTAGGCGCTTGACGATTTATTCTTCTTGTTCCTCGACTCAACCAGTAAGAAATCATTCTTGAAAAAAAAAAAAAATCATTCTTGTATTTTCTCTTTTTTTTGGGCTTCACGATCCTAAATTCGTCAAGTGCTCGATAAAAGTATGGAAGTCTTCGATTGTGCATCGATGTGAACCACAAGGTTCGATGGAGACGGTGTTAGCCCTACAGGAGTGAAGAAGTCTGCATATTACATCTTAGTATCAGAGGAAGAAACAGAGAATCCGATGGAGACTGTGTTAGGCATAAAAGAGCGAAGACGCCAGAGATTGTACCTCCAAAGGAAAGCTGTGTATACATCTGATCGTATGAACCCAGAGGAAACTCTAGTAAGCACTGTGACTTATGTGGAACCTTATAACCTTGAAGTAGTCTTGGAGTTTTATAGAAATTTACCAAATGTTCATAAGGTATTTGTCAGAGGGAACACGTATGAGTTCTCTCCTACGCTCCTAAGCGATGATTATATGAGCTCCAAGAACATTGACAGCTACTCACAGACTCCTGTTGGTCTTGCCTCAATGGTTTCTAATAAACTTCGGTACACCGGAAGTTCAAGATCGGAGAACGAAGAAGAAGAAGGATATAACAAACTTTCTTTTCAGCTTAAAATGTTGTTACAACCAACTTAACGTATCCAATGACTGTAATTAAGCTTATATACATAGAACTAAACCGAGTATTAATCTCAGCTCAGTAAACCACACATAACCGAAGTAAACCGATCCTTATACCCTTAATACGCCCCTCTCAAGTCTCTATCTTCAGGATGTCTGGTTCGGAAGAAAGAGACTTGACAAAGACATTTGTTGTAGTAGATGATGAAAAGGACCCGGATGAAGCGCTTTAGTAAGTAATCAGCATGTTGGTTTTCTGTGGGAACATGTAAAGCTTTGAGATTACCTGCTTTGATTTGATCACGGACAGTATGACAATCAATCTCTATGTGCTTTGTTCTTTCATGGAAGACAGGGTTCATGGAGATATGCAGAGCAGATTTGTTGTCACAGAACAATTTTGCAGGACAAGTCACCTTCACATGTAAGTCTTTAAGAAGTTGCTGAAGCCAAATGATCTCACATGTAGCTTGAGCCATACTCCTATATTCAGATTCTGTACTGCTTCTACTTGCAACAGCCTGCTTCTTTGATTTCCAAGAAATAAGAGAAGTTCCCAAGTAGATGCAAAACCCTGTGATTGATCTTCTAGTATCCTTACACGCAGCCCAATCAGCATCAGAAAATCCATTCAAACATAGTTCAGCATCGACAGAATACATCAAGCCTTGACCTGGATTAGCTTTAATGTACCTTAGGACCTTGTGTGCAGCCTGTAAATGTATATCAGAAGGTGCTGAAATAAACTGACTCAACTGATGGACTGCATAGGTGATATCTGGTCTTGTTATTGTCAGATAAAGTAAGCGTCCAATCAGTTCTCTGTAAGAAGTAGGATTTGGTAAAGGAGTTCCCATATCTTTTACCAAATGTAGTGTTGGATCCATAGGAATAGAACTCGGCTTGCAACCAAGTAAACCAGCATCTTCCAATAAATTCTGAGCATACTTCCTTTGACAAACTGAGATCCCTTTAGATGATCTTGAAATTTCCAGTCCAAGAAAGAACCTAGCCGGTCCAAGATCCTTGATTTTAAACTCAGATCTCAATAAAGTCTTCAATGTCTCCACTGCTATATCATCATTACTGGCAATCATGATGTCATCAACGTACACAAGCACAGCAATAAAGGAACCAGAATTCACTTTAACAAACAAAGTGTTGTCAGCAGGAGACTGAATGAAGTTAGCACCCAAAAGAACCGAAGAAAACCTCTTATACCATTGGCGAGAAGCCTGCTTCAAGCCATAGAGAGATTTCAATAACCTACAAACAGGATTAGGTGGTAACTCTGTATTCGAAGGAGGAGTATAACCCTGAGGAAGACTCATAAAAATTTCTTCATCTAGCTCTCCATGTAGAAAAGCATTTGAAACATCCATTTGTGTCAGAGTCCACCCTTTTGCTGCAGCAAGACCTAGCATGAGTTTCACACTGGTGAGTTTTGCAACAGGGGAAAAAGTGTCTAGAAAATCAATTCCTTCCTGTTGTGTAAACCCTTGAGCCACCAGCCTTGCCTTATAACGTTCCACTGTACCATCAGGGTTATACTTTATTGTAAAGACCCATTTACATCCTACCACATTCTTACCCGGAGGTAAAGATTCAACAATCCAAGTCTTGTTAAGTTCCAGAGCATGAAGCTCTTCATCTGCAGCCTTAGTCCATTTCTCTGATTTCATGGCCTGTGAAAAAGTCTTTGGTTCTGTTTCTGTATTATAGGCTAAGATATAGGATTGGAAAATTGGTGTATATTTGTCATATGAAATGACTGAAGAGATAGGATATGGTGTAGTCTTTTTAGGTGATGAAGATGATGTATTAGATATAGGTGTTTTAGTAGATATAGAAGAACAAGATGGTGTAGTATTTGGAAGAGAATTTGTAGGTGGTAAAGTGGATATAGAAGGAACAAGAGAACAGTGATACTCAGATAGATAACTAGGAGCCTTAGTAGTACGTTTAGATCTAGCAATAGGTACAGTATTAAGGCCTAAATCCGGTGTCACTGTAGTATTAGGTATTCTGGTACTAGGTAATGCAGATGATGATGATGATGATGCATTATTTGATGCAGCATTAGTATTATTAGACACAGTAGGTACTAGAGAATCTTCATCAATCAAAGGCATAGTTTCTACAAAATGTAAAGGAGCTGGTAAAGGTAAAATCGTATTAGGAAACACATCCACAGCTTTTGAAAGGAATTCACTGGTTTTAAAAGGGAAAATATTTTCTTTGAAAACAACATTACGAGATATAGAACAAGAATGTGTTTCAAGATCCAAAACCTTATACCCTTTATATCCAGAAGGATATCCTAAGAACACACAAGGCTTAGCACGAGGTGAAAATTTGTTCCTTTCATGTATATTTGTTGAAACATAACAGAGACATCCAAAATTCTTTAACAATGAGTAATCCGGTTTCTTATTCAATAGAAGCTCATATGGTGATTTATTATCTAACAAAGGTGATGGCAATCTATTGATTAAGAATGCAGCAGTTAACACACAATCACTCCAATATTGCATAGGAATATTTGATTGAAACAATAAAGCTCTAGCAACATTAAGAAGGTGTTGATGCTTTCTCTCCACAACAGAGTTCTGTTGAGGAGTATAAGCACAAGAAAAATAATGAAGCATGCCATGTTCTTTTATCAATTCTGTAAACTTCAATTCAGGAGCATTATCACTTCTTATAGACTTTATTTTCATATTAAACTGTGTTGAAACAAGCTTTAAGAAAACAGGGAAAACTTTGGTAACTTCTTGTTTATTTCTCAACATATAGACCCAAGTGGTTCTTGTACAATCATCAACCAAAGTAAGAAAATATCTAAATCCTTCAACAGATTCAATACTAAAAGGACCCCATATATCTAAATGAACAAGATCAAAAGGCTTTGAAGCTAAATTGTTATGAGATATGTATGCCAATCTTTTCTGTTTAGCTAAAGGACAAATGCAACATGGAGAATCATTAGAATTGAAAGATTTTAAAGAAGGAATAACACTAACAAGTTTCTGTAAGACTATAGAAGATGGATGGCCTAAACGCTGGTGCCAGAGTTGACCATCATCAAGAACTGATCCAGAAAAAGAACATACTGCAGGTGTTGATGTAGAGAGGGATGTAGTTTCTGTCTCTAGGATGTATAGATTGTGATAAAGTCTACCCCTCCCAATCATCAAGCCCTGAGAAAGTTCCTGGATTAAACAACAAGTAACATAGAAATGAGCTGAACATGACAAAGTTTTAACCAAAGAACTAACACTTATCAAGTTAAATTTGAAATCTGGAACATGTAAAACATTCTACAATATGAGTTTTTGTGTAATATGCACAGTGCCTATATGAGTAATAGAAACCCTAGTACCATTTGGCAAAGTGACAGTGACTCCAGAAACTGGCCTTAATTCTCTAAACATTGCTAAGTCTGAACATACATGACTAGAGGCTCCACTATCTATAATCCAAGCATCACTAGGTAAAAATTTTTGTATTGAAGAAAGTATATGATTCTGAAAAGTGAGATTATTATTGTCATATTTAAGACTAGTAGAAGGAAAAGGAATTGTGATACCAGATGTTGAAGTTTCTGCCATTAGACCATGTTCAGAGACTGTAGCTGTAACCAAAGGACTAGGATTGCTTGAAGTAACTGCAGGCTCTGGAACCTGAACTTGAGCCTGGAATTGCGAAATCATTTGTTCTATTTGCTGAGGAGTAAAGTCTTGAAGATTCAGATTATTTCCACCATGTGTAATATGAGGCATTGGATAAGTTCCATAATTGCCATAAGGATTCACCATAGATGCTTGAGGATAACCTTCAGAAGGATATGCATTTGTCTCTGCATAAACATGAGCCACTGCATTTGCTTTCTGCATTGAGTTAGCATATGGCAACATTTGCATTTGAGTTGGATACTGCATCCGTGGAGTCTGCATCATTGGCATCCTAGGCTGTACTAGTAACTGAGGATTAGTCTTATATTGATAACCCGAATTTGCCATCTTCATTCCTGGTGGATAACCATGCACCTTGTAACATTTCTGAATCGTATGACCCACTTTCCCACAGTGAGTACATATAGGCTTCTGATTTGGTCTCACAGTGTTGTATGCTGCAACATAAGCTTGTTCACCATCACTCATCATAGGAGTACTATTCTGAAAAGCTACATTATCAACACGAGTAAGAGGCTTGACATTTCTCTGTCTTTCATCTTGTGTAACAATGTTAAAAGTTTCCTCAATAGAAGGAATGGGTTTAAGCATCAGAATATGTCTCCTTGTCTGATCAAAACCCTCATTCAATCCCATTAGAAACTTAGTCACCCTACTTCTCTGTTGTAATGCTTCCCATTTACTAGCAGCATCACACTCACAACGACCGCAGGTACAGATTGGAAGCTCAACATAATTTCTGTGTTCTTCCCACAGAGTAAGTAAAGTAGTATAATAGGTTGAAACATCCATTGATCCCTGCTCTATCTTACTTAACTTCTGCTCTATATCAAAGATTCGTGGAGCATCATCTTGCTTAACTCTTGATGTCAAATTATTCCACATACCTTGAGCAGTAGCAATAAAGAGCAAGCTCTGACCTATCTTCTTATCAACAGAATTCATTAACCAAGTACTAACAATGTCATTACACCTAGACCAAGCACCAAAATCTCTATGATCTTCAGGTGGTTTTGAAATCGTACCATTAATGAAGCCCAATTTGTTTCTGACATTCAATGCCATTAAGATCGAGCGACGCCAAGAATGAAAATCAGAAGCAGTCGTTAACCGATCCGAAACAAGTATAAGTCCAGCATGATCCGCAGTACTATGAAGATAATATGGATTCTCGTATTGATCAGCTGGATACCGAGACTGTTCACCGGCGTTAATCGGAGGACGAACCACCGGAATCGTAGATGGAGGTACATAAGTTCCCATTCTCAGTTTAAGAACAAGGAATTACAAAGAAAGTGAGACGAATTTGGATAGAGAAACAAAGATTCGTCAACACTAGAGGTCAAACGAAAGAAATCAAAGAAACAGAACGGAGAAATAGATTCCGGTGACGGAAAATCGCAAATCGCGATGACAAATGAAATCGAAAATCACAAAAGAGAAAGAAACGAAGATCGCTCTCCGATGAAAACGATGAATGCGGAAAATATAGAATTCTCTGATACCATAATAAACTCCGGTACACCGGAAGTTCAAGATCGGAGAACGAAGAAGAAGAAGGATATAACAAACTTTCTTATTCAGCTTAAAATGTTGTTACAACCAACTTAACGTATCCAATGACTGTAATTAAGCTTATATACATAGAACTAAACCGAGTATTAATCTCAGCTCAGTAAACCACACATAACCGAAGTAAACCGATCCTTATACCCTTAATAGTTTCTAAATTCTAATCTTATCTAAGAAAAAGATTCAAACTTTGCTTCTTTTTGGTCTTCTCATCTTCAGTGATCAGAAGTAGAGATATAATAGAATCTATGTAAATCAGCATTAGGTAGTTGAAGTACAAAAACTATTATTACACTTATGATCTATACGCCTATTAAAGAAGATGATCAAACCCTAACACTCTCTACAAAAAAAACAAAGTTAGAACCACAATCAAATCCTTTGCACAGAGAAACTAAAATTCAATTAATGGCGAACAGAGGAGCTGAGGAGGCTACGTGACGGTTAAGTAACTAAATTAAAATTAAGTTTAATTAATTTTTGATGGTTTAGTTAATTGACAAATAAACCCAAACACATGTGAAAAAAGGAAACTTGAACCCTAAACACATGGGTTTATAAATAGTCTCATCGTTTTATAGATAGAGAGAAATAGCCTCATCGTTATACTCTCAACACTTATAAACCCTAATTTTGCTCTCTCTCTTATCTTTGATCAATTCTTCACAACTTGTTCGTCTTGGCGCTGATCTTTGATCATCAGGTAGTTTTTTTCTTCACAATTATTTTGCTCTTTTCTCTTGTAGATGTTAAAGATCTTGAACAGTTGTCAGTTGATGCGTCATGGCGATTTTGTGATTTTAATTCTGCGGAGGAAACAGAGAAAATCTCTGTATTTGGTTCCGAATTATTTGGTATTTGTGTAGTTGAGAATTGGAATCACGAAACAATTTATCGTGATGATGTTGATAATTAGGAATATTTGTCTTTAGCGTGTTCTAATCATCATGATGCAGAATTCAACAGAGCAGTTTTCGAGAATCGAGACTACATGTGGACTGTTGCTTGGCCAATTGCAGGTTTTTTCTTGAATTCACATCTTCATTGCCAATATTTGTTTATTTTCTTGGTTTTGATATGGGACTTACAAGATCCTGAGCACCTGTTTTCCTTATGTTAACTTTGAAGATTGGAAGAGGTAGAGTGTTTGCTGAAAACACTGAACTCGTTGTATTCGGTTCTTGGTGTAGATTTCAAGGACATGATAAGAGAGATGTGAGAACAAGTACTCTTGATAGGTTGGATATGATGATTGTGAATTTACGAGAGGTCAAGTTACAGCGAATGCAGAAGGTTAGAAGTTTCTGCGTGATTATGGTTTCTGACTCTTACCACTTTGTTTTTTTAAAGGTTCAAGATCTTGCAGTCTCTTTGTTGGAGCTCTGGAATCTGCTGGACACGCCTGCAGAAGAGCAAAAGATATTTCACAATGTCACCTGCAGCATCGCTTTGTCTGAATCTGAAATTACTGAGGCCAACATACTTTATGTTGCTTCCATTAAACGCACATGACCAAACCTTGCTGTATTGTTAGTCTATCCGTTTATAACAGTATCTGTTTTGAAATGTGGTTTTGCTTTACAGGCTGAGGATGAAGTCATTAGGCTTAGTCATTAGGATCAAAGAGGTGATACTAAGGAAGAAGCTTGAGCTTGAGGAAATATCAAGGAAGATGCACATGGCCGGCCACCCAAGTACTTAAATCAGAAAACTTTTCAGTTGAAGCTATAGAATCTGGTAAACCATTATAAGGAAAAGCTTATTTTTACATAATATGATCTGAAGAAACTCATTATATGAACATGCTAATTAATAATATGTTTCCACTCACCTTTTAGGTGTCAAGGATCCTGAGCAGTTGTTAGAGCAAATTGATTCCGAGATTGCAAAGGTCAAAGAGGAAGTGGAGAAATGGATGTCAGCTTGTGAAGAAGAATCTTGGCTCGAAAGTACAATCGGGTAAGACATTTAATCTCAACATGTTCCTCTGCCTCAATCTTTTCTTTTGTTTTCACATTGTTGGCTTCGCAGGATGATAACCGGTACAACGCAGGAAGAGGAGCTCATCTTACATTGAAGCGTGCGGAAAAAGCCCGTGTAATTATCAATAAACTTCCTTATAACATTCTTGCTCTTTAGATTATATTACAAAAAAAAACACAACTCATAACTTATGATCTTTTGTCCATTGCTTTCTGCTGCTGTTGGTGCAGGGATTTCAACGCTATCACCTGCGGGTTCTGTCGACGGCGGCGAAGGAGATTAGGAAGAAGAGGATAGCGAAGAGAGGGACAATGAAAAGCAAGTAGTTTCGACTTTCGATGGCTTTAGAAAAATAATGGAGTCGCGGCTGAGGGAGGATGAAGAAGATAGAAAATCAGAGTTTGGTATGGCCTAGGCAATGGGCTTCGCTGTGACGGCCCAACTCCAGGTATTACTTTCTTAATTTTTTTTATTTTTTTAATAAAGATTTTGATTTTTCACTTTGGATTTTCTGATTTAAAACTAAATTTTAAAAACTAAAAAACTAAAAATAAAACTAAGTGTTAAATTTAAAAACGTTGAAAACAAGTTCGACTTAGCATCCCGTCCTTTTGGTCCGTAAGTCTTGAGGTGTCATAAGTTTAACATGTTTTCACGTTATAAAAATTTAACACTTAGTTATGTTTTAAACTGTTTTCAAAATTAATATTTTTAGTCAAAAAAATTTAAAAACTTAATAAGAAAAAAAACTTAATAACTAAAAACAAAAATAGATAAAAAAATCGTTTATGGCGATTTTATTGGTGATCTATCTACAGTTTCTCAACCGGTTATTTCTCCCCACTCCGGTGGCGGTTATACACGATTTTGCCGGCGATCTAGAGCAGTTTTGGCCCATTTCTCAGGCAGTTATCTCCACGATGAACCCTTGTCTTCGTCGTGATGCTTATGGAGCAACTGCAACGAATCTCTCCCTATATAATTGCAGACTTGCGAATTGCAGACTTGCGAATTGCTTTTGCACAGTATCAATCCAATCAATACCATATGCGCTTCTTTAACCTCTTCGATTTTATTTAATCCTCTTGAAAATGGCTGACAACTTGAGAAGAGCAATGCAAGACATCAACCTTGGTGCCGAAGATGAACCTGTGGCAATTTCTCCGGCAATTGTGGCTCAAGAAGCGGCAGAGAACCGATTTATCCTCAGGGGTCGACCGGTGATGCCGAGAAGACAAAATTAGCGTTCGATTGCGGCTTCTATGCCCAGAATGTGGGGTCAATCGGGACTTGTTCACGGAAGAATTGTCCCAGAGAATCAATTTCAGTTCATTTTTCCTACTGAACGGTGATGCGTCGAGGTCCTTGGGCGTTCAATGATCGTATGTTAATCCTCCAAAGGTGGACTCCTCTCATGAATCCCCCACTAATCAACTTCATACCATTTTGGGTTCAAATCAGAGGAATTCCTTTTCAATTCCTAAGCCGTCAAGTGATTGAAGAAGTGGGTCGGGCTCTTGGAGATGTTGCGGATGTTAACTTTGATGGTGAAGAAGCGGCTAGAATCGAGTTTTTTTCGTGTGCAAGTCAACTGGAACATTGAAAATCCTCTCCGATTTCAACGTAATGTCCAGTTTCAGGTAGGAATCAACACTCTTCTGAGATTCCGCTATGAACGTTTAAGAGGCTTTTGCGAAGTCTGTGGGTTGCTCACATATAATGCAGGAGCCTGTCTTATTCAGAATGGTGGAGAAGACAATAACTCTGATGGGGATGACGATGAAGATCTACCAGATGCGGGAACTCAGAACAGGGGAGTGATCATATGTGAAATCGCCGATGATGAAGAAAATGGTGGTCCAGAGGAGATTGTTCCAGAAGTTGATGTTCAAGAGGAAGCAGAGGAGAATGAGAATGTTGAAGACATTGACCCTCTGCACAATTCTCTGGCCTCAGAGATGGACAACAATGAGCTCTTTAACCCCATTCCAATCTTTGAGAATGAAAAAGGTGATATCCCCGGAAGTGAAAGCTACCAACGATACTCCATTAACATCCACCCTCGTGAAGAAATCATGGAACAGACTATGCTTAACAGAGAGATAATGGCCATTGAAAGAGGAAAACCTAAGAGAGAAGATGTCTTGGATCAAACAGAGGAGAATGACACGAAGATGGTGATTCATGAGAAAGAGGAAAGCAGCAGCTTCTCGGACAGGAGCGACCAGTGCAGAGGCGCGTTGGGCCTGAAACCACCATATCCGCCATGATCACAGCCTGCTGGAACTGTCAAGGTTTAGGCATAGATCTTACAGTTCGATGCCTAAAGGAGTTTCGTCGCCTGTATCTCCCAGATATTTTATGCCTCTTTGAGACAAAGCAAAAGGACAACAAGATCAGAGATGTTTGTGTTGATTTAGGGTATGACCGAAGTGTCTCAATCCCACCTACGGGTCTGAGTGTTGGAGTAGCTGTTTTATGGAATTCTCATCTTTCTGTTTCTGTAATTTCCCAGTGTTCTAATCTTGTAGATTGTCATGTTGAAAGTATTGGAATCAGTTTCTACTTGTCTTTTGTTTACGGCTTTCCAGAACCAAGCAACAGACGTTATCGTTGGGAAAGATTAGAAAGAATCTCAACAACAAGACCATCTTGTTGGGTAATAATGGGTGACTTTAAAGAGATTAAAAGCAATGACGAGAAAAGAGGAGGTACGCGTAGACCTGAGAGTAGCTTCACTGATTTTTGAAGAATGCTAGCGACTTGTGACTTCCATGATTTAAATGCGATTGGAGACCCTTTTTCTTGGACCGTGAAAAGACACAATCACAATATTTGGTGCTGCCTAGATCGTGTCATGGCAAATTCAGAATGTTCAGCACAATATCCCTCAGCCCAAACTGAGTTTTTACCTTTCGAAGGCTCCGACCATCAGCCACTGGTCACAAAGATTACCGGAGGAAAACGTCAAGGTTGTTTCCGATATGATAAGAGACAGTTCTTTAAAGAAGGTTTCAAGGAAAGAGTAGTGGATTGTTGGAATGCTGCAGATAGAGAAACATCTTTGAGCACAAGCAGGGCCGGCCCTGGGCTAAAGCCCATGAAGCCCTTGCTTTAGGCGCCAAATAATATATAAACTTTTGGGGCATCAAATACTAATAAGTTCCTTTGGTGTAGTGGTTATAGTTCTCTGTTTTTAAGTCTGTGGTAACGGATTCGAACCTTCACAAAATCAAAATGATTTGATTTTTTTTTTCATCAAGATTCCACAAACGATTGTTTTTTCCATTTTTTCTTTATTGAAAAAATTCTGATTTATCTAACTTTTCTTTAATATATTATTAACTAATACTACTAATTAATATAAAATTATACGATAAACAATTGAATTAGAATGATTCCCTTGTTGTCTTGCCTTGTGTTTCATTATACTTTGGAAAAATTTTAGTTGCGGTGAAAGGGCATCAATTTTATGTGTGCTTTAGGCGTCATATGACGTCGGGCCGGCCCTGAGCACAAGAATCAAGAACTGTAGGAAATCCATGGCAATTTGGAAACGACGTCTTGATTATGCTCTCTCAAATGATGGTTTTACCACTCAAGATATCCATAACATCAGACAAGAGCTTTCCCGAGCATATCATGATGAAGAAACGTTCTGGAGATTGAAGAGTAGGAAGAGTTGGATCAATTTTGGGGACAGAAACACCAAATACTTTTATGCTGCTACAAAGACGAGAATGGCAAGGAATAGAATAGCAGATATTGGAAATTCTCATAGAAATGATTCAGATATTGGAAGGATAGCAAGAGACTTATTTCAAAACTCTGTTCACTACAACAAGACAGGACCATATAAACTACAATTAGTTTTCGAAGGCTTTCAAGCAAGAGTGACTGAAAACATGAACAATGACTTGACGAAGTTGGTAACAAAAGATGAGATTACAGAAGCGGTCTTTGCCATCAGAGAAGATAGAGCACCGGGACCGGACGGGATTACAAGTGCTTTTTATCACCAATTCTGGCCGGATATCAAGGAGGTAGTAATTTGAGAAGTTCGTAATTTCTTTGAAACTAGTAACTTGGAAGAGGGCACCAATCACACCAACATTTGTCTAATCCCTAAGCCTGAATCTCCAAGAACCATAAGTGACTTCCGACCCATTGCGCTATGTAATGTTAGCTACAAGATCTTCTCTAAAATCCTCGTGGGAAGACTGAAACACCATTTATCCGGAATCATCACCGAGAATCAAGCTGCGTTTATCCCGGGTAGAAATATTATGGATAACGTCATTATGGCACATGAAATGCTCCATTCTCTGAAGTCAAGGAAACGATGGGCAAAGTCGTATATGGCGGTGAAGACGGATATCTCAAAAGCTTATGATTGTTTAGAATGGAGATTGCTTTACATGGGTTTTGACGTGAAATGGATTAACTGGATCATGAAGTGTATAGAATCAGTCTCATTCTCCGTTCTGATTAATGGATCACCACATGGCTACTTTAAACCAAGTCGGGGGATCAGACAGGGTGACCCTTTATCACCATATCTCTTCATTTTGTGTTCAGAAGTTCTATCTCACCTACTCACGAATGCAACATCGATCAACAAACTCCCAGGTATGAGAATAAGTACAACAGGTCCAACAATAAATCACCTCTTATTCGCAGATGATGCTCTGTTCTTTTGCCATGTTTATCCAAAATCTTGTTCGACAATCATGAGAGTACTACAAAACTATGAAACAGTTTCAGGCCAAGCGGTTAATCTCCACAAATCGGCTATCACCTTTGGATCGAAAGTAAAACCACAAATGAAAACCAAGCTTCGAAGAATTCTGAATATCCACACTGATGAAGGTGGTGGAAAATATTTGGGATTACCAGAACAAATAGGAAGGAAGAAAAAAGAAATTTTCAACTTCATTGTCAATCGGGTTCAACAAAGGACTCAAGGATGGACCAATCGATTCCTATCCGAGGCTGGAAAAGAAATACTTATAAAGACAGTTTCACTTGCTTTACTAGTCTACACGATGAACTATTTCAAACTTCCTAAAGGAATCTGTGAAGACATTAATAGTCTGCTTGCTAGTTATTGGTGGAGTAAAGGACCTGAAAAGAGTTCAATGCATTGGTTAGCTTGGAAAAGAATGGCCTTACCGAAAAAAGAAGGGGGATTAGGTTTCAGGGATATTGAAAGTTTCAACACGGCTATGCTAGCAAAACAAGCATGGAGAATTCTTCAAGCACCAACTAGCCTTCTCTCAAAACTCTTAAAAGGAAGATATTTTGCAGGAAGTAGTATTTTGAATGCGGGAACTGGTCCCAAGCCTTCTTTCATATGGAGATCAATTTTAGAAGGAAGAGATCTTCTCAAACAGGGACTGCGAATTCTAATAGGAGATGGAAATGAAACAAACATTTGGACTGACCAATGGCTTCCAACTCACCCTCCAAGACCACCACGGAGCCGTACCGATACCATTCCGAGGATCACAAAGGTTAATGAACTTATGCAAGAAGGAACAAAGATGTGGAACAAAGAAGTTATTGAGGAGCTGTTTGTAGAAGAGGATGCAGAACTAATTCAATCCATCCGTCTAAGTTCACAATCATTTCCGGATCTATTAGGATGGAGTTACAACAAAAGTGGAGAATAGACTTTGAAATCGGGCTACTGGTTAAACACGCACTTACCGGATCAACCAAACATGATTACACCACCAACGGGATCACTGGATTTAAAAGTAGCAATATGGAAAATAAAAACAGCTCAGAAAATCAGATATTTTCTTTGGCAGATTGTTACGTATACAATGGCAGTTGGATCGACTTTAAAAAGGCGAAGAATAACGAGAGATGCTATGTGCAAGCGTTGCTGTGTTGCAGAGGAGACAAAGGAACATCTTTTTTTTCGGATGTAGTTATGCTCAAGCAATTTGGAGAGGTAGTAATGTCGCTCTTTCTTCTTACTTTGACCCTAACCTATCCTTTGAGGACAAGTTCAGGATGATACTTCTTTGCTGAAACGATAAAAGGTTGGATGAGTTAACAAAACAGTTCCCCTTGTGGATTCTATGGAGGATCTGGAAGAGCAGAAATCTTTTAGTCTACCAAAAAAAGGGCAGTCAATGGATTAAAGATGTACAAGCAGCCATAACTGATGCTTATGAATGGTCTCCGGAGCAAGCTAGCAGAAACATGAGGACTGTCAATAATATATCGATTAATAACAGTTGGGAGAAACCAGAGATGGGCTACAACTATGATTGTAAATTCAATCAAAATGGTGTGATTTTAAAAGCAGGATGGATACTACGTGACTCGAAAGGTTTCTATATTGAAGCTACTCAAAGTAGCGGAAGAATTTGTACTTCACCATTAAGCGGAATTACAAGCTCTGTTAATGGCTATGCAACACACATGGATTCGAGGTCATCGACGAGTTGTATTTGAAGGAGACAAAAAGGAGGTATCAAAGCTAATTCAGGGGATACAAGAAACTTTAATTTTCACAATTTGATTCGAGAAATCCAATTATGGTGGGAACGATTCACGAGTTCGATAATCAAATGGTCATCACGAGAGTGCAATAAGGCTGCGGATCGTTTAGCTAAGGAAGACATTCCAAATGGATCGATTTTTGTATCTCATTTTTATGTTCCCACATTTCTTGTACAAATCCTTTATGAGGATCACTCTGTTTCTTTATAATAAAGTTCAGATGTTGGCGTTAAAAAAAAAATTAAAAACAAAACAAAGTGGTAAATTTAAAAAAGTTGAAAATAAATTCGACTTAGCATCCCGTCCTTTTGATCCGTAAGTCTTGAGGTGTCATAAGCTTAACATGTTTTCACGTAATAAAAATTTAACATTTAGTTATGTTTTAAATGGTTTTCAAATTTAATATTTTAAGTAAAAAAATTTTAAAAACTTAATAACAAAAAAAACTTTATAACTTAAAACAAAACAAGTGTTAAATTTATAAACGTTGAAAATAAGTTCGACTTAGCATCCCGTCCTTTTGGTCCGTAAGTCTTGAGGTGTCATAAGTTTAACGTGTTTTCACGTAATGAAAATTTAACAATTATGTTTTAAACGGTTTTAAAAATTAATATTATAAGTAAAATAATTTTAAAACTAATAACTAAAATAAAAAATTAAGTGTTAAATTTAAAAACGTTGAAAACAAGTTCGACTTAGCATCCCGTCCTTTTGGTCCGTAAGTAGGCCTGGGCATTCGGTTAACCATTCGGTTTCGGTTCGGTTGCGTTCGGTTTCGGTTAGTTGGATATGGTAATATAATAACCATTCAGATATTTTAGGAATTTCGGTTCGGTTCAGTTACCTTTCGGTTCGGTTCGGTTTGGATATTTAAATAGATAACCGTAACTAACTAAACTTTTATCATGTTCGGTTTGGTTCGAGTTTTTACTCAAAATAACTGAAATTTACCGAAACTAACCAAAACTAACCGAAATTAACCGAAAAAAATACAAAAAGAAAATACAAAAAAAAAGAAAATTATTAGAAAGAAAATTAAAATTTAATTCAATTTTTTAAAGGAGTATTTAACTTTGACAAATATAATAAATAATATTTGGATATTTTGATTATTTAAAGTATTTGATTGTTTTGATTCTAAAAATAATTAATATTTTGAGTTTATAATTATAATTTTGGATATTATTTTTGGGTATCTTATATGTTTTTGGATATTTTGGTTATCGGTTCGGTTCGGTTCGGTTTCGGTTAGTATGGATATGGGATTTTACTAACCATTCAGTTATTTTAAAAACTTCGGTTCGGATATGGTTCGGTTTTTTTCGGTTCGGTCGGTTATTTCGTTAGCGGTTTTTTTGTCCAGACCTATCCGTAAGTCTTGAGGTGTCATAAGTTTAACATATTTTCACGTAATAAAAATTTAACACTTAGTTATGTTTTAAACGGTTTTCAAAATTAATATTTTAAGTAAACATTTTTTAAAAACTTAATAACAAAACAAACTTTATAACGAAAAACAAAACTAAGTTTTAAATTTAAAAACATTGAAAACAAGTTCGACTTAGTATCCCGTCTTTTTGGTCAGTAAGTCTTGAGGTGTCATAACTCATAAGTTTAACATGTTTTCACGTAAGAAAAATTTAATAGTTAGTTATGTTTTAAACGGTTTTCCAAATTAATATTTTAAGTAAAAGTTTTTTTAAAACTTAATAACAAAAAAAACTTTATAACTAAAAACAAAACTAAGTGTTAAATTTAAAAACCTTGAAAATAAGTTCGACTTAGCATCCCGTCCTTTTGGTCCGTAAGTCTTGACGTGTCATAAGTTTCACTTGTTTTCACGTAATGAAAATTTAACACTTAGTTATGTTTTAAACGGTTTTCAAAATTAATATTATAAGTAAAAAATTTTAAAAACGTAATAACTAAAATCAATAAATGAAGTTAAATGTAGAAACGTTGAAAACAAGTTCGACTTAGCATCCTGTCATATTGGTCCGTAAGTCTTGAGGTGTCATAAGTTTAACATGTTTTCACGTAATAAATTTTTTTTTTTTTTTTTTTTTTTTTTTTTTTTTTTTTTTTTTTTTTTTTTTATAAACCTTATTTATTAAGAACCAGTTGAGTCCATGACATTATGTCATGCAGTTTTTCAAAAGCTACAAGAAATATAAAGAAAGGGTACATTAAACGCACAGCTACAATCGAATCAACCGCTTCGATTGACTTAGTGGCTAGGTTGTTGGAGAATATTAGCCACGACCACCTCGTTTCCCACGGCCTCTGCCCCTTCCACGACTTGTGGTTTGTCCATGCATCTCCTTAGCCTTTGTTGATGGTTTAACCGGCCTCTCTCGAAGGATTCTTTTACCTGAAGGAGTCATAAGATCCATTGAATCAGATTCGTTGTCTGAATCTGACAAATCTTCTTCCTCATCCGAAGAAACCAATGAGGCAAACTGATTAGAACCAAGATTATGATCAGCAGATTTAGCCCTCTCCCTGTGGACAGTAGCATTTACAGGAGCATGAGCTGTGACTGATGATTGTGCAGTTCTCTGGAGAGGAGACTCAATAGATACAAAAGTTGGTGGAAAAGTTGTTGAAATAGGGATCTTCTCAATGGTTGAGACATTTGCTGAGATAGTATGCTCTTCTACTATAGTAGCTGTTGTTTGATCAGATGATAATGACTCTTTGCCTTGTAAGAGATAGGTGCTAGTAATAGGTACCTTCATGCATGAAGCCGAAATTGGAGTGGTGTAATGGAAAGTAGCAACAGGGGCTGAACTAGGTGCACTCCCATTGCCAACCTCTGCATCCTTTTCAGTGGTAACCTCAGTGATAGTATTAGCACTCACTTGTGAAACGGTTACCTCACGTAAGCAGCGCTTGTCCTTGTGCCCCAACTGACCACAAGTACTACATATAGTAGGCAACCATGCATATTCTACATCCACCATAGAAATAAATCCAGCTATATCACTAGCAGCGATCTTGGTTGGAAAGGCTTTGCTTAGCTCAACCTCAACAAGAATCTTGGCCTCACCCATAAGAATAGGATCTAGTCTAGGTTTATGAGTTGCCATAGGAACACCTAAACCAGAAGCTATATGGCTTATGCCCGCAATTGAGTACAGACTGTTGGGTATTTTTTTTAAAGTTACCCAGACTGGAATAGTTTTGATCTCGGGGATAGCTAAAGTTGCTTCAGGAGTCCATGAAGCAACAAACATAAGACAGTCATCAACATGCCAGAGCCCCCTTTGAATAACCCATGACCTAGTTGATTCATCAGGGATATGGAATAGATAACTTGACTCACCTAACTTCCTAATGGTGATTCTACATTTCCTTCCCCATAACTTATTGAAGACAGCAAAAATTAGACCACCAGGAGGAGGCAAGCATCTATAGAACTGTCCTAAAACGTATTCTTTATGATTCTCTAACCCTTGTAACAGAACATGTTGTGGAATAGTTACCTTAGGAGTTCCATCAGGTAAGTATTCTGGCTCTGATGCTCTGAAGAGATTTCTGGAAGCTGGATCCATCTTAGCCGCCCAAGGGAACCGAAGATTATCTTCCATTCTATCCATCTGTTTTTGAGAAGCCGTGAAGCTTTCCCGAACAACAACCTCATTAACTACCTGCCTTGTTGCAAGGATCGGTAAAGGTTTTACCCAAGCTCCTTGTCGAGAAGACTTAGAGAGATTCGTAGGGATAGGTTTGGAGGTTTCCAACCTTTTTGAATCCTTAGATTGGGAACCAGAAGGAGTTCCTAGAAGAGGCAATGAAGACGTCGGAGATGAATTCGCAACCTGCGAAGGAGTAGCCAAACTAGCCATAGATTTTGAAATCGTAGGTGAGACGATGTTCAAAAAAACATCATCAAGTGGCATTTCGACAGGACTTGCCAGAGAAGCTGAAGCTACCGGAGAGACGAGGTCAGTATCATCTAGCGATGGCTTAGCTTGGGTTGCAGATAGATTGAGAGAAAGAGTAGGAGGCTCAGCGAAGCTAGTTATGTTTAAATTTAATAAAATTTAACACTTAGTTATGTTTTAAACGGTTTTCAAAATTAATATTTTAAGTACAAAAATTTAAAAAGTTAATAACAAAAAAAAAACTTAATAACTAAAAACAAAACTAAGTGTTAAATTTTAAAACTTTGAAAATAAGTTCGACTTAGCATCCCGTCCTTTTGGTCCGTAAGTCTTGAGGTGGCATAAGTTTAACATGTTTTCACGTAATGAAAATTTAACACTTAGTTATGTTTTAAACGGTTTTCAAAATTAATATTATAAGTAAAAAATCTTAAAAACATAATAACTTAAATCAAAAAATTAAGTATTAAATTTAAAAACGTTGAAAACAAGTTCGACTTAACATCCCGTCCTTTTGGTCCGTAAGTCTTGAGGTGTCATAAGTTTAACATGTTTTCACGTAATAAAAATTTAACACTTAGTTATGTTTCAAACGGTTTTCAAAATTAATATTTAAAGTAAAAAAAATTTAAAAACTTAATAACAAAAAAACTTTATAACTAAAAACAAAACTAACTTTTAAATTTAAAAAACATTGAAAACAAGTTCGACTTAGCATCCAGTCCTTTTGGCCGTAAGTCTTAAAGTGTCATAAGTTTAACATGTTTTCACGTAATAAAAATTTAAAACTTAGTTATGTTTTAAACGGTTTTCAAAATTAATATTTAATAAAAAAAATTTAAGAAGTTAATAACAAAAGCAAAATAACTAAAAAGAAAACTAAGTGTTAAATTAAAAAACGTAGAAAACAAGTTCGACTTAGCATCTCGTTATTTTGGTCGGTAAGTCTTGAGGTATCATAAGTTTAACATGTTTTTGCGTAATAAAAATGTAACACCTAGTTATTTGTTTTAAATGGTTTTCAAATTTAATATTTTAAATAAAAAAGTTTTATAATTTAATAACAAAAAAAGTTAATAGTAACTGAAAACAAAACTAAGTGTTAAATTTTAAAACTTTGAAAAAAAGTTCGACTTGGCATCATGTCCTTTTGGTCCGTAAGTCTTGAGGTGGCATAAGTTTAACATGTTTTCACGTAACGAAAATTTAACACTTAGTTATGTTTTAAACGGTTTTCAAAATTAATATTATAAGTAAAAAATCTTAAAAACATAATAACTTAAATCAAAAAATTAAGTATTAAATTTAAAAACGTTGAAAACAAGTTCGACTTAACATCCCGTCCTTTTGGTCCGTAAGTCTTGAGGTGTCATAAGTTTAACATGTTTTCACGTAATAAAAATTTAACACTTAGTTATGTTTCAAACGGTTTTCAAAATTAATATTTAAAGTAAAAAAAATTTAAAAACTTAATAACAAAAAAACTTTATAACTAAAAACAAAACTAACTTTTAAATTTAAAAAACATTGAAAACAAGTTCGACTTAGCATCCAGTCCTTTTGGCCGTAAGTCTTAAAGTGTCATAAGTTTAACATGTTTTCACGTAATAAAAATTTAAAACTTAGTTATGTTTTAAACGGTTTTCAAAATTAATATTTAATAAAAAAAATTTAAGAAGTTAATAACAAAAGCAAAATAACTAAAAAGAAAACTAAGTGTTAAATTAAAAAACGTAGAAAACAAGTTCGACTTAGCATCTCGTTATTTTGGTCTGTAAGTCTTGAGGTATCATAAGTTTAACATGTTTTTGCGTAATAAAAATGTAACACCTAGTTATTTGTTTTAAATGATTTTCAAATTTAATATTTTAAATAAAAAAGTTTTATAATTTAATAACAAAAAAAGTTAATAGTAACTGAAAACAAAACTAAGTGTTAAATTTTAAAACTTTGAAAAAAAGTTCGACTTGGCATCATGTCCTTTTGGTCCGTAAGTCTTGAGGTATCATAAGTTTAACATGTTTTCACGTAATATAAATTTAACACTTATTTATGTTTTAAACGGTTTTTAAAATTAATATTTTAAATAAAAAAGATTTAAAATTTAATTACAAAAAAAAACTTAATAACTAAAAATAAAACTAAGTGTTAAATTTAAAAACGTTGAAAACCAGTTCGCTAGAAAAGAGGATAGAAATATAACGTCTAACATTGCATTTAAATGGGTAGAAAAACCTTCACATTTTTTAAAAACATAAAACAAACCCTTACCTTTTTTTGTGGGTTTTTAAATACTCATCTTTTCAAAAAAGGTAAAATAAACCCTATTATTAATAAACTCAATTTAAATTCAAGCAAATCGTTATATTAAACATAATAAATATAAACAATTTGATTTAGGATTTTTCTTTTAAAATCCAGTTTACAATATTTTATCTAAATTGAAAATTTTTAAGTCATGATGTAAAAAAACTAATTGTATTCAGTTGTGTTTCAAAAATTCATCAATGTGAAACTAAACAGATTTTGTTACGAATCATATATAAATTCTTATATTGAACCGAATATGATTTTATGTTAATAAAAGTTTATTCGGTTCAATAACACTAACGTAAAACCAAACCAAATTTTATAATACTACGAAAAGTATATGAATTTCCACATCAAAATATTTTCATCGGACAAACTAAATAAAATTTACTAACAGTAAATATTTCTATATACATATTACGATACATTAAAAATAATATAAATTACATATAGTTAATAATTTATTTAACTTTTAAAAAATCATAAATTAAATTTTTTTTGGTTCTTATTGTTTTAATATGACGATTTAAATTTTTTTTTGAGTTTATTAATATTAGGATTTATTTTACTATTTATGAAAAGGTGAGAGTTTTAAAATCCACAAAAAAAATTGAGGGTTTTCTATATGTTCTTAAGAAAGGTGAGCGTTTTTTTTATCCATTTTTCCCTGCAATCCACTATAAAAGAACATGTTCATTAACTACGTTATAGATTTGTCCGCATTAAGCCAAACTTAAGGTAACACTATAATACATCGAATTGACGAATTTTATATGCATATGCATATTCCGATTATGAAATTTTTAAATGTTCTTTTTTTTTGGTTATTTTTCTTTTAGATTCACCTTTATTGATTTACATCAACTTTATCGTATCACATCAAAAAGGTATTTTATTCACCGTTACGGTGTTACCGCCAATATTAGCAAGATATCAAGAAAAAGCTGTAAATTATGAAAATCTACGTCACAGGTACGTGTTCAACTTTAAATAATACAAGATAAAAAAAACGGCGTCGGATTAGAAGTCTAATCTCCCAAGAACATCAATTTCTGAGCTACGTGGCTTGGTTGGCCTCCACACTCGTCGTATGGTTTCTGTGCATTCACTGCATGCGCATAAGAAAAAGATATTATAGACCAAATGTGTGATGATATAATGATTTTTGTTTACATATTTAGAGATTTTATTTAGATTTTTTTGTTAGGTTCATATAATAGACTTCAATATAAATATTTACAATTTAATTTTATGAAAATACAAAAAATTATAAAATTATGTTTCATCAAAAAAAAAAAAAAAAGTTATGACCGTGCTATAGCACGGGTTGTAATATTAGTCGTGAACACATATCACATTTAATGTGGGAGTGGGGTGTTACATTATTCATACCTTTTAATGGATACCATAGAACCTATGGAATGAGCAAAATAGGTTTTATTTCTGAAAACATTAGAGAGCCACCTCAAGAGATGTTAAATCAAACCACTGAGGAAGCGTCTATTTGGAGAGTGGCAAATCAAAAAGAATATCCCCCTGAGGACCCATGAATATCGCCTCTCCATCCTACAACTTTTGTAGCTGTAACGCCCCGACCGCCATATCTCTTAATGGGCTCCACGTCCTCTCTCGGCCCGTGGGCTCACCCCTGTCCGACGGCCGGTCCGCTACGTCCGGAAGGCTTTAAAAACTTGTTTACCGACCCTACAAATCACCACATGATCTTTCCCTGTGTTTTTTCCTCACTCACACAGTTCCGACAATCACTTCCCGGAAGGTCACCCATCCTGAAATTGCTCCAGCTCAATCACGCTTAACTATGGAGTTCTCTCACGACGTTTGACCGAAAAGATAAGTGCACTTTGATGACATAGGTGGCCAAATCAATTCTTTTAAACCTCTCCGCATGCACCACCATATTCCTGAAATCGGGGTGTTACAATTCACCCCCACTAACAAATCGCAACATCCTCATTGCGCACCAAGACCGTCACCCCCTAAGTTGTGAGTCCTCTTGACTCCACACTCGTCTGGGTTCGGTTCTGATACCACTTGTAACGTCCCGACCGTCCCTACTAGTGGGCCTTACGTCCTCTGTCGGGTCCATGGGTCCACGCACCCCTGTCCGACGGCTGGTCCGCTACATTCGGGAGGCTTTAAAGACTTGTTTACCGACCCTACAAATCACCACATGATCTTTCCCTGTGTTTTGTCCTCGCTCACACAATTCCGACAATCACTTCCAGGAAGTTCACCCATCCTGAAATTGCTTCAGCTCAAGCACGCTTAACTGTGGACTTCTCTCATGGACATTAGACCAAAAAGATAAGTGCACTTTGGTGACATAGGTGACCAAATTGATGACTCATGGTTTGCAACCGATCCCCTGAGTGGCCACAGATGGATTGTTATGGAAGGTGACTGACACATCCCTCCTTTTGGGCTTAAGGAGTTCTCGTCGAGGACTTCCACCACTCCATGTGGAATTTGAAACTCTTCTTTGAGGCATGGAATGTCTTATCACGACGATAAAGATATAATATATTGGTTTCGCATCAGACTGCACGGCGTTAATTTCGTTGGTCGACAATTCTTTAGAATGGCCTACATTTATAGTAGAGCTACAACTATTTAAACTATTACGGCTATGTTTCCCATCTTTCTACATTAGACTTATTCCTTGTAGTAAAAATATATGTTTTTATTATTGTTTACCTAAAAAGGCAAGAACATTAGGGTCTTTACTTTCCTATATGGGCATGTCGATGCCGGATTGGCTCTCCTTAGAGGAGAGATTTTTGCTACGGATAACTTAATAAATTAGTGTTTTGCGGAAAACAAAAAAAAAAGTATGACTTGGATGATGCAAATTTTAACCCGGACACATTAAAACTCCGGACCTAGGAGCATCTATCTTCCTATTACAATTGGAAAAGATTGATAACGTAAAAGAGATTACATTCTAAGATAGCTAAAACTGCTATATATATATTTTAAAACCAAACAAAAAGTTAATTTTCAAAAATATTACACTTAACTTTTAGTTTTCCAAAAAATACCATTTAAATTTTCAAAAAATACCACAAAACGAAAAATCTAACTTTTCAACTTCATAATTGAACCCTAAACCCTAAAGATTAAATTCTATCCTCTAAAAACTATACCTTTAACCTAAATAGCCAACCCAAACCTAAAAGTTTAACTTTTCAACCCTTATAATTAATTTTTGTCTTTGTGGTATTTTTAAAATACCAAAACTCTTGGTGGTATTTTAGAAACAAAATTTAAAAATATGGTAATTTGAAGAATTTCTCAACAAAAAAATTGCATGATATTCTAAATCTAAGGAAATGTTTCATTCTTATTATATTTCCACAAAAATATATTACAAAGACGATGGAAATGTTTTCTTACACTAATTATATATATAACCCATTGTTGCTAGGCTTGAGAACATGGGTTTCATTACTCATGAATCTCATGATCTTTTAAATGAGCTCGCACTGAATCACTGCCTCCTACAGCAATCTTGATCTCGTTGAAGCCTGAACCCCTTTCCCTATTTCCTTCCCTGGAAAGAAAGCAACAATTAGCTAATCAATGTTGATAGGGTTTATTGAAAAGAAAAAAAAAAACCAAAGCTAAACAGTTATTTTTAAAAAAATGAGGAAAACAATTACGTAAGTTTTATTTTTTCTTACTATAGTTAATTCAAACTATAGTGAAAAAAAGTAAATGAGACGTCTTAAATTCATATCTTTGAATATTCTTTGATTTGAAGATATAATTTGCTACACATGAAATCAAAACCAGAAGATCAACATATAAACAAAACTGAATAATATTTAAACTTTACAAGCCATAAACCAGACCTAAATGGCAATAACCTATATAAAATTGTTTAAGAAGAAAAAAAATACTCACTTGAACTTGGAGATCCATATTGTACTCGGGCCAATGTTGTATATGGTAATTCAAAGAACAAGAGAATACTCAAAGCTAGTACGTAAACCACGACTTTGTTCATGCTTTCGATTGATTCAAAGGGATGTATTCAAAATGTATATTCGTGAATAAATATAGATAAATGAATGTATGTGTCTCACGTTACGTATTCATCTTTTTTGGTCAAACACGTATCTTCAATTTTATTTTTTAGAAATGAAATCAGGTCACACGGATTAATTCGAGGACATTGTATTTTTTTCTCTCAACAAATTTTCGTTTCCATGTAATGTATATATAATAAAAAAGCGTATTTAACTCTTGAAAATGTATAAAGCCTTTATCAATAAAAATAAAAAAATTGTTGAAAGTCTTTTTTAAATTGGTCCAACATAATTTTAGTTATTTTATATATTGTGGAGAACAAAGTACATGGTCTTAATTCGATAACAAAAGCTTTCGTTATTGAATACAATACCTTGTAAACTCAGTTAGAAGACTTGAGGTAGGGATGGGCGCCTAAGATCCCACTTGAACATAAATGGAGAAATCATCTATAAATCACATGTCAACCCAAATTATTTTGTTTGTAATAAGAGTTGAATAACTTAAATGTGAACACAAATTGTTATAAAATACAAGACTTGAATAAAAGACATGTGAGTTTGACAAAAGAAAAGAATAAAAGACATGTGAAACCAATTTTATTTTTGCTACTTGATCATTATTTCTTATTAAGAAAATTCGATGGACACAAAAAAAATATCCCAAAGGACTGTACAGTAGACAAACACACACTTATAAGTTTATAACCAGTGTTCTGAATACTATATCGGACCGGCTGGTACACTGGGAATCATCCATATATCCAGTTGAGTCAAAAATCAATTTTGAGTTGAACCACTAAACCCAATTAAAAACCGTCAAACCTAGTGATTCGGCTCGATATCAAAACTCGATTCACAATAGTGAAGTACAGTTTTGATTAATTCAGATTTTTAAGTTAGGTTAAAATTACAAATCAAATTCACCATCCTTTTATTTAATAAACTATTTTTATTGTCCAATTCTAATTGCGAAAACTATTTTTATTTTATTTAATATGGATTAAAATTTTAAAATTTTCTATCTATATTTTTTCATACGTTCTTCTTTTTTGCTTTATGATTATGTGAAAGACAAATTTAACATATTCGACGATTAGTTTTTCATGTTGCATTATGGAGAGCAAGTTTTATTTAATATTTTACTGTTCATTATCTACAGATTTGGATCCAATATATATTTTTGTTGTCTTCTCATTTTGTTGCGTTCGTAATATTTTTTCAGTCTGTTGTCCATTCATTTTTCTAGAAAATTATAAAAATTCGAAAACCTAGTCTTACTAGTTCGTTCAGTCGACAAATTTAACGTGTATGCAACTTCATTCATTTTGATTTCTTTCTAGTGGAATGCTTGCTGAAAATACAGCCACGACATACTCAAGATCATTAAAGATTTCCGAAGAACTCGCAAAAATCGAGAGTGTATTGTTTCTATGTTTGTTCTTTCTCTTGAAGTGATCGTGAAGGTGTCAAGTGATAATTAGGCAAACCATATTTGAACAAGTGGTATTAAGCGTTAGCTTTTGCGATCAATCATAGGATATAGCCAAAGTTTCAGTTTAAATCAGAGATCGCAATTGAAAAGAGAAATAAGATTATGAAATTGATATTCCTAGGAAGACCATCAATCTTCCTCTTACATTTGCAAAAGATTGACAACATAAAAGAGATTACATTCTAGGATTAGCCAAAACGGCACTACTTTTTTTTATAACAAAAAATAAAATAAAATAATAAACTGATCATGATATGCTAAATTCAAAAAAAAGGTTTCAGGAATAAAATTACAAGGGTGATGAAAAAATTATTACATTTAGAATCTATCGATATTACATTATATATCAGGAATAAAATTGTTGCTAGGCTTGAGGACAAGGGTTTCGTTAGTCATGAATCATGATCATTTTTTTTGTCCTAGGTACACAACTACGTGCACATCCAAGAGCACGCTCTGAATCACTGCCTCCAACCTGTATCTTGATCTCGTTGAAGACCTTTTGATCCCAAACCCCTTTTCCTATTTTCTTCCCTAGAAAGAAAGCAACAATAAGCTAATCGGTTTTATATTAAACAAAAAACCTAGTACAAAACCCGAAAGGAAGAAGAAATAAAATGATTCATTATTTGTTTTTCATTTACGAGCAAATCTTAAATTTAAAATATAATGAAAAAGTAAACGAGACGTCGTAAATTCATTTGTTTGAATATGCTTTGATTTGAAGATATAATTTTCGAATGGAATCAAAACTAAAAGATTAACGTATAAAAAAAACTGAAACATTCGGTTTTCATTTCATATTTAAACTTTACAAGCCATAAATTTGAACTACAACTAAACCTAAATCGTATCGAACATATATAAAAAATTGCTTGAGAAAAGAAAAATACTCACTTGAACTTGGAGATTCATATTGTACTCGGGCCAATGTTGTGTTTGGTAATCCGAAGAACAAGAGCAAACTCAAGGTTAGTACGTAAACCACGACTTTGTACATGTTTTTAGTTGATTTAAAGGTACAGATTCAAATTTATATTCCTTTTTTTGTATGAAGATTCAAATGTATATTCGTGCTTATATATGGATAAATGAACGTCTCACGTTACGTGTTCATCATTTTTGGTCAAACACGTGACTTCAATATATATTGTTTTTCTTAGAAATGAAATCAGGTCACACGGATTGGTTTGAAGACCTAATATTTTTTTCTCTCAAAAAGTTTTAATTTGTTTTCACATATATGTAATAAAATGGCGTATTTGACTCTTGAAAATGTATAAAGTCTTTTCTGAATTGGTCCAACTGAATTTTAGCTATTCTCTTTATTGTGGAGAACAAAGTACATATTCTAAGTTTAAGTAAGCATAGTATAAAAGCAAAAGCTTTTTTTATTGAATAAAAATAGCAGAAAATTTGAAAACTCGGCTTCAAGAGGAATGGACAAAATATATAAGATCCCACTTGAACATAAACGAGAAATTATCTATGATCCCATGTCAACCCAAAATATTTTGGGAAGTTGGTGGTCTCTCCCGAAGCTTTCTCTCTCCCCAAAAGGACGAAAAGTGGTCTCTTTTTCTTCTCACCTCCGGCGTCTTCAACGGCGCCGGCTCCTCCTCTCCTCGGATCTTCAAGGCGCTCCCCTCCTCATGGGAAAGCAAAGTCGTCTCAAGCGTGACTCTCCGGCAAGAAAATCGTCTTCTCCACAAGGTGGTTCCTCCTCTCCCTCCGCCTCGTCTGTTAGCTCCGGTGCGAAACAGATCCGTCCGTCCAAGGCGTCCGTTGTTCCCTCTCCGGCTCTGACTGCCCATGTTGTGGTCTCGCCGACGAGTCCAGCGTTACCTTCTCAATCCGATCTGCGATCTATTTCAGATCCAGAAATTCTAGGTCTGGTTGATGCGACACCAGCGGCTGCTTCTTTTCCGGCCACGCCTGTTGCGCCCTCCACCTCAATTGCAGCGATTCCGTCCACGGACCCGAGTCTCTCCAAAACATCTGCGCAAACCGCACCCGTCAAGGTTGCTGCGGGGAACCCAGAAATCACCATGACAAAAGCTCCAGTCGAGGAAGACTCCTGGTGCGATTTGTTCAAAGGAACCTCTAAGAGGCTTCAGAAAAAAGGCACGGCCTTTGTTCTCCCATCTGGAGAATCTTGTGTTAAGATTCCCGACTCACTAATTGAAAAGCATAAGAAATCTTGGGAGTCATTCATTCTTGGTCAATTCTACTCGGATCCCCCTGCTCAAGGAACAATTCATACCATTGTGAATGGGATTTGGAGCAAGCAGTTTAAGGATATCACAGTTTCGAAGATGGAGGGCAACGCTTTTTTGTTCCGAATTCCTAATGTGCAAACAAGAAACCGTGTCCTCAATCAACGTCTCTGGCAAATAGAAGGTCAGACAATGTTCGTAGCAAGTTGGGAACCAGGTGTTACCCCGACGAAACCAGAGCTTTCTTCAGCACCTATATGGCTTGAGCTAAGGAAAGTCCCATTCCAATTCTTTAACGATGATGGATTGGAACACATTGCTAGTCTGGTTGGCGACCCAAGATTTCTCCACCCCGATACAGCTTGCAAGAGAAATCTGGAGGTTGCTAAAGTCTTCACTATTATCGACCCGCGGAAGCCACTACCCGAAGCAGTTAACGTGCAGTTTGATTCAGGAGTCATTTGCAGAGTGGAGGTCTCAAGTCCTTGGATGCCTCCAGTATGTTCCCATTGCAAGGAAGTGGGACATAGTATCAAAAGGTGTCGTGCTGCCCCCATCAAGTGTAAAGGCTGTAACTCTACTTCACACTCCGATGAGTTTTGTCCAAGAAACAAGCCGCAGCCCCAGAACGTAAAACATAGAAGAAGGAGATCTAAAACTCCTAATCCAGCAGCTAAGGATGGTGATTGGGTTGTTGTTGGATCCCAAAATAAGGTCCTTTCTCTTGACTCCCACAAAGTTACTCAACGTCCCCCTGTAAATGTCAGTGGATCAGGAGCTAGCTCAAGCGGTCAAGCGACTCTCCCTTCTGGTAAAGGCCAAAGTACTGTTCAGGTTCCCATTGGGAAAGGTAAAGGAAAGATATCTCAGACTGTTGAAGGGAAGTCGTCGTCTGAAGAGGAACCAGACTCCTCCGATGTTCCTTCTGATCACTCTGAGGACGAAGATATTGATTTAGAAGACGAAGCGAAATTCACGGAGGTGTTGTCTCAGCGACAGCAGCGAAGTGCGAGGGGCAAGGGCCCCAAATCCCATTAATCTATATGTGTATAGACCTCTTTTGTTGGAATGTCCGCGGGTTAAATTCTTCCTCTCACCGACGCGGTTTTAGAAGATGGTTTAGGAACCGTCTTCCTCTTTTTGGTAGTCTCGTGGAGACTCATGTGAAACAACCTAAGCAACAAAAATTCCTCAATGCAATGATGCCAGGTTGGTCTTTTGATAATAATTATGATTTTTTGGAGTTGGGTAAGATCTGGGTTCTTTGGCACCCTAGCGTCAAGGCTGTTGTTATTTCTAAGTCTCTTCAGATGATCAGTTATGAAGTTCAGCTACCAGACTGCGCAGAGACTGTGGTTATTTCATCGATCTATGCAGCCAATGATAATTCTTCCCGTCAGTCTTTGTGGGTTGAATTGGAAAATTTGTCAATTGACAGTCGTGTCAACGGAAAAGCTTGGATTGTGTTGGGAGATTTTAATCAAATCTTGCATCCCTGTGAACACTCTATTGCCACTGATGCTAATGTTGATTCGCCTATAAGAATTTTCAAAGACTCCCTTTTGAATTCCGGTTTGGTTGATCTTAATTTTAGAGGCAATACTTTTACTTGGTGGAATAAAAGGAAGAGTGCTCCTGTTGCTAAGAAGCTTGACCGTATTCTGGTAAACGATGAGTGGAACTCCCTCTTCCTTTCCTCCTTAGGTCAGTTTGGAGAACCTTGCTTCTCAGATCATGCTTGTTGTGAGGTAAGGTTGGAGACTGCCTCTCCCCGAAGAAAAAAGCCGTTCAGATTCTATAATTTTTGCTGAAAAATCAGGAGTTCCTTCCTCTTGTCTGCCTTCATTGGTTTTCTTTTAACTCAGTGGGGTCTTCTATGTTTAGAGTCTCCCAGAAGCTGAAAGCTCTTAAACATATTATCAGGGAGTTTGCCAGACAAAATTTTTCAGATTTGGAGAAAAGAACGCAGGAGGCGCATGAGAGTTTAATTAGGGCTCAAAACAGACTGCTAAGCTCCCCGACTATTCTTAATGCTGAGCTTGAGT
The DNA here is from genome assembly GCA_905216605.1 of Arabidopsis arenosa. Lineage (NCBI taxonomy): Eukaryota > Viridiplantae > Streptophyta > Magnoliopsida > Brassicales > Brassicaceae > Arabidopsis > Arabidopsis arenosa. The sequence goes on from LR999451.1 coordinate 16,183,141, forward strand.
TTGAGCTGAACAGGAAATGGCAGATATTGTCTACTGCTGAGGAAAGTTTTTTCTTACAGAGGTCTAGGGTTTCATGGCTAAGAGAAGGAGACTTAAACACTTCCTACTTCCATAAAATGGCCTCTGCTAGACAGGCAATCAACCACATACACTATCTCATCGATGTAAATGGTAGTCGCATTACTCAGTCCGGAATCCATAACCATTGTGTTGAGTACTTCATGAATACTTTAGGTGGCGTTCAGGGTCAGGCTAACTTCATTCAAGAAGACATTACTAACCTCTTACAATTCAAGTGTAATGAGGAACAGCAAGGAGCCCTGGACTCTCTTTTCACTGCTAAGGAGATCCGTGATGCTTTCTTCTCGCTGCCTAAAAACAAAGCATCTGGCCCTGACGGGTACACTTCTGAATTTTTCTGCTCTTGCTGGTCTGTTTTGGGAGCTGAAATTACAGATGCAGTCATGGAATTCTTTAGGTCGGGGAAGATGCTCAAACAGTTGAATGCCACCAACCTTGTCCTTATCCCCAAGATCCCAAATGCATCCAAAATGTCTGATTTTAGACCCATCTCTTGCCTTAACATTGTTTACAAGGTTATTTCTAAGTTACTGGCCAGACGACTGAAGGACATTCTTTCCTCTATTATCAGTCATTCCCAATCAGCTTTTTTGCCGGGACGTCTGTTGTTGGAGAATGTGCTTCTTGCAACTGAAATTGTTCAAGGTTATAATAAGAAGGATGTTGCTCCTAGTGCAATGTTAAAGGTGGATTTAAGGAAGGCTTTTGACTCAATGAGATGGGATTTTATCATTGCTACTCTTACAGCTATCAACATGCCAAGGAAGTTCATTGGTTGGATCTACGAGTGTTTATCTACTGCCAGTTTTTCTGTCTCCGTGAATGGAATCTCAGGTGGATTTTTCAAAAGTTCTAAGGGTCTGCGACAAGGCGATTCAATGTCACCTTATCTGTTTGTATTGGCAATGGAAGTGTTCTCTGGTCTTCTTCACTCCAGATACTCCTCTGGTTATATTTCTTATCATCCTAAAACGTCGGAGTTGGAGATTTCTCATCTGATGTTCGCTGATGACGTTATGATCTTTTTCGACGGTGGTAGCTCTTCGCTTCATGGCATTTATGAGACTCTTGAAGACTTTGCTGGATGGTCTGGACTGCAAATGAACCGGGAGAAAACACAACTCTTTCATGCAGGTGTGAGCCAATTTGAATCCACAGTTTTGGCAAGCTATGGATTCACACATGGGTCTTTACCTATAAGATACTTAGGTCTCCCGCTGATGAGTAGAAAACTTAAAGTCGCTGAATATGCTCCGCTGATTGAAAAGATCACTGCTAGATTTAATACTTGGGCTGTGAAATCTCTTTCTTTCGCAGGGAGGATCCAATTGATTGCATCTGTCATTTCTGGATTGGTCAACTTTTGGATTTCAGCTTTTATTCTACCTTTGGGCTGCATTAGAAAAATTGAATCTCTTTGTTCAAGGTTTTTATGGTCGGGCAGGATTGATACTAAAGGCATGGCGAAGGTTTCATGGTCTCAGGTATGTTTGCCTAAAGAAGAAGGAGGGCTGGGGCTTAGGCGATTTGCAGTGTGGAACAGAACACTATGCCTTAGAATGATTTGGCTTCTCTTCTCGACAAGCGGCTCCTTATGGGTGGCATGGCATTTACATCACAATCTCAGCTCCACTACTAGCTTCTGGAATCAACCTGAAAAGGCCAGTAATTCTTGGAATTGGAAGTGTCTTTTAAAGCTGAGAGACTTGGCTGGAAATTTTGTCAAATGTACCATTGGAAATGGTAGAAGGGCCAGTTTTTGGTTTGATAACTGGACTCCTTTTGGTCCTCTTATCGAACTCAAGGCCCGAGGAATCTACGGGTATCCTTGAATGCTAAGGTCTGTGATGCTTGTAACCAAGATGGTTGGTCTCTCGCGGACCCCAGGACTGAAGAATCACTGCGTCTCCATTCTTATCTAACTACCATTAGCCTGCCTTCAGTTACTCAGGAAAAAGATACTTATGACTGGGCTGTTGAAGGAAAAATTTACGCAGGGTACTCTTCCAAAGCTACGTGGGCTGTTCTCCGGCCAAGAGCGGCTTCTGTGGTTTGGTTCAGCTCGGTCTGGTTCAAGGGAGCCACTCCAAGGCATGCATTCACTATGTGGACTGCCAATCTTGATCGTCTACCGACAAAAACTAGACTTTCAGGTTGGGGGATGAACATTGATCCAACTTGTGGCCTTTGCTCTCTACATCTTGAAAGCAGGGACCACCTTCTATTATCTTGTGACTTTGCTTTGTTTATCTGGAATGCTGTTAGTTTAAGGCTGCAACTTCCTCAGATCTCCTTCTCTAATTGGTCAGAATTAATCGACTGGACAAGGACTAAGCATGTCAACTCTCCGCCAACTCTCCGAAAGTTAGTTGCACAAGCTGTCATATATTCCGTATGGAAACAGAGGAACAACCTCCTGCACAACCAGACTTATATCCTGCCTTCGCTCGTCTTTAAGGAGATAGACCGAGAGATAAAGAACTCCATCACTGCAAGACGACTCAAGAAGCGTTTCAAGAACCTCATGAGTCATTGGTTGCATTGACATAGACTTTCTATCTAAATTGTATTGCTTTCTTGTTTTTCTCTTTTTTGCCAAGAAACCAATGTATAGGTTGTAAAACCAAACTTTTCATTTTATATGATATTTGCACTTTAGCAAAAAAAGACTCGAATGACTTACATGTGAACGAATATTGTTATAAAATATAAGACTTGAATAAATACATGTGAAACCAATATTCTTTTTGCTACTTGATCATTATTTTATTTTTTTATTGAAGAAAACTTGATCATTACATAAACAAGATACCCTAAAGGGCTTTACAATAGACAAACAAACAATTATAACATATCGTCAGAGGTACACAATATATATAAAACTTGATCATTATGTTTTGAATACCATATCGGACAGGCCGGTACACTGGGAATCGTCCCTATATCCGAGTCCAGTTGAGCAAAAATCAAATTTGAGTTGAACACTAAAACCAATTAAAAATCGTCAAACCTAGTGAACGGGTTCGATATCAAAACTCAATTCACAATACTCAAGTCCAATTTTGGTTAATTAAGATTTTTAAGTTAAGTTAGAATTACAATTTAAATCCACCATCCTATTCTTTGATATCCAATTTTAATTGTGAAAACATTTTTTTTTATATGGATTAAAATTTGTAAATTTTCTATCTATTTTCTTCATTGTGCTCTTTTTTTTTTTGCTTTATGATTATGTGAACAACAAATTTAACATATTCGACGATTATTTTTCATGTTGCATTATGGAGAGCAAGTTTTATTTAATATGTTACCATTTATTTTCTTCAGATTTGGATCGAACATATATTTTTGTTGTCTTCTCATTTTGTTTCGTTTGTGATATATTTTCAATATGTTGTCCATTTTTTAATTCTAAAAATCTATAAAAATTCGAAAACGCGGTCCAAGCAGTTTGGTCAGTCGACAAATTTAACGTATTTGCAATTTCATTCATTTTGATCTGTATATCTCTCTAGCTCTTGACTCTTCCTACAAAATTATCACTTGTAACTCCTAAAGAATCTAGCGGATTGCTTGCTGAAAATACAGCCATGACATATTCAAGGATCATCAATGATTTCCAAGGAACTCTACGTAAAACTCGCGAGTTGGCGAGAACGGAATGGGAGACGACACGGCGAGCCACCAACCCCAGCATCCATGCTAGCAAAACTGATCGACAAGAACGTTCGTAACCGGCTGAGCACCTTAATTACGACGGGCTCACCCACTTATGAAGGCGGACTGCGATATTGGTTCTTAACCCATAGTCGCTAGTTTTCTCTTCTTTATAATCTCTCTCAAAAACTCAGATTTTTTCAGCTTGATGTTGCATTTATTGTAAAACCGTCTTTTTTTGGTGAATAAATTTTACATTCATACAAAAAAAAAAAAAAAAAAAAACTCGCGAGTTGTATAGTTTCTGTGTTTGTTCTTTCTCTTGAAGTGATCGTGAAGTGTCAAGTGGTAATTAGGCAACGCATATTTGAACAAGTGGTATTAAGCGTTGGTTATTGCTATCAATCGAGGAATATAGCCAAAGTTTCAGTTTAAATCAGAGATCACAATGGAAAAGAAAAATAAGATTATGAAATTGATCGAAATGCAATTAACAGAAGAGAAGTTGGTCGAAAGGTCAACTTGAAGTGCAAGATCTATATTGTATCAAACCCTATGAACAAGATGAAACTATGAGTATAAAAGAACCTTTCTTTTATTGATATGGAAACTAACTCAAAACCATACACTCACAATCTCAATCTCTTTCTCACAAACTCATACACAACTCATATGGATTACCACACAATGGTATCTCATATATATACAAAACAAGACCGACTTTAAACACAAGATATGACCAACCTTAGACATAACTCGCCTAGGGTTTTACAAAGATATTTTCACACGGTTTAGATAACTCCTAATCTCTCTTATCTTTATCCTCAAGTTAACTCATATCTCAAGTTAACTTTAACCACAGAACTTAAAGCTTTATCTCAAACTTAGCTCAACATTCACCCCCTTAAGCTTGAGAACTTCTTCCTTCACATCTAGAACTCCAACAAGTTCTCTCATCTCTTTAAATTTGATTCGTCCAAGAGCCTTTGTAAGAATATCAGCCTTTTGTTCTTCTCCCGGAATGTGTTCTACTTCAACTAATTCATTTTGAATGCATTCCCTAATAAAGTGATACCTTTTGTGGATATGTTTGCTTCGGCCATGAAACACAGGATTTCTTGTCAAGGCTATTGCAGATTTATTGTCGATAAGAATCAGAACCTTCTCACAATGCTTCTCAGTAACCTCTTGAAGAAGTTCTTGTAACCAAATGGCCTGCTTTGCAGCTTCAGTAGCTGCCATAAATTCGGCTTCACAAGACGAAAGTGCGACAGTCTCTTGTTTTTGTGAACACCATGTAATAGGACAGTTGTTTAGATAGAAGATGTGACCAGTAGTACTTCTCCCATCATCCTCATCAACATTATGACTACTGTCACTAAAACCCACTAACTCAGTTTTACTTCCTTTGACAAAACAGAGTCCATAAGACTGTGTTCCCTTCAAGTATCGGAGAACTTGTTTCAGAGCAGCTCCATGAGACTCCTTTGGCTCGTGCATGTACCTACTCAAAACACCAACGCAGTATGAAAGATCTGGCCTTGTATGGAGTAAATATCTAAGACAACCAATACTCCTCCTGTATTCTTTCTCATCAATACTTTTCTCTTCAAGTGCTTTACTTAGCTTCAAATTAGCACACATTGGTATATGAACTGCATTGCAGTTTTCAAATCCTGTTTCTTCAAGAATCTTCTTTGCATATCTCTCTTGATTTAGCATGATACCTTCCTTAGTCTGAGAAACTTCAATGCCAAGATAGTAGGTAAGCTTTCCTAGATCACTCATCTCAAATTTCCTTGACATATCCTTTTTGAATTCTAGTATCATTTCTAAATTTGATCCTGTAACCAATAAGTCATCCACATAGACTGCAATAACCAGAATCTCCTCTGACTCCTTTTTCTGATATATGGATGGCTCCTTAGAACATTTAACAAAATTCAATTCTAAAAGAATTGTATTTAGTTTGGTGTTCCAGGCTCTTGGAGCCTGTTTAAGTCCATAAAGGGCTTTGTTCAACTTGTACACTTTATTTTGACTTTCTTCGTTTATAAAACCTTCAGGTTGTGAGACATAGACTATTTCCTTTAGTTCACCATGAAGAAATGCTGTTTTTACATCCAAATGATGTATTTCCCAACCATTAGAAGCTGCTAGGGCAATGATGAATCGAATGGTTTCAATACGGGCTACTGGTGCAAATACTTCATCAAAATCAATCCCATGTCTTTGTACATATCCTTTTGCAACAAGTCTCGCTTTGTACTTGTTTATGCTACCATCTGAGTTCCTTTTAATCTTAAAAACCCATTTTAGGCCTATTGCTTTTGCACCTGCAGGAAGGTCCACCAAATCCCATGTTCTGTTTTTCTCTATGGAAGTAATCTCTTCTACACATGCATCTCTCCATTCTTTGGAATCTTTTGCCTCATTGTAGTCCCATGGTTCTTCATTGATAGAAAGCAAAAGTCTTTCACATTCATATTCTGCTAATAGGACATAATCCTCTAGATATGCAGGTTTCTTAGTTTCTCTTCCTGATCTCCTTAGTTTTGGCTGACTTTGTTCTGTAGTTTCAGAGTTTCTAGCAGGTGAAACATGTTCTTCTATTTGTTCATTACTCTCATCATTCTCATTGTTCTCTGCTTCTCTGTCAACTGCAGGTTTTCTTATACCATTATTCCCAAACTCACCAAAACTAATCTCAAAATTAGTATCTTTCTCAACATTATTCCATTTCCAGCTTGAGTCTTCATCAAATACAACATCTCTGCTAACTATTATCTTCTGTTTTGTTGGATCAAGTAGGCGATATGCTTTTGATCCTGGTTCAGTTCCCAAATGTACTAACATTCTTGATCGATCATCAAGCTTTTTGAGATTCACAGCTTCTGACTTTGCATATCCTATGCATCCAAAAACCCTTAAATGTTCTATATTTGGTTTTCTCTTCTTGAATGCTTCATAAGGAGTTTGATTTATCAGAGTTCTAGTTGAAACCCTGTTAATGATGTATGTAGCATGTCTGACCGCTTCTCCCCATAGGTAATTTGGAACGTTCATATGTTTTAAGATGCTTCTTGTCATTCCCATTAATGTTCTGTTTCTCCTCTCGACGACTCCGTTTTGTTGAGGAGAGTATGGTGCAGTTAAATGTCTCTGTATACCTGAAACATCGCAAAATGTTTGAAATTCAGCTGAAAGGAACTCTCCTCCCCTGTCAGTTCGAAATGTCTTGATACTTTTCTTAGTTTCCTGTTCAACATTTGCCTTGAAGCTTTTAAATTTATTAAAAGCTTCTCCCTTCTCTTTTAAAAGAAGTGTCCACATGTATCGTGAGCAATCATCAATAAGAACAAAGATGTATCTGTTTCTTGATGGTGTAGAGGGCGTTATGGGTCCACAGAGATCCCCATGAACTAGCTCAAGAATATCTTTTGCTCTAAATGATGTTGCTTGTGGAAAGGACTGCCTTGTTTGTTTCCCAAGCAGACATGAAGAACATATATCCTTCTCAACTTTAATATGTGGTATGCCATAAGCAAGTTCTTTATCTACCATTGTTTTCAGGGTCTCTGTTCCAATATGCCCTAACCTGGCATGCCACTTTGATGAAACATTTACCATTCCAATTTGCAGACACTTAGCATTTTCAACTTTCAAATTTACTTTGTAGAGACGATTTCTAGACCTCTGAGCTTTGACAAGAAGCTTTCCCTCTTTATCATAAAGTGTTAGATAATCTTCTTTCATTCTAACATCACAACCTGATTCAGTAGCTTGACCAAGACTTACTATGTTACTCTTTAAATCTGGAATATAGTAAACGTCATGTAACACTCTTTGATCTCCATTCTTTGCAACAAAAGTGATTGAGCCCTTTCCCTTGATGTCAATACGTGAATCATCCCCGAATCTTACTTTACCTGTGATTGATTCATCAAGTTTGCAGAAGTAGGCCAAAATTCCTATCATATGATTGCTGGCTCCATTATCTAAGTACCAGATGTTTTCATTATCTGAGCCAGTTTCAAATGTATTTGGAACACAATTCTTTTCATTCAAATATACGACTTCATGCATCATTAGAGCATCAGCTTCTTGTGTATCACCATTCTTTGATGCATTTGTTTCTTGTGTTTCTTGAAGTTTAAGTAGCCTATCAGGACAGTCTGATGCATAGTGACCCAGTTTGTCACATCTGTAGCATGTTATCTTACTTGCATCTCTGTTTTGTTGATAGCTATTGTTTTGATTATTACTGAAACGGCCTCTTCCTCTACCTCTTCTGCCACCTTGGCCTCTTCCTCTATTAGTATACCATGTTTGTGTTTCAGAATTTGCATACATCAACTTGCCTTGATCCTCTTGATTGTCTTCTTCATCACAGATTCTCTCTTCATAGGCTTTTAATCTACCAACTATATCTTCAAAACTTGTTGAGTTTAAGTCAAGAACTTGTTCAAGTGCGGCTATTATGTGTATATATCTTTTCCTTGGCAAACCATTCAAGAATTTCTTAACAAGTTTTGGTTCTTCAATATCATGTCCAAGTGAGGCTGACTTTGTCTGTAATTCTGAGAGTCTTCCCGCAAAATCATCTATTTTCTCAGTTTCTTTCATCTTAATTCTCTCAAAATCACCCATTAGGGTTTGTAATCTCGCATCTTTAACCCTATCAGCTCCTAGATTCCTAGATTTAATTGCATCCCATATCTTCTTTGCAGTGTTTAGTTTCCCAACTTGAAGTGTTAGTGCTTCAGGGATAGACTGCAGAAGAAGAGCACTAGCCATGCTGTTCTTGTCAATATCCTCTGCTCCAGGGTCTATAGCGTCCCAAACCTTATGAACCTTTAGAGCCATCGTCATACGTATAGTCCAAAACGTATAGTTTGTTGTGGTTAGCATCGGACACTTAATGGAGGATGAATTACCTCCTTCCTTGATACCAGTACCTGTCGGGATTAGTTCTCCCATCGTAACTACAAAACTCAAGAAACAATAGCTCTGTTTCTTTTCCGATTAGGGTTGTGATGCAATAGTTTTGCTCTGATACCAATTATTGTATCAAACCCTATGAACAAGATGAAACTATGAGTATAAAAGAACCTTTCTTTTATTGATATGGAAACTAACTCAAAACCATACACTCACAATCTCAATCTCTTTCTCACAAACTCATACACAACTCATATGGATTACCACACAATGGTATCTCATATATATACAAAACAAGACCGACTTTAAACACAAGATATGACCGACCTTAGACATAACTCGCCTAGGGTTTTACAAAGATATTTTCACACGGTTTAGATAACTCCTAATCTCTCTTATCTTTATCCTCAAGTTAACTCATATCTCAAGTTAACTTTAACCACAGAACTTAAAGCTTTATCTCAAGCTTAGCTCAACAATCTATATCTTAATATGTTAGCAGACTTTGTCAAATTGGATCAACTTGAATCAAAGATTTGTTATTTTTTTAGTAAAGGCCCGCTAGGTTTACAACTATTATTACACGAAGGAGCTCTCCCTGAATTACTTCCTGATGCACCAATCTTGTTCTCGCTTAAGAGTGTTTGATCCCAAACTTCTTTTCCTATTTCCTTCCCTAAAAAGAAAACAACTATTAGCTAATCAATTTTGAAAAAGATATATAAAACAACTATTAAATTGTGAAACATAGAACCAAAACCAAAAGATCAACGTATGAACAAAATTGAAGAATATTTGGTTTGCAATTAAAATTTTGAACTACAAACCAAACCCAAATCGTATCGAACATATCTAAAATTGCTTAGAAAGGGAAAAAAAAAAAAACACTTACTATGGCTTGGAGATTCATAGTGAACTCGAGCTAATACGTGTTTGATAATCCAGAGAACAAAAGAAAACTCAAAATTAGTATGCAAACCGTGTGTTTGTACATATTTTTGGTTGATATAAACGTATCAATTTCAAGATGTGAATTAATGCATCTATATATAGATAAATGAAATCACGTTACGTGTTCATTTTCTGTTTTGGTCAAACACATGTTCATTTCTTTGTTCCACACAAATATATAGAATCATTAAAACTAAGTTGGACCAATTCAGAAAAGACTATACTTTTTCAAGAGTCAAATACGCTTTTTTTTATTACATATATATGTTAGGTCGATGACCTAATATTCGTTTCTCTCAACAAGTTTCGGTTTTCATATATATGTATAATAAAAGAGCGTAATTGACTTTAAAATGTATAAAGTCTTCTGAATTGTCTCACTTGTTATTCTATATATTGTGGAGAACAAAGTAGATTTTCTATGTTTAAGTGAGCATAATTTAAAAGCAAAAGCTTTTGTTATTGGATAACTCGGTTTCAAGTAGCAATGGAAAAAAATATATTAGATCCCACTTGAATATAAATATAAGATCCCGTGTCAACACAAATTATTTTGTTTGTAAGAAGACTTGAGTTATTTACATGTGAGCCCAAATTGTTATAAGACATGTATAAAATACATGTGAAACCAATTTTCTTTTTGCTCCTTGATCAGTACTTTTTTATTAAAGAAAACTTGATCATTAGTATTTCGTTGTAGGAATTTTGATCATTACATAAATAAGAACTTTCAAAATACTGTACAATGGACAAACGCAATATAAACAATGTTTTGAAAACTTGACCGGCCAGTTAGCCGGAAATCGTCCATCTATCCGAATGGGGGTTGAGTCGAAAACTGGATTTGAGTTGAACCGCTAAAACCAGCCAAAAACCGACAAACCTTGTGGTACGGTTTGATATAAAAACCTAGTTCAGAATATTTAAGTCTTAAATTTGATTAATACAGATTTTTCAATCATTGTTAAAATTTCAATTAAAATTATTTTTTACTTTATATTTTTTAAAAAAATTTCGTGAGAAACTATTTCAATTGTCCAATTTTGATGAACACAACCAAAATTTCAAAACATGGATTAAAAATAAATATTTCTATATATTTTCATAGTGTTTATCGTTTATTACTTCTGATCAACAAATTTGAAGTATTTACGATTTTTTTGCATGTTGTGTTTTACAGAGTATGTTTTATTCAATCTTTTACAATTCATTTTCTTATGGATTTAGATTCAATATATATACTTTGTAAAACAAAAAAAGATTTGTTGTAAACCACATAACGGATGGACTCCATAACCGTGGCCCATGTCCAGGTTCTAGAAGGCCCATGTCTAGCTTCTAGAAGACTCGCCCAACCGACCAAGGCCTTTATGTTAGTCTTAGTGGGCTTTAGTGTTTCCTAGTCCAATTGGGATTTGTCTCCCCTATTGTGTATATATATAAGTTGTAACCTCATTCATTAATAAAATAAGAATACACGAGATTCATAACAAGATTCAATTTTATGTTGTCTATTCCTTTTATTATAAATATATAACTTCAGTTTAAAAATTATAAAAATTGGAAGACCCGCTCTGACCAGTTACCCATTATTCCCAATCGGGTTCTGGTACAGTTTTTAAAACATCAAGAATTTTGTTTTGAGTGACTTTGCAACTTCATTCATTTCTCATTCTACCTCTTATAAAAATATCCGTTGTAATAAGGGGAATCTACTATCTAGTGGATTGCTTGCTAAAATTACAGCCACGACATACTCAAGATCATCAAAGATTTCCGAGGAACTAGTAAAACTCACGAGTGTCTTGTTTCTTTGTGTTTGCTCTTTCTATTGGAGCGATCGTGAAGTGTCAAGTGGTAATCCGGCAACACACAATTTCAACAAGTGTTATTAAAGTTTTTTGTCTTAAGTTATTGCGATCAATCGAAGAATATAGCCAAAGTTTTTGGTTTAAATAAGAGAACGTACTCAAAGAAAGAAACAGGATTCAACTTGACGAGCAAGATCCAGATCCTAACATGTTGGAGACTTTAACAATGAACACACTTTAGTCCTATCTTTGCCAAATTCGATCAACTTGAAACAAAGATTTGTTTTCTTAAAACTCAACAATACCTATTCTGGTTAATCGATTTAAAAACTATGGAATCGTCACAGTAATTCTAAGAAAAGTAGAAAACATAAAACCAAAGCATACAACATAAGTTATCTAAATCATGAGTTCATGACAAATACAAAGGTACAGAACATAAACAAACCGTCTTAAACATTGAAACAGAGTGGCGAGATCATCTATAGAGACCAAACAACAGAGAGACTAATGACCAGTGTTACTTAACGTATAGAAGAAACCTTGGCCACTGTCCTCTTACCTTATTCAAGACTCACACAGAACCAGACAGACACAGAGACACAAAAACGCAGACCAAATTTTAAACCACACTAAGTAAAAGAAACACTGCATCACTCTTCCTCAGACTCAGACTCAGCATTCTGGAGCCACTCAATGAACGGAGTAACATTCTTCAACACAGGGGAGCTTTTAATGCCTTTATTGTACCATTCAACAATCACATCCTCTTCCAAAAGGTCTTCATCGTAAAGACCTTTGATAACAAGAGCAACTTCTTTGGCAGCCTCTGTGCTTGCCTTTGTGCAGAAGGATTCTATTCCGTTAAGCAAAACCATCTGCTGAGGAGCTCCTGCTTCTTCTTGCATCATCATCAAGGCCAGGAGGTATTTCTTCTTTTTGATCACTTCTTTGGCGAATCCCTTGCCTGCGCCTCCAAAGAGGGCAGAGAATAAGGCGTCCATTTTCTCCTGAGGGGTTGCGGAGTTTGAAGCTAGGGCTGTTTTGAGTTGGGTAGGAGATGAACCACTGCTCAGAAGCTCCTTTATCTCATTGACAAGCTTTTCATGAGCATTTTCAGGGATCTTGCTATTGCCATTCTCATGCACTGCTTCTGGTGCCTTCTTCACCTGAACTGCTGGCTTTTTTTCTTCAATTGTAGACAGCATCACCATATCAGCTGTTGCAGCGCTCAGCTGTTCTTTCATACGTTTCTCAGCAGCCTCCCTGGAAGTATCTGTTTGCCACTGGACATCGTCATCATCTTCTTCACTGTCTGCTTGCTCATTTTCATCAGACTGGCTTCGAGGAGGAGAATGATCTTTCTTCTTCGAAACTTTTTCTTTCGAAGTACCTGTGGTCGCTGCTTTCTTCTTATTAGCAGCCTCCTTCTTGAGTTTCCTCATCTCCTCATCAGCTGCTTCACCTTCTTTGAGCCTTTCTTTCTCAGCTCTCCTCATCGACTTCTTGTCCTTGGAAGACTTCTTTTGCTCTGGAGGATTCTTCAGAATGAACGACGTGAGCTTGTCCCTCATATCGACATCCGAGATAAACCCGCAAGCCGCACATTTCAACTGAAGCATCTGCGTCTTAGTGATGAGTATTTCAGTTTCAGGATTCCCACATCCATAACACTGAACATACTTTTTGATAAAGTTCTCCAGCAGTCCCGCAAGCTTAGAAGTGTCATGAGACCCATTCACCAACGAGGTTCCAGTCTTCTCATCAAACTTAGACTGCGCACCAAGCTCACAACCAAAATACTTGGTAGTATAAGCAGCAGGTCTCCCCAAGGCCTTAGCGATCTCAACCATGTTGACCACATTAGTCTTGATACCGTTACCTCTACCTTCAATTTTGGTCATCATCCTCGGCATCTTGTACCTATAAAAGGCATCATCGCGGTTGGAAGCACCAATGTTTTGCAACGCCATCTTGATATTTAACAAACAAGCAAGTAAACAGACGAGGGATGTCAGAAGAGACAGTGAAAATCACTCGGTTGCATAAACTGAAAACCGGAACTGCTCGTGTTGTTGAAGGCCTCAAAAGATCCAAGACGCAAACCACCAACTTTATGAGTGGACTTTTTCCTAGATATAGGACAGTACTCCCCTAAAAGCCGGATAGATGATTGAAAGAGAGAAGCCTGTTCAGACATAAAAGATTCTTCACACTCCACTTTTGACAAACTGATGATCCCAGCAGCTTAAACTGCCCAACTTCCTACAAATACATAAACACATAAACATTAAAGAGACATTATCAAAGTTATTGTTCCTTTCTCTGCTTAAGCAAAACAAAGACTTGAACTTTTCAATACAAGAATCACCAATTCAAAAGATCTAACATGAATAATCCTAAATCTTGAAAAAGAATCAAGAACCCATAACAAAAACAGATTAAAGTTTCAAGATTTAAAATCTGAAAACCTAATCTATCATAAACGAATCATTGACCTACATACAAAAAAACATCTCTTTCTGATTCAAAATCGACCAAATCTAAGAAATAATCATGTGGGCAATCCACAAAATCGATAAAGAATCTAAATTTACAAACCAGGAACAGATACAAACCAATCAATATATAACCAATCGGAAACAAAAAGCGAGAATCTTTACCTTGTAAGATGAGATAAAAAGGAGGAAAATCTCTGTTAGAGCTTTTAGAAGAAACGTTTGTTGCGGCGATGAGATGTGAATAATGAAAGAACCAACGAAGCAAAATTAATGTATTTGTATATAAAGGAATAGAAGGAGGCTGCGAAACTAGAAATGAAGACGCGTGATTGTGGTTCATCCTTTTAGGGCAAACTCATCGTTTCGTGTCCAATTATTTTATTTTATTTATTGTATTAAATTTTTTATATAAATTTATTTATTACATAATATAAAAGAAAAATCAGACAACAAAGGAAGAAGAGTCTAGAAAGACGAATTTACAAGGTCGGTTGGAACCATATTTTTCAATGAAATTAGACTTGATATAAATCGATGAATTTTTTGGTAATATTATTTTCATTAACCCAAATGGGTTTTAGGCCCCGCCAAATTACAAACCCACAGTTATTAAAAAAAAAAGACATTAGGTTTAAGATTTTGTGATAAAAAGTTCGTCTAACTCACCAACTTTTGCAAATTTAGCTTTCACCTCCAAAATATATAAAGTAATCATATAAAATAAAAAATAATACACAGTATAACTCTTATACGTATATAATAAACGTTTTAGCGGTCATATACATTAGACTTTTAAAATTGTAAAGTTAATCTCGTCGTCGCGAGAACTTTGATTAGACATATTATTCATCAAAATTTTACAAACTTGACAATAACGAAACCCTATTAATAGAGAAACATAAAAATAATTTTGGAATGAATCTGTTCATCTAGTAACTAGACGCATCTTTTGTCGTCACGTTTTCTTAAAAAGGTTAAAGATATATTAGTCGAAGCCCAATAAAATTTATATTTATATATATATATATATATATATATATCTATACTTTAATTTATATAAAAGAAACTAGTTTATACTGATCAATTTAATCATATTCATCCATTTTATTATTGTATTAGATGAATACTCACACTACGCGTGGGTTTGTTTTGAAAATTGTTAAGAAAAAATTATGTTGATTGTTCTTTTAGCTAATTTCTGTTTACTTTTTTATTTATTATTATGTAGTTAATAAAACTAACTACAAACATATGGGTTTCAAACAATACTGGAGAGAGTTTTATGGTAATAACAGCTCATTTTGTTGACTCTGATTGGCAGTTAAAGAAGATGATTATTGGATTCAAGCATGTGACAGATCATAAGGGTGCAACAATTTGCAAGGTTCTTCTGGAATGTATTGGATGAGTGGGATATAAGGAGGGTGTTCTGCATCACAGTGGATAATGCTACAGCTAACAGCTCTACAATGACTAAATTCAAGAAAGCAATGAAGCTGATTGGAGATGATGCATTGGTACTGAAAGGTGAATATATGCACTTAAGGTGTGCTGCTCACATCCTGAATTTAGTTGTAAAGAAAGGTATGCATGAAGTGAATAATAGTGTGGATGGTATTCGCAATGGGGTTCAGTATGTGAGGTCTTCAACAAATAGACTCAAATCATTTGATTTGCATTGTGATGCTAGAAGGATAAAAAGAGGTAGCTTGCCTTTAGATGTGAAGACCAAATGGAACTCTACTTATCTCATGCTAGAACAAGCTGTGAAGTTTAGGGTTGCTTTTGAGGAAATGGAGGCTGAGGATAAACCCTACAATGACTACTTTGAGGAAAAGGTGGATGGAACTAAAAGGATTGGACCACCTATGGCAGATGACTTAGGATGCAGCTGACAGGTTAATTCAAATCCTTGCTATATTTTACAATTCGACAATGGTTCTTTCAGGTTCAACTTATGTTGCTTCTCATAAGCTCTACAGTGAGATAGTCAACATTGCTAGAAACCTAACTCCCTTAAACACAGATAAAAAGTCTGATGAAGAGCTTAAAAAGAAAGCATTAGCAATGTTAGGAAAGCTGAAGAAATATTGGGATCCGTTTGGTGATCAAGTTGAAATGAATAAGTTGGTGATGGTTGCTAGTGTTTTTGACCCTAGAAAGAAGATGAAATTTGCTGAGCTCTGCTTTGCTAAGATGTATGGTACAGGTAGTATAGAGGCTACTTTTCTTTCTGAATCAATGATTCAAATCTTGAAGGATTTGTATGATGAGTGATTCAATGGCATCTTCTCAGTTACAAGGAGCGTGTTCTCAGTCCCAAGAGCAAGTTGAAACAGTCGTGGGTAATGGTCTTATATTAGAGGATATAGAAAACTTATTTGATGTTATTGTGAAAGAAACATGTATTCATAAATCATCTAATGAGTTGGATTTATACTTGAATGAGGTTGTGGAGACTCCACAAATTCTAAAAGGAATAGAGTATGATGTCTTGTCATGGTGGAAGCTCAACAGTGGGAAGTTTCCAGTTCTTTCTCTAATAGCTAAGGATATATTCGCTATGCAAGTGTCTTCTGTGGCATCAGAATCTGCATTTAGCATTGGTGGTAGAGTGTTAGATCCATTCAGAAGCTGCTTAACACATTACATGATAGAAGTGTTGATGTGCACCGAGCAATGGTTAAAATCTGAGATTCGTATCAATGAAAGAGGAGTGTCAACAATTCATGAACTGCTTGCAGATCAAGTGGAAGAAGATGAGCTTATGAGAGGTAATTTTTTCCTAGAACTCTCTTTTTAGTTTTTTCTTATCAATTACAGTTTCAAAGTTTGATTATAATCTGTTGTTGTTTAACTTGTCAATGTGATGTAGAGTTTGAACCTGAATTCCACATCCATGGTTTTGAATGATTAAGGTAAGTAATTACATTGACTTTCATGTTTTTGAGTGATTAAGGTAAGTAACATTTGATTGTTTTTTCTTGTTAGGAGAGAAAGATTCAAAACAAAGTCATCACTCATCAGTCATGCATCACCGGATCTTGTTCTACGTTTTTCATTTTCGAATAATCGGATTTATGTGATTTTGGATTGGATTTACTCTTAACACTTAAGAGTTAAGTAGTCATCTTTGTTATTTTGGATTGGATTTAGTATTTAAATGTCATGTTTGATGTTCTATTCTCTTTATTTGATCATTTGAGCATGTAAAATGATTTTAAACTTCGGGTATTGGAGTCATATTCGGGTTTATGGGTAATTTTATCCATTTAGACCTGAACCCAATGGGTACTCAAATTTTTCTGGTTTTTTCCGGTTCTTATACTCATTACCCAAACCGATCCGAATCCGACGATACCTGAACCGGACCGGAACCGAAACTTTAGGAATACCCGAATGGACCATAAGAGGTTAGGTAGTAAACAACTAAATTATAAAAAAAATAAAGTTTCAGTCATTATCGAGAGGTGACCATTGATTATATCTTTTTTAGTAAAATAAGATGAGTATAATTAAAGTAGTGCTTTTATTAACATAATTTTGTTTTTCTTTTAATTTTGAATAAATCATTTAAGAATAGAATTGATGGAGGATTTAATGTAATAGAGAACTTTCAATTTTTTTTCATTTAATTTGGCTAATTTTTTCTGAAGCCGTCACTCACTTCTGGTCTGGCGCTATACAAAGATTCCACTGCGACGACTGCATAACCTCACTGATGAGATTGACGCCTTAATCAAAAGTTTTGTTGACTTACAAGACAATCATCAATTAACAAAGAGGAACAATTATTGCCCTATTGGATTCTATGGAGAATTTGGAAAGCCCGCAACCATCTTGTATTCAACAAAGTTAGGATCAATCCTGCGAAGGTAGTGTCACAATCCCGGAGTGAAGTTAAGGAGTGGATAGATTCTTTTAACCATCAAGATACAGCCAGAGTACAACAAAGACACACAAGTTCGTCACCAACTGTTTGGACACCACCTCCTCAATCTCATGTTAAATGTAATTTTGACACGGGTTTTGATACATCCACTTCTTTGGCAACTGGAGGTTGGATTGTCCATAATCATCAAGGAAAGCTATCATGTGGGGTTCGGCGAGACTTTGCCAAGTTCACACTGCTTTAGAAGCAGAAGCACGAGCATTACTTGCAGCAGTTCAGCAGGTATGGATTAAAAGATACAGGTCGGCAATATTTGAAGGGGAGTGTGAAGTTCTAATCAAAATTCTTAATGACGATGGTCAAGACATATCGATTATGAGAATTCTTTCAAGATATCAAGCATTGGTCGAGGAAGTTCCAAAGAGTCTCATTTCAATTCACAAAACGTTGTAACAACGGGGTTGCTCATCTTTTAGCTAAAGTTCCTAATGTAAATGCACATTATTTTTCACATGTTTCTCATGTTCCTCCATGGTTATGCCATCGATTGTATTCTTTTAACAATGATTAAAGTAATAAAATTTCATGTTTCGACCGAAAAAAAAAGAGAGAAAGACTCAAGAAAAAATTACTAAACTAATAAGAGGTTAGGTAGCAAACAACTAAATTATAAAAAAAATAAAGTTTCAGTCATTATCGAGAGGTGACCATTGATTATATTTTTTTTAGTAAAATAAGAAGAGTATAATTAAAGTAGTGCTTTTTATCAACATAATTTTGTATTTCTTTTAATTTTGAATAAATCATTTAAGAATAGAATTGATGGAGGATTTAATGTAATAGAGAACTTTCAATTTTTTTTCATTTAATTTGGCTAATTTTTTTTTTTAATAATCTAGAATGACACATTTCATTTTCTTCTGTGATGATGTGACACTCATATGGAGAGAGTTGGCCAATTTTCATATATGTGATTTAACTTTTGAAAATGTATTTCTGAATACAAATTAAATTTAAAACAGATTTTAGGAATTTATAAAATTATTTTTTCGGGAAAAGTATTAAATAATGTGAAAGGTGTCGGTAATAAATTGAGCACGTAGAGTTTCACAAATTTGAGAATTTGATTGCATTCAAGAAAAGATGATTGTAGACGGTATGACAATGACATCATCTTAAACATTGGTATTTTCCAGACTTTGGCCTATTTGTTGTGTTCGTAAGAGATCTTGCCTCGATTGGTTAGATCGAGGTAAAAACAATTATGTGAACTGTAGTTTCATTAAAAATATATGCAGAAATACTAGTTTATTAACATTAACATTTAATTTTAATTTATCAAAACATTTCATTTGAAAAAATAAATAAACTAGTAACACATTTTTATTTTGTTTTGGACAAAAAACCAATAACACATTATAATATAAAAAAAATACTTGCAGATAAATAAAGAAAAAACTATAACTAGGATCTTTTAGATTGATTTTGTTTTTCTTAAAATCTGAAAAAGATAATTCATGTTTTTAGATAAGATAAATAATGTACACCCCACTTTCTACTTGTATTACCCTAAAATAAACAATATATCATTCTATGTTGGAATAAAACAAGTTGTAATCATACATATAAAAGTAGGGTTTCACTCTCTCATGATTGGTCCACTTGGCATTTTTAAAATTATAATATTTATTTTCAATTAAACTTAAAATATAACACATTTAATCATACACATTAATTCATACTTTAAATCTACACTTTACTACTCAATTGTAACTGAAATTACATAATTGTGAATTGACTATTTTTTCTCTATTCATTGTCATTTAAACACACTATAATTATAATTGTAACTCCTATAATCTAATTAGTTTAGAAATGTAACTTCCATCACTTATTTTCCTATAAATAACCATTCTCACATCCTCCTCCACTATGTCTCAAATCCTAAATATTCTTTTTGTTTTGTTTATGTTCTTGCATGAGTTGAAAACTCAATTAAGATATCATTGTAAGAGTTTGATTTTATTTTTTGTTTAATATACATCTTACATTCTTTTCAATTTTATTTCTTCTTTGTTTTTATGTATTTCTTCCATTCTTTCTTTGTTTTTTTAATATTTTTTATTTAAAATTACATATGTATATTATAATTTTGATGGCTATAATAAAATTACTTTATTGATGCAGATCCAAAAATACTAATTCCGACCATCGCGCAATAAGGAATCAAGCTAAAGAAACTATCTTCATTTTTTTTTACTTTGAATGTTTGATTATTTCTTACATATTCATGTATATTTATTTTATTTTTAAAAGTATTCATTGTTTTAACGAAATAATGTTTTGTAATACAATTGTGAATTGACTATTTTTTTGTTTAATTCAATTTTGTAATACAATTTTTTAGTATACCTATCATTATATTTAGTTTTATTGATTCAACATATAATAATATAAAGATCATTAAAATTTTATTTAATTCAAATTTTGTAGTGTAAGGATTTTTTGATATATATAAAAAAAATTTGATATTCCATATCCAATTAGCTTGTACTATAAAGATGAAATCATTAGAATTAAACCTATAAATATAAGTTAAATAAAGGGGAATATAAAAAGAGATTAAACAATGAAACTAATCTTTGGGATTTTTTGAAAGCTTTTATTTGCACTTCATATAATTTTATAGGAAATTTATTTAATTTGTTATTTACAAAATAATTTCTAAAATACTTTAGGTTATGATTTAGTTTATATCAGCAACTTAGACTAAATATTTGAATAGCATTGTACATTTTCATTTTTATCACTAATAATGTTTATTTTACCTTGAATGTTCAAAAATACTAAATAAAATTATTATCATAGTTGAACAATAAAAAAAGAATAAATTCACGTTTATTGGGCTGCTTGGCATCCACATCATTGCCATGTAATCTACATATACATTTTTACAGTACTTTTTTGCTTTAATTCTTTTGGATCCGGGTTTGACCCGGTTTTATTGTGTTCGGATCTAGAATAAGAGATTTAAGGGATGTTGTCTTAATTTAAATTCTTTAAATGAAGCTATGTTGTCTTTAATTCATCTACTTATTTTTACCAAAATCAAAACAAATAACATCTCTCATACCTTAAGTATATTTTCGTCAAATGCAATCTCCATTGTTCCTTTATTTTCGCCAATGCAATCTGCAACAAACATATTTACAGTATCTGTCAATTTAAATTCCTTCCAAATATGTGTTGATGCTCTACTAAGCTATTATTTCGCACTTGACATATTCATAAACTATTTCCATAATCAAATATCTCCGGATTCTAATAATACCTAATTGATTCTACTGATATTTACACAATCAAAACAAATAACTGCTCACAGACCTTATCATGTCTATTGTTTCTCCATTTTTGTCAATGCAATATTTAACAATTGTATCTATTTAAATTACTTCCAAATATGAATTTCCCTCTACTAATTGAATTTATGTTTCCCGCCTATCCTCTGTTCATATCATTCCAGAGTATCTTTACATTATCCTCTCCTTCCCAAATATTTCTCATGATCACAACCTATTTATTGCTAACCATTTATCTAGCTTCCATAACTATAACAATGCTAAGATTTTATGCCGATTTGGTCAAGATTGCGATACCAATATGCTTTGTGATCAAGTTTTCTTTAACCTACTATATGACCCTATATATAGTTCCATGTCTAACCTCTCATTATCATCAGCCCTCACAGCCTCTAATCTAAACATTAGATCTTACCATAAACCATCAAACAATGGCTGCTGCAACATTTGCTTACCTCAAAGATGTCAGGCCATACACCACACAGTGGAGAGTCCAAGTGAAGGTACTTCACTCCTGGCGGCAGTACACAGCCAGCACTGGTGAAACTCTAGAGTTGGTGTTATCTGATATGGAGGTAATTCAGTAGCCAATGTTAATTGTGAATTAGTTTACATTAAACCATTTAAAAGATATTATTTTTTTTAACTCTACTGTTTTTTGTTCTTTCACAGGGCAAGAAGATTCATGCTACTGTGAAGAAGGAACTGGTGAGCAGATATGTCTCAAGGTTACCTGTTGGTCATTGGGTTTTCATTGAGATCTTTGCTCTCAATTATGCCAGTGGCCAATTCCGTCCAACCTCTCATCTATATAAGATGACCTTCACAAATGGAACTCATGTATTTCCATGTGATCCTGTCTCTGACTCAAGTTACCTGACACTAGCCAGTTTCAAAAGAATTCAAAATGGAGATCTTAATCCATACATATTGGTTGGTAAGTATATTTTTGTTTTATATATATATTAAATGCGATAAAGTACAGTTTACAAACAGAACATGAAATATGTTTACCTCTGCTTTTCTTTTATAGATGTTATTGGCCAGATTGTTATGATTGGAGAGTTGTTGACTCTTGAGGCCAACAACAAACCAACTAGCAAGATTGAGTTTGAGATGAGAAATGAGACGTAAGTGTTTTCAATCTTTTATCCATATATCTACTATGGATCCTACATAATATGTTCTGTTTTGTAAATATAAAGTGATGAAAGGATCGGTGTTACCTTGTGGGGATCATTTGCTGAGACTGTGTACAGAGGAAGCCAAAATGCTGGTGGGCGTCCTGTTGTATGTTTGTTGAGGTTTGTGAAGATCAAATCCTTTAAAGGTACAAAAAACAGAATCTTACCAGCCTTAATAATATACTGATACTGTTTATATTGAAGTTATGGCTCATACATCTTATTTAAATTCTACAGGTGTAAAGACTTTGTCTAACTCATTTGATGCTTCACAAGTTTTTGTGAATCCAGCAATCCCTGAAGTTGCTGTGTTTGTTCAAAGGTAATCATTTCATGTGATTTAAATCTTTAACCTACTTTATTTACTTATGTACTATGGAACTAACCTATATATTCATGTTGTTGACATATAGTCTCCCAACTGATGGTGCACTGTGTATCTTTCGTGAAAGAGTCCCAAAGTTTGACATTGTTGTTGCCAATCAGGATGATACTTCTTTAGATCATCCCAGGAAGACCATTTTGGATCTCCTTAACTCTGTCAGGGTAATTATTTGGGATTGCTATCATTACAAATACTTTTTAATGTCTATAAATATCCATATTCATATCTAAAGTTTTTGTTAGATTGGCAAGGCAAGGTTAATGTGTACTATCTATGCAATTGATACCGACTGGGCTTGGTATTACATTAGTTGTCGTGCTTGCAACAAGAAAGTCACACATATCCACCATGGAGTGAATGGTGTGAATAACAAAGGGAAGAAGCCGAGGTTCTGGTGTGACACTTGCAAATCTGTTGTCACTAATGTCGTGGCTAGGTGAAAAACTATGTTATTGACATTTTATTAGTCTGTCAATGTAAAATAGATATCTTACATAATTGTTTACATTTGATGCAGGTTTATGATCTATGCTAATGTGATGGACAACACTGGCGAGGCTAAACTGTTACTTTTTGATTCAGTTTGCTCTGAAATCATTGGCGAGTCTGCTCCATCTGTGCTTAATGGTTCCGTTGATGAGGTTTCATGAACTACTTTATATTTAAATATATGTCTACATTGTATTAGTCACACAAGTTCCTGATATGTTTTAAATTTTAGATTGATGACCCAGATAACATACCAGATGCAATTAGGAATCTATTTGGAAGGACATTCCTTTTCCTGGTGTGTGTTGAGAAAGAGAATATCTGGGATGGGAAGGAGATATACAAGGTCTCTAAAGTTTTGCAGAAAGATGGTCTATTGCTTGAAGAACAGTTGCTGGAGGATTCTCAGGAGTTGGTCAATCCTGCATCTATAGTGTCTGGTGATCAGGTAATTGTTGTGACAGACCATTTTTGAATAACACAAGCAGAAGTACATGGATCCTTTCACCAGCTAGGCTATAGTACTAATTTCATCCTTTGTTTAACTACAGGTGCCACTAATGCTGGAGATGAGTCAAGAGACTTCTGACTCTGTCACTCCATCATCTAAACGTGTGTATGCCGACATTCCCGGTTCTTCTGATCATTCTTCTTCTTCTAAGAAGTTGTGCATTGAACCTATTGACTTTGGTGATCAAGATTATATTCCTAAAGATCAAGAGGCAAATGTGAATGACAAAGCTCCCAATGTTGCTGTGGTGATTAAGGATGATGCTATCAAATATGACCATCAGATTAACAATGTTGTATCCAATGGTGGAGGGGGCACACTTGAGGTGAAGAAGGAGGGAAAAAGTGTTAAAGGTGGTGTGAAGGTCAAGGTTGAAAAGAAGTGAAAAATGGTTGCTGTGATTTGATTTATTCCATGCTTTGTTTTCTTATTGCTTTCAGATTTCTAAGACTTTGCTTTCTTTTATTTCTTGCTATTCTGTTTTTTGTTTCCTTTCTATTGTTACTCTAAGTTTAATGCAACTAGCTTTCACTATATCATTTCGTTTATTTATAGTCTTATTCTATACTAACTAACCTAATAGCAAAAATAATAAAAAGACTTAATACTACAACTTTATCTATATACCTAATTCATTTGTTTCATAATAGACATACACATGAATATATAGATATAACTAAATGGGAATATTAATTAGAAATATATGCAGGATATTAAAATTATGTAATATTAATATATATTGTCTATATATAATGTTCACGAAATCATAGTTACTTTGTATTTGGGAACTTCGATAAGAAATCATGCAAAACATATCTATCTTCCATAAGTAACAGGTAACTTGAGAAAAGATAAATCTACAATGTACAATGTGTATCTTTAAAAGTAATCATTTGGTAACTGACAACTTTTTCAATCATTACCAATGATTCTCTATAATCTAAAAAATATCGTCTATATTGTTAAAACAAGTAATAACGTTTCGATTTCCTTTTTATTCTTTAAAAATTTTATGCCTCTTACTCAATCTCTCTATATAACCAACTTGACCTATCGTGAAGGACATACAGAGAGAAACATTGTAACTTCTCTTTTCAAAGCAGAGCAGAATAGTTAAAAAAATTTAGGATTTTATGCATCTTCTTTCCCAAATTCGCGTTAACTCTACAGAGTGGAGGGTTTACGTTAAGATAATGCGTATCTGGCATCACAATCCACCATTGAATGGTGATTTAACCACCATGATTCTCGCAGATGAGAAGGTTTTTTTGAAATTCTTACCTTCTGTTTTAAAACTTAACAAGTATATTGAGTTTTATACATCTAAATTAATAAAAATGGTATTATGTCAAATAAAATATTACAATTAATAATTAATAAAAATATCAAATAATATTTATGCCCGCGGTGTACCGCGGGTTAACATCTAGTAATTTTGAAATTTTAAGTAATAATTTACAATAAATATATTTTATGCATTTCCTCACATTTTTGTAACCTCTATACTAATAATTATATTTATGTTATTAATGAAATAAATGATTTATATTTATTTATGTTTACAATTTTTGATGTAACTTCCATATTAATTAATGTTAGTAGTAATGATTACAATAAAACTAATGGAAAATGTTGAAAATGTATTAATTTGAAAATTAAAAAGAATATAAAAGATTACACAATTTTGTAACGTTTGGTCCTTAAAATCTAACTTGTAAATTGAAACAATTCTTCAAATACATTTAATACAAAATGAATTCTTCACAATGGATTCTTTGGAATGTAACATAAAAATTTATGATATAAATACAATTAAATTTACTCATAAATGACATTCAAACATGATTGTGAAAGTTTTATCAAAAACAAAACATGATTGTGGAAGTTACATAGTTATATAACGTAAATATGCTTTTATTACAAAAAAAAATCTCTATAAATATTAAGACACACATCTCACAAACCATCATATTCCAAGTTTTCTGTTATTGGTAAATTGTATAATATTTTCTCTTCTAATTCAACAAATGGTATTTCAATATATATATAGAAGATGCATTATTGTAGGTTTTCTTTGCCGAAAACATTCATTATATTCAATTTATATTAACCTAAATTTTGGTTGACTCAAATAAATTTGATATTCTTGCAGAGAGATTAAGAAGAAAATCAAGAAGACTAAAGACGAGAAGAAAGATAAGAAAAATGGAGTATGCTTCGAAACAACATAAGTCTCAAGTGAAGGGCAATATTCCAAGCAGAGCCGTAACAACGATTTTGAGGGCCACATGCGAAAAACAATCTTATTGTTTTGAGGGCCGAAAAAATTATTAAGCATAACAAGGGCCGCAGCCCTTGCTTCCCTTGCTTCTATTCAGCTACGGCTCTGATTCCAAGAGTGTTGATGGTGGAGGTAGACGTTGAATTGTATAGAATAGTCATTTATCATTTGGTAGTTGAAATTTAGTAATGCTTTGAAAAAAGGCAAGTAAAACATATATTGAACTAAGTTGTAATCTCGAAAATATTAAATAAAAGTCTTAAGTCTATATATTAATTTGTTAACTATCTCATTCATCTGTTATTTTTATGTATGCGTTATTATTGTTGTTTTGCTTACAAAATATATTTTATTTATTTGTTTTACATAAAGAAAAAATGTATACAATAACCCACGCGTCGCGTGGGCAAACATCTAGTAAACTAAAATAAAACAATTTTTAGGATTAGATAAACAAGTTTATAATGTCTCATTTTGTATTATCAAGATGTACTATTACTTTATTGGTTAAACTTTAAACATTTTAACTTATACAATCAACAAGATTCTAAACCAATCAAACCCATTAATTGAAAACAAGGTAAGGATAAAATTTTTTTTACAACGTATATAAGTTTTTTTCCTTTTATATCATTATAGAATTATCAAAATTATTTTAAAATTAAAAAAATTTATCATTATATATTACAAAAAAAAAAATCTATCTTTTTTTGTAAATCAATAATTTTACAAAATGCCTTGGAACTCTGACAATGCATTGCTCAAGTACTGTTATGGGAAGCATGCTCAATTGCACTGGAACTTATTTAGTTAATTTCATGTCAGAACTAGACGCTTTGTCGCTCATCTTGAGATTGGAAAAATTCATGAGATAGAAATATATTAAAACAGAAAGGTGAGAAATGAATTGATTGATGATTTAATCGCTCGCTATATATAGATCAAGATATTTTATCTACACATTTTTTTTTGCAATAACATAACTTTGGTTGTATATATATAATGTCAAAATTACTTTTTAGTTAAAAAAATTTGTTCACGTCATTTCTATTAGAAGTCATCGACATTTTTGAAGACCTTATAAAGCACGTACTGATAACACTCGTCAGAACCAATGACGATCTCCGCCGCTCCATATCAGCCATATTCGAGAAACTAGTTGATGAAAGCCGTTTAGCCAAATGGCTAGGCCGGAATGGTAACGTTAACTAATCCCACTGAGCTTTTTCCTCGTTTATTTTAATTCTCCGTTGTCGTTTAATTAGCTGCTGTATATACACTTTAGTTCCTCATCGTCGTTTCATTTTTTTGTTGTACAGACACTTTAGTTCTCACCGTCGTTGTTTCATTTTGTTATAGACGCTCTCACGTCTTACATAATATAGTTAAGTTTTGATAAAACTCAAACTCAGACTAAACTAACATGCGACATTCCTCTTTTTGACATGTATCTTTTTTCTCAAACTTAAATTCAATTATATCTATTTTAATTAGTGTTATTCACATAGTTATATTTATAAGCCATATACAAAACAATATTTAGTATATAAATATTTTTCCTAAGTTGTATCATTTATCAATATTTTAAATAATTACCACAACATTTTATACAAAAAAACTCAACCATTTTTGTGTAATATCTCAATTTTATTCTATAATTTCTATTTTTATATTTTTCTCTATTGTTTTTTATACAATATTATACTTATGTTTTGCTTATTTTTTGTTAGATGATTTTATCTGTAGTTCATTTGTCAAAAACACATCCATAATTGTTACCGACTGTCACGGGCATCATCCTTAGAATCTAGAACAATCGGAGAAATAAATGTGTTGAGACACAAACAAAAAACAATGGTGTTTATCTAATTTAGAGAATTTTATTCCATAATGAATTTTAGAATGGAGTTAAATACTATTAGTTTGATTATCTGAATCGCCAAAATATGCAATATAATTGGGGGTACCAAAAACTTTAGAAGTACATAAAACCAAACTCTGAATTATGTCAGTTTCACAATCCTAACGAAAGAAAACCATGTCAGTTATTTTTATATAAATCTATATATACATTTTTGGAGACATTTATGAAATAAATCTTGGAGTTCCACCTTATTTACGAGTCTATGCCATTGGCATTTATTATTTACTTTTACAAAATTTAAATAAAAGATATTAACCAAACAATATCTTGCCTAATTTGTTTCTAAAAATCTCTACACAATCTTTCCATGTATCTTCAAAAAAATTTATAGCAAATATTTATATTAACATTTTGCATAGCAATAAAAATAATAATTTATAATAATCAAAATATTCACATTAAAAAATTATATAGACATAAAGGAAAAAAAAAACTATATTTATCATCATTTAAGCCGTTGTTTTATTTAAATTAAAAAAAAAAACACAAAAACTTGAAATCATATACTTTATATGATAAATTTAAAATATATATTAGTAGTATAAATTTAAAATTATTCAAACAACGGTATACCACGGGTGAGATTCTAAAATTATTGATATTTTATAATAATAACAATTTATTTTTTTGGATTTTATAACACTAATAATATAGCTAACGGGATAATATAGACGGGTTTATATGAGATGACGGGTTTGGGTCGATATTAATAAATAATGGTATATCACGGATGAAATCCTAAAATTAACAATCAAAATACAATTATACAATCTTAAACAAAAAACAAAAAAAACCAATATTAACAAAACAATTACAACTTAAAATTTAAAATTTTTAGTTATAAAAAAACTGACCCACGGTATATTGCGGAGTAAAATATTCAAAATTTTAAAATCCATCATACATCGTTACTTAATAAAAATGTATGTTTTTGTATCTATACTTCAAAAATTGAAACCTAAACAATAGTAATCATACACTAAATAATATATAGATAAATATCTACATTTAAAAATACAAATTAATATGATATATCTTCAGTTAATCTTTTAAAAAATAACATTATATTTTTTTTTTAAATATAGTCCCGCGGTATACCACGGGTTAAATTCTAGTTAGTAGAAATACATAAAAGTTCTAAATGATGTCTTTAAAAGAAAAAAAAAATTCTAAATTCAAGGTTGCAAATTTACTTTTCCGGTGCGTATGACATCTTATTCGAAAAAGTTTCAAAGGCCGTGGTTCAAGCCCAAGCCCAAGCCCAAGCCCAATAGAAAGTAGAAATAGTTTTCAACAATAGACGTGCCTCGATTAAAACTTCATTAACTGCATCATCGCCCAAGCGCCTATTTACTTAACTTTACCAAGTTCATTATAATATCTTCGTCTGATCTGTCTTTGCTAACTTTTTTTTTATTTTGGGACACATGTCTTTGCTAACTTTACATCCCAATTTCTTTCGTTTAGGGCCCAACAGCTCGTGCATTGTTTTTTGTTTTAGTTGGTTCACCATCAACAATTCAACATAGTCTTTATAGAATAAAATTGAATAGTTTAATAGGCGCACGTAGGGGGGTCATAGAACAGTGTTGACAGCTAATTTGATTTGTTAGTATTCAGTTCCTAATAGTGGATTCAGCGTTCAGGATTAGAATCATATAATATTGAGAGTTGAGAACAGCAAAGCTGTGATGGGTCTTTTGCTTCGGTGACAAGTCAAGCGTAGACTCCTTACAAGACCTAAGACTTATTGTCCAAACAGTAAGTGGTGTTTGTTTTTTGGACACTTGTTGTTGTCCTTTATAACTCGTTAAGCTCTTCTCTTCCATTAATCTGAAAAAAGTCCATTAGTCCCAATCGTGTGTATGGACTATGGAGGAAACTAGGATAAAGTGGAAATCACGAGTAACGTACTTTTCAAGTGCAAAGCACATGCATTTTGGTCGGGTGAGTTGTGTACATCTCCCAATTTTTATTATTATTAGTTATCTTCATTATGTAATCGTATTTGTTTTGTTTCACTAACTTTCTTCACTTTGTTTTTTTTCCTACTTTATAGATCTGTCATTTGATTCACTTTGTTTCTCATGTGGGTCGCTCTTTACCAAACATAGATGATAAAACTAAAGTTAATTATTAGGATGAAAGAATATTAAAAAAAAACCAAATATTTTTTGTTATGGTACTAAAACAATAATCTCCTTCTATAATCGTTGTATTTATTACTCAATGGTAGTACAAAGAGTTAGTTTTCTTGTGTCCTGGATTCGAATATCTTTTAGTACAGATCAAAAATATTTTTTAAATCAAAATTTTGACGGTTTAGCGAAAAGAAAAAAAAATCGTTGTAGTAGTTCATTATTGCAAATCATTGTTTCGGTGTAAGATTATTTGTTTTGTTAACTACGTCAGATTAGTGGTATGCTATTTCATAAATAATTTGTAATTTAGTCCAATAGTCCTTTTAATTACTAGGAAACAGAGATCCAGCGAGTATTATAAGTTGCTTATAAGTGATGACCATATGCTTCCTTAATTTTCTGTTGGAATTTATATTATTATACTACAGTATGTTCGTCTCTTAAACACTGATCATGAGGACGACAAATTTAAAAAAGCACTGATGAGATGTTAGATTTAACATATTAGATTTAACGTAAGAAACGAAATCTCATAATTATGCTTCTTTTTTTAACTTCATAATTATGCATTTTGAAACAAACTCTTAAGTGGTGTTCCAAAAGGATTAGACAAGTTACATTTTCAAGTTTTCCAATTTAATATATTAATTTTACATGTAATAAGCTTGTATTTAACTAAGTCATTTTTTCTGTTATGGTCAGTCCAATTCTTTTCCAAAACAAAAGGGCTGAGACTATCTGTATACATGAGGTCTGGCAATTGTGAATCTTCGATTTTGAAAAGAAGAAAAGAAAAAAACGTGAAAGTTTGAGCAAAGTACAAATATATCCACACTCAACAGTGATGTTCGTTAAGGTCCTCTTCACGAAATGATAAATCCAACAAACCATGAAATTATTAGTTTTGTGAGTTTTAATAAGCGTTGAATTTAATAAGCTTGAGAAACACTAAATTGAACTAAAGATAAACCTACTATCTCACATTCGTCTGTTGCCGATCTGAACACAAGTAAGTACTTAACTTACCGCAATAACTTTCAGTTGTAATTTTTTTTATAGTAAATTTCATATAAAAAATATAATTTGTCATATAAAAAATACTTTCTCCGATTCATTTTATAAGATGTGTTAAGGTTTTTTATTTGTTTAATTTTATTAGATGTTTTGAAGATTTTTATGTGAAATTTATGTGTATTTAATGTTTTGTAGTCATTTATATTAAACAATAATTTTTATGATTGGTCGAATTGTTGAGAATTCGAAAAATGAAAAATAGGTTGTCGAGGAGTCTATTGATCCGAAAATAGGAAAAATGATTAAGGAAAGATGACCGTATTGTATATATGTCTTAGCGTTTGTGTCCGAGTAACTCTCGATCAAATCCAATTCCAAGTCGGTGTTTATATTTTCCTCGATAATCCAATCTTCCAACCTCAAGTTAACTTTAGGGGGTTTGTAGTTTATCAGACTATCGAAATTGATTTAGAAACGGTTTAACAAAACCATGTTGGTTTAATGAATGTTAACCGGAATCTCTTTCTATATAAGAAACATCCTTGTAATTCTTTTTCATTCAAGTGAGAATTAATGAGAATGTGTTTGTTATTGTTGCTCTCCGACAAACTTTTCTCGATCTCGCTACACGTCTAACATGGTATCAGAGCGTGAATACTAAAATTCACCATCGATCTTCTTCGTTCTTCGTCTTCCGCTTTCGTTTTCTTGTTTCTTTGACCTCGATTGATCGGAATCTGAATCCGACGATCACTTTCTGATTTCTTCTCTCTTTTGAACTCTGATATGATAGATAGTTCTATTAAGGACAACATTCCTATAGATGTGCGGGAATCTTCTATAGTTGTGAATGAATCTTCTGATAAAGATGCTGAGATTCTACCTAATGCTGCTGTACCTACTGTGGATAAAGGAAAACGTGTATCTAAGTCTCCTGCTTATCTTCATGATTATTATTGTAACATGACAGAGGCAGATATCCCACATCCACTAGCAGCTTACATGTCATATACTCATTTAACAGAGGAGTACTCAGCTTATGTCTGTGCAGTGACAAAATTTTCTGAGCCTACTAGTTTTACTCAAGCCAAGAAGTTTGATGAATGGATAGCAGCTATGAATGAGGAACTAATGGCTTTAGAAAGCACTGCGACTTGGTCCATTTGTTCTTTACCACCAAATAAGCGTGCTATTGGATGTAAATGGGTATATAAGACCAAGTTAAATTCAGATGGCACTCTTGAACGCTATAAGGCACGTCTTGTAGCAAAGGGGTATACACAACAAGAAGGCTTGGATTTTCAAGATACTTTTTCTCCTGTTGCCAAGATGACCACAGTTAAAACTCTTTTGGCAGTTGCATCCGCCAAGCAATGGAGCTTACATCAACTTGACATCTCTAATGCATTTTTGAATGGCGATCTTGATGAAGAGATATATATGCAACTTCCTCCAGGATACACAGCTCAACCAGGTCATACTTTGCCTCCAAATGCAGTCTGTAAGTTACATAAGTCCTTGTATGGATTAAAACAAGCTTCAAGACAGTGGTTTTTAAAATTCAGCTCTACTCTCTTGAATCTTGGCTTTCAGAAATCTCATACTGATCACACTTTGTTTGTGAGGAATATAAAGGGCAAGTATGTGGCTGTGTTAGTGTACGTGGATGATATTATCATTGCTGCTAATGATGATGCAGCGGTTAGTCAACTCAAGACTGATTTGCAGGCTTCTTTCAAACTCAGAGACCTTGGAGATCTCAGATATTTTCTTGGCTTGGAAATTGCGAGAACTTCTAAAGGTATCTCTGTGTGCCAACGCAAATACACTCTTGAACTTCTTGAAGAAACAGGATTCCTTGCCTGCAAACCATCAAGCATTCCAATGGATCCTAATGTCAAGCTAGTGCTCGATAGTGATGAGCCTATTCTGGAAGATCCACAGCTCTATAGACGTCTTGTGGGCAGAATGATGTATCTTACTATCACTCGTCCTGATATTACTTATGCCGTCAACAGGCTATGTCAGTTTACATCAGCTCCTAAAGCGTCTCACTTACGAGCAGCCTACAAAGTACTTCATTTTCTCAAAGGAACCATTGGTTTAGGCTTGTTTTACTCTGCAGAATCTGATCTGGTGCTAAAGGCTTTTACAGATGCAGATTGGGGATCTTGCAAGGATTCTCGTCGATCAACCACAGGCTACTGTATGTTCTTAGGTCCCTCTTTAATCTCTTGGAAATCTAAGAAACAGCCTACAGTGTCTATGTCCTCTGCTGAGTCTGAATACAGAGCCATGGGTTTTGGCGTTAAAGAAGTCATCTGGCTGGTAAATCTCTTGAAAGAATTGCAGGTTCCTCAAACAAAATCTGTAGCTTTCTTCTGTGACTCGACTGCGGCAATACACATTGCCAATAATGCAGTGTTTCATGAAAGAACAAAGCATCTTGAGTTGGATTGCCATAAAGTCAGAGATTGTGTTACTGATGGACTGATTAAGACTCTCCATGTTCGTACGGATCAGCAGATTGCAGATGTTTTCACAAAGGCCTTATTCCCGGGTCAATTCCATGCTCTCATAGACAAGATGGCTTTAATCTCTATACACGCCATCTTGAGGGGGGATATCAGACTATCGAAATTGATTTAGAAACGGTTTAACAAAACCATGTTGGTTTAATGAATGTTAACCGGAATCTCTTTCTATATAAGAAACATCCTTGTAATTCTTTTTCATTCAAGTGAGAATTAATGAGAATGTGTTTGTTATTGTTGCTCTCCAACAAACTTTTCTCGATCTCGCTACACGTCTAACATAGTTTAAACCATCATTGACTCCTATTTAGAGGCAAGAAGAACTTCACCTTACTCTGGTGTTTAAGCCTCCTCGAGTCGTTTTTGAGCAAGCAGAAGCTTTGCATGTTACATGCTTGTTTAGTTAGAAGCTATCTTCTCCGATCCCTACATTTAGAGCAGATGAGAAAACCACTCAAACTCTAACTATGTACATAAAGTAAATATTGTAAGATTTTATTTTTATTTTAGGCATGATTTAGTATCAATTTTTTTGTTTTTAAAGATAAACAAATATCAAAATGATATAATAGCGTATTTTCCTTTGAATCAAAGATCTTTAATAAGCTTGAGAAACTAAATTGAACTAAAGATAATCTACCATCTCACATTCGTCTTGTTACGATCTGAACACAAGTACTTAACATACAGCAAAAACTTTCAGTTGTAATATTTTGATAGGAATTTTTCTATAAAAATGTTATTTATTATTTCTAGAATATAACTTATAGATTCCCCCAAAAAAGTATTACAATTAAACATGGTATTTGTTATTTATAAATGTCACTAAGTGGCTAAGATAAACAATTGTTTTGGAGAGATCCAAATAATGTAACAGTGATTATAAAATGAAAAAGTAGACTGAAGTGTATAGGAAGAAGGGGACAAAGACAGTAGACAATTAGTACATAATTCATTAACTTTTTACCATCAAATTTGGACCTTTCTTGGGGAAAGATAGAATAGAACTACAAGTTTTGGAGCCATTATTGTTAGGCCTTCTTTCTACAATTTAAATTAACTTAATCTTAGTGATATAACCATTTAATATGTTCTTTTGCAGGCTCAATAAAATGTAGGCATCAAAATGATGGGTTTCTATCCACGCGAGTGGTATATGTGCGACTCAAAAGAACCAATTAGTGACATAGATAGTTAAATCAATTTTTTTTTTAACCTCTACCCATGCACCATCATATTTCTGAAATCGGGATGTTACAAGATTTGTGTTATAAATGCGTCAAAAATCCGATTCTATCGATTAAAACTATCTTTCATTTATTGAATTTCTAAAAGTAAAATTTATCAATATGATCTTCGAACTAGTTGGCTCGTAGATTTTTTTACGTTATTGATTTTTGTTGGGGTTTTCCGAATCCTACTACATCAAAAAGTCAAGATTGTAAGTACGTAGTAAACGAATCGGATGATCATTTTGGGTGGAATGTTTACCGGTCAGATCGGAGAGTCCAATAGAGCTATACTGTATATGGATTGATATATATTATCGTTTTTATTAATCAACTTTGTCCAAATGCTAACACCAATTTTAAAAAACTTCGATGGTCAGATCTATAATTTTAAATCTCATTTAATGAAAAAACTATGAAGCGTATTAATTGGTGAGTAATAAGACGACTGTCAATGTGAATTGGCTTATGTAATGTTAAATTAGCGGTCCATTTAAGCATTGTCCCATTTCCTCGTGCAAAGTTTGAAACTGATGCTTACACTTTTGTCATCAATGGTGACATGGTAAATAGTACACTATATACATTTATGTTATATTACAATAATAAATACTATTCTTTTTAATCAACTAATATGTAAATGAAATAAAATGAAAAAAGTTCGGTGATACTATACTAAACCTTTAAAATTTTTTTATTTTTTTTGAGTAAATAAAAATAAACAGCATATAAGAAATTTTTTGTTAGTGCAACTTTGAGTAGAATGATATTTGAGTATATGCGTTTGACATGAATATTTTCTCATAACTGTTTCAAATATGGCAATATCCTCAATTATTTTAATTTATATCCTGTTGGTGTCGGATCCCGCAATTCGGATCCTGAAAGGCTAGGATCCAGGAAACGAAGTGGGCCGTCAAAGCTAGCCCATATGACAAGGTGAAAAGCCCATTTAGTTTCCAACCCAGCTTGAATGTAACGTCGGAATCTGCGAAGTAAATAGAGTGCGGGTCTCACGGAATTCGCAGATTCAAGAAGATACGAAACGGAAATAATAATAAGGGCGTGATTCGCGGCTAAATTGATGATAACGGATTTCGACAATGTAATTATAAATAGGAGACGTAGATCATTGTATTGGGGGACCGAATTCTTGAGCAATATACAGATACATACACTTCACTCTTTTGTTTTCTTTTTCTCGATTGTTATTCGAATTATCAAGGCTAGACGACCCGATACACATCTTAAAATTTGTATTGCGGATTCCGACATCCACAATTTGGCGCTAGAAGGAGGGGAACTCTAGTCTTTTACTCCAGAATAACCAGTCGAGAAGATGTCAGACGTGACGGATTCGGCCTCAGCCCTTGACGAGATCAAGAAAATGCTGAAAGATCTCTCCGAAAAGACCGACCAGCAACAACTCGCGACCACTACTTTGTCTGAGAAGTTTTCAGCATTCGAAGAACAAAGCACCAGTCAAATCGCAGTCCTCACGGCAAGTTGTTCCGAAATCAGGTCAGCCCACAATGCTTATGCCGATCGGGTTGATACTATTCTTGCAGGAACCTTGCGAACCAGCGGACCTCGCGGGCATCTGGATTTTCACAATCCAAACACTTCGGAAGTTCAAGATCCTAGACTTGTCACCCCTAGCAGTGCGCTCCCGGCTTCGTTACCTCTGGGTTCTCAAAGCGAGCCTGGAGGAGGATCCAGTTTTCCACAAGCACCTCAAAATCCAGCCAGCGATTCATTCGCTCCGGTCAGAACACCTTTTCCTGTCCATCCGGAGAATACCCCGCGTCACCCCCAAACCGGATTCAATCTACCTCGTCTCCCGGTCAGCCCGGAAATCCAGAACCTGCAGAATCAAATCCGGGAAATGAATTCGAAGGTTCATCAAGCCACCAGCTCGGCTCCCGAAGTCGATAGAGTGATCGAGGAGACAAGAAGGACTCCTTTTACTCCACGGATTGCAGCCCTGCGAATTCAAGACCAAAGGAAGGTCAAACTTCCGGGGTACAACGGTAAGGGAGACCCCAAAGAATTTTTAACGTCTTTTCAGGTTACCGCAGGGCGCGTACACCTGGAGCCAAATGAAGTGGACGCGGGTTTATGCAAACTCTTCGCTGAGAACCTGTCCGGGCCGGCTTTGACCTGGTTCACTCAATTAGAAGAGGGATCTATCGATAGCTTCAAGCAGCTATCCACTGCTTTCATTATGCAGTACGGATACTTCATCAAGAGCGATGTAACTGATGCACAGTTATGGAACCTCTCGCAAGGAGCTGGAGAGCCACTCCGGACTTACATCACGTCCTTTAAAGAGATTATGGTTCAGATCCCAAATCTGTCTGATTCCGCAGCTATTGCTGCACTCAAGAACGGTCTCTGGCATGAATCTCGTTTCCGAGAAGAATTGACTGTTAACCGACCAGCCACTATTCAGGACGCTCTTCATCGGGCAACGAACTGGATAAACGCGGAGGAAGAGCGAGCTGCTCTAGCCAAAAAGTTCAAAGCTGCCCCGAAGCCCGTTCAGCTTCCTCCGCAGAAGAAACCTGTTCAAACCGAAGCTCGCAAACCCGGAGCGAGAACATTTTCAGTAGACCGGGAAGAGCCGAAAAGTTCTCCGAAGAATTCACCTGCGAAGCAATCCTTCTCGCCCAAGAACAAAAATGGCGCATTCCCGAGTAACAAGTGGATCCGTGATCCAAACGCCTACTGCGAAATCCACAAAGTTAATGGACATGCTACGAAAGATTGCAAAGCTTTAGGAAGACTGCTGGCTGCTAAGTTCGCATCTGGTGAAATATCTGAAATTGATGTTTCGGAACTCGAGTCAGCTCATCCGTCAGAGCAAACAGTCGAGCCAGAGGTGTCCTCTCCCCCTAATAAGAAATCGAAGAGGATCCAATCTCCGGATATTCCTAAAGGACCAAAAAAGCAAATCCAGGTGATTATGGGGGGATCCAAGCTTTTTCGAGACTCCATTAGTGCGATCAAGCAACACGAACGAAGAACAAACTCCCCAGTACTCAAGAAAGCAAGAGTCATTGAGGAGCAGTTACCCGAAGTAACCTTCTCCGAAAGCGAAACGAGTCAACTTGACAAACCACACGATGATGCTCTGGTCATAACACTTGATATTGCGCATTGCGAAGTATCACGAGTTCTCATTGATACTGGGAGTTCGGTGGATTTAATCTTCCTTGATACCCTGACAAGAATGGGAATATCAAAGCAAAGTATAAAGGGGCCACCATCTCCTTTGGTTTCCTTTACCAGTGAAACTTCAATGTCAGTAGGAACAATTGTGCTCCCGGTATCTGCTGAAGGGATAGTCAAAATGGTCGAGTTCACTGTGTTCGATCGTCCTGCGGCGTACAATGTTATCTTAGGGACGCCTTGGCTCTATGAAATGAAAGCTGTACCCTCGACGTATCATCAATGCTTAAAGTTCCCAACTACGTCCGGAGTAAAACAAATCCTTGGAAGTCAGCGAGCTGCGAGGATGTGTTACATGTCCAGTCACAAGCTGAAGATTCAATAGCAACCACAGCTCGAGGTACCTGCGAATCCAGTCAAAAAAATCAGCAGTGACCTCGTGGAAGCAGTGGTAATTAATGAGGAATATCCGGACCAAACTGTGAACATAGGATCTGGATTAAGTGAAACACTCCGAGCCGAACTGATCAAATTCTTAAAAAGGAATCAGAAAACTTTCGCTTGGAAGATTGAGGAGATGACTGGAATTAATACAAAGGTAATCTCACACGAGCTCAACATCGATCCGACTTTCAAACCGGTTAAACAAAAGCGCAGGAAACTCGGTCCGGATCGAGCCGAAGCTGTTAACACCGAAGTGCAGCGTTTGCTTGATGCGGGTTTAATTCGCGAAGTCAAATACCCGGACTGGTTGGCAAACCCCGTTGTAGTAAAAAAGAAAAATGGGAAATGGCGAGTTTGTGTGGATTTCACCGATCTTAACAAAGCTTGTCCCAAAGATAGTTTCCCACTTCCGCACATCGATCGACTTGTGGAGTCAACTACGGGTCACGAAATGATGTCTTTTATGGATGCTTTTTCCGGGTATAATCAGATTTTGATGAGTCCGGAAGATCAGGAAAAAACAGCTTTCATCACGGACCGCGGAACTTACTGTTATATAGTCATGCCTTTCGGATTGAAAAATGCCGGAGCCACTTATCAACGGTTGGTGAATATGATGTTCAAAGATCTCCTCGGTAAAACGATGGAAGTATATATTGATGATATGTTGGTGAAGTCAGTATCAAGTACTTCGCATATCGAACATCTAGAACAGTGCTTCGCAATTCTGAATGAGTTCGGAATGAAACTGAACCCGACCAAGTGTACTTTCGCAGTTCCGTCGGGAGAGTTTTTGGGTTATATCGTCACGGAGCGAGGAATCGAAGCTAATCCGCGACAATTGAACGCTTTTCTGGCGATGTCTTCGCCTCGCAACATCCGAGAAGTTCAGCGACTCACGGGGCGGGTAGCAGCTTTGAACCGTTTCATCTCGAGGTCAACCGATAGATGCCTTCCATTCTATAATCTGCTCAGAAAAGCGAACAAGAATTTCATCTGGGATGAGAATTGCGAAAAGGCTTTCAAAGATTTGAAAGATTATTTGTCCAAACCTCCTGTGTTAGCGAAGCCCGAGTTCGGAGAAGAGCTTTTCTTGTACGTATCAGTATCTGACAGCGCAGTAAGCGGAGTGTTAGTGCGGTTGGATCGGAACGACGAAAGACCGATTTTCTATGTAAGCAAGTCTTTTTCAGGAGCAGAGTCGAGGTATCCGATGATGGAAAAGTTAGCCCTGGCAGTAATTACTTCGGCGCGGAAATTAAGACCGTATTTTCAATCTCATACGGTTATTATCCTAACTACGCAACCTTTAAGGGCAATTTTGCATAGTCCGAGTCAGTCGGGAAGATTGGTCAAATGGGCAATCGAGTTAAGCGAGTATGATATTCAGTTCCGAACAAGGACAAGTTTGAAATCTCAAGTCCTCGCAGATTTTCTGATCGAACTACCTCTGGTTTCCATAGAAGACAAAGAAAACGAAGGACCTTGGATACTTCATGTGGACGGCGCATCTTCAAAATAAGGTTCCGGGATCGGTATCCGATTACAATCCCCATATGGTGAAGTAATTGAACAGTCATTTCGTCTCGCGTTTAATGCGTCAAACAACGAGGCGGAGTATGAGTCTCTCCTTGCAGGACTTCGCCTAGCGATTGGGATAGGTATCACGAAACTACGGACATTCTGTGACTCGCAGCTCGTTGCTAATCAATTTTCTGGTGACTATGAAGCTAAGGATAGTAGAATGGAAGCTTACCTAGCTCAAGTTCATCATCTGAGTAAGAAGTTTCAAAGTTTCGAACTCACGAGGATTCCACGAGGCGAGAATTCAGCTGCAGATGCTTTAGCTGCGTTAGCATCGAGTTCCGAAGTAACAGTAAGCAGAATGATCCCTGTCGAAGTAATCGAGCATCCGAGCATAGCAGGTTCAAGTCCATCAGTCGGGGAAATGAATTTTGTAACCACTCGATCTATGCGTAGAAGAATGAATATGGACCCAGATTCGCCAAGAAACGAAGAAGCTGAGCAAGTACCTGAAGTGGAATCGCCTGTTGAATCACCGCCAAATCCGGAACCACCGCAACAATTACTACCGCTTCCGGATTGGGGGGCAGATTGGCGGACACCCATCAGAGAATACATCCTTAATGGTACTCTCCCTACGGATAAATGGGAAGCGCGAAGTCTAAAGGCTAAAAGCGCTCGGTTTTGCATTTCAAATGATATCCTCTACAGAAGAAGCATCTCGGGTCCCGACATGATCTGTATTTTTGGCCAACAAGTTCGTACTGTAATAAAAGAAATTCATGAAGGAGTTTGCGGCAATCACTCCGGAGGTCGTTCTTTGGCCTTTAAGGTAAAAAGATATGGATATTTCTGGCCCACTTTAATTGCGGATTGCGAGGAATACGCTCGGAAGTGCGAACAGTGCCAGAAGCATGCACCTTCGATTCACCAGCCTACGGAGCTCTTGTCATCGGTTTCTTCACCTTATCCGTTTATGAAATGGTCTATGGACATTATTGGGCCTCTCCACGTCTCGACACGAGGAGTGAAATTTGTTCTGGTCTTAACCGATTATTTCTCAAAGTGGATAGAAGCAGCAGCTTATGTAAACATAACTCAGGTGCAAGTTCGTAAGTTCATTTGGCAGGATATCATTTGTAGACACGGGTTGCCGTTTGAAATCGTTACTGATAATGGACCTCAGTTCATTTCGGGGCAGTTCGAGTCTTTCTGCGAAGAATGGCAAATCAGGCTCAGTCGATCCACGCCTCGTTATCCGCAGGGTAATGGGCAAGCTGAGGCAATGAACAAAACCGTTTTGTCTACCTTGAAGAAAAAATTGAAAGCACACAAGGGAGCTTGGTTCAACGAGTTACAAAGCGTTCTCTGGGCAATTCGCACTACCCCCAGACGAGCAACCGGGGAAACGCCTTTTTCATTAGTGTATGGAATGGAAGCCGTAATTCCCGCTGAAATATTTGTGCCAAGTCCGAGAAGGATGTACAATCCACAGAACGAGGCTGCAAATAATGAACAGATGGTTGACGTGATTGATACAATCGAAGAGCGACGTGATCGTTCGTTAATTCGGATGCAAAACTACCAGAATGCCGCGGCACGATACTACAATTCGAACGTTAGAAATCGACACTTCGAT
Source organism: Arabidopsis arenosa (assembly GCA_905216605.1). NCBI lineage: Eukaryota > Viridiplantae > Streptophyta > Magnoliopsida > Brassicales > Brassicaceae > Arabidopsis > Arabidopsis arenosa. The sequence goes on from LR999451.1 coordinate 16,224,804, forward strand.
GTTGGGACATTAGTGTTACGCAAAGTTCAGCAAAATACAGCCGAAGATGGAGCAGGAAAGTTAGGCGTCAACTGGGAAGGCCCTTATCGAATCACTCAGGTAGTTCGCAATGGAGTTTATCGCCTTGAAAACATGGAAGGAAAAGCAGTCCGAAGAGCTTGGAATTCCATTCATCTGAAGAGATTCTTTATTTAAGTATTATTTTCATTATTGTAAATCGAACTACGATAGACTTGATCCCCACCTCTGGGTACGTAGGCAGCTCGAACTTCGAGTGCAGTCTCTAAAATCAATAAAATATTTACATTGATTAAACAGTTCTAATAATCAAAGCCGATATCTATCTCGCAATTCGTAAACCGAGAATATTCTCGTAATTCGCTCTTCGCAAGCCGATATCCATCTCGCAACTATTTAAGATTTCTTTCAAATCCGAGCTCAGTGCTCGGATAGATGAATCTTTATCTCTCAAATCCGAGCTCAGTGCTCGGATAGACGAGTCCTTAAAAGTATAATTACTTTAAAGAATATCTGGTTCAACACAGTTCAATTCGGATTTCGATATCCAAATCTCGTATCATAATTCTTGAAAGCCGAAAATACTTCAAATGTATTTTTGTTTTCCTAAGACTATTTTCCTTTATGAACTCCGGGTTCATATAAAATTTTCGAAAGCTTCGACATATGTTTGCAAAAAAGATTTTCGGAAAGGAAAGAGCTTAAGTTTTTAAAAAAAAATCCAAAAGGTACGGGAAGCAAAAAGCAAAAGGTTCATATTAAAAACAAGAGGGGGGCCATTTAAGCCATAACAACCCCGGAAATCAAATCAAGGACCTTTAGGCTTCAGGATCCTGCTTTGGCTTTTCCTCCAACTCCTGGTCTGTCTTGAGCTCGGACATGAGATTTTTGTTGGAGCCGAACTCATCGATGGCAAGTTCCTCCTCGGTATAAGGATCTTCGGGCGCCGATTCGGGAGGAGTGGCAACAAAGAGATGAGCAAACTCATCAGGGCGAGGTTTGAGAGCGTTCATCTTGTTGACCTTAGCTTCCGCGTCCGCTTCGTCTTTCTTCACGGATTCCAGCTCGGCATCAATGTCCGGGATTTCGCCCCTCTTAAGCTCCTCAAGAAGCTCCCGATTTGCTCTGGTCTCCGCAGCTCGGTTGCTTATTGACTTATTTTCACTCAGGGCTTTCAGGTAAGTCTCGTGTTTTGAGATCAAACCACTGTAGTGTTCTCGGAGTTTCCTTCGCTCATCCTTCCTTGCTGCTGCGAGTTCCTCGTCCCTTTTTTCCGCAACAACCTTGCACCATTCCTCACTTCGCTTGGCTTCGGCCTCCAACGAAGTAATCTTGTCACATGCCTCAAGGTACATGTTCTTTCCAGTCTTCAGTTTTACTGACAGATCCGTGTTAACCACATCAAGATGGTTACAACGAGCTTCGGCCTCCAACATCCGCTCCCGGATCTCGTTTGCTTTCGCCACAGCTTTGGCATTCTCTTCCTCCATCTCTTTCATTTGACGGATCTCCTCTTCGAGTTCGACAACTCGAGTCCTAAGACTATCAAGCTCGTTCACGGGGAAGAGCTGGCTTTCATGACAGGAAAAGGTGGTGTTGTATTCGAGCATAATCTGTCAGAATGAAAAGAAATCGTTAGTTCAAGCAAAACGAGCTGAAGTAAGAATTTAAGAAGGTACCTCTCCAAGTTTGTCGGCAAAGCGAAAGTAATTCGCCCTGTTGACTTCCTTTAGCTCGCTGAAGGCCGGGATTCTCATCCCAGCCGGAGTGAAGTTCCTCATGAAATCAGCTGGAGACTTCGGAGGAACTAATTGAAAGTTTTATAGAGAATCAACATGAATGATTCGAACTTTGCAGAAAGAATCGAAAAACAATGTAGGATTACCTGTTGGAATAGGGATTTCTTGACGACCAGACTCCCGATTCTCTGAATCTCGCGAAGGCAAGACTATGACTTGAACGGGAGGTTCGGACAGCGGAATCCCCTGAGAAATGTCTTTAGCGCCTTGGCTAGTGGTCCCGGCGTCTTCAGAAGGAGTCACATCAACACTCGTGTGAGAACGACTTTTGCGATGTAGAGGAAGAACATCTGAGTCCTCGCTCTTGCGTTTCCTCGAGGAAGTTGCAGTTGGTCCTCCATCAGAATACTCTTTTTCCCGAGATGATCGGGAAGAACGGGAATCCGAAACTCGGACTATCTCTTTACTAGAAGACTCCTTCACTCGATCTCGATGATCAGAAGTCTTCGATTCAGATGCCGGCGCAACAGAGCCGGAAGCTTTTCCTTTGCCAGATGCGGATCTGGACTTTCCCTCTTCCAAGGCCTTCACCATTCTGGCCTTATCTTCCTTCTCTCTTGCCTCCCTGACCTTTTCCCTCTCTTTTTGGAGCCTCTTCTCTTCACGGTAGGAGACTGGAGACATGTTTCTATCGATTGTGGGAGAGGTGTGAGGTGGAGAAGAGGTAATAAGGTAGGAGCGACTGTAGATACGGGAACACGAGTTCCGAATTCGTTCACAGGTGAAAAGTTCCCACGCTAGGTCACTTTGATTGCAGATCCTGATGAACTGTTCTGCAAAGGTATGGGAGACCCGTGTCTTCGGAAGTTTAACTGCAAAACAGAAAGGATTAGTTTACCGAAGAGCGAAGTCAAAAAATGAAAATATGCAATAAATCCCTAAAAACCATCTAACCAGGACGACGTGTCCAGTCCCGAACAAAAAATCCTGTATTCGGACCATAGGTGAACTCGTCAACAGGAAAGAAGAAATACGATTTCCTCCACTTTTCATCTTTTTCAGGGAAGTCTCCGAAGACCCTGAAATGACTCCTCGGGCTAAGGAAGAAGGTACCCGGAGTTCGCCCTTTCTTCATTGTGTAGAGATGAAAGACGTCGGATAGCGTAATCCGGTATCCATTCTCCTCTGCAAGAGTCTGGAGGCATAGTACAATCCGAACTACGTTCGGGCAAAGCTGAGGCAAAGCGATCCCCAGTTCGTGCATAAGTTCTACCAGAAGTCCCGGTAAAGGAAAGGAAAGACCGCACTCCGAAAAGAATATTTCGAAGGCGCAACAGTGACCAGTAGGAGGAGATTCAGGAGACTCTCTGGGCTCCGGAGCTATCAGTTTAACTTGTCGAGGGATACCGCAGCCGCCTTTCATCAAAGCTAGTTTCCTGTCATCGAGTTCCGAGGAAAAGTATTTCCCGAACTCACCTTCAATGATGAAAGATTCATTTCGGACCTTTTTACTCTTCTTCGGAGCCATAACACGAAATTGAAAGTTCTAAAGGATGAAAGAAGATCTGGCAAGAAATAAATCGAGAAACCCTCAAGAACACTTATGAAGATCTTCGCCGAAAACCCAGGAGATGAAGATCCTGACGGAGAGTATTCTTCAGAAGACGGAGGAGAACCACCGGAATTCAAAAGAGTACGGCGGAGGAACGGCAATTGACGGAAGTTTCTTCACACCTAACGGCTGAAAATCTAAAAGATCTTCAGATCTATGGCCTAAACCTAGCGGAAAGCAGATGCTAAGAGTAATCTACTCCTAAAAGTCTGATCGGATTCAAGAGTTCAAAACAAAAACGAAACTAATCGGAGAATTTAGGAGTAAGGAGAAGAAGAGTACCTTTAAATAAACGAAGGGCAGAAGTCGATCGTGGGTATTGAAGGCGAAGTACAGAACCCGAAGGGTCCAGCTTAATATATAGAACGGTTGGGCGGCAAAACGGAAACCCTAGGATCTTGAAGCGTCGCCTCGTTCCCGAGGAGAATCTCTCGTTTCGCGGGAAAAGTGAAAACCCTAGGATCTTGTAACGTCATCTCGGACACGGAGAAATCCCGGGATTGGTGGCATTTATGTCGAATTCCCTTTGTTACAAGATTTTCAATATCATAAGTATCCCGAAGTATATACTTCGGAACACTTGGGGGGCAAACTGTTGGTGTCGGATCCCGCAATTCGGATCCTGAAAGGCTAGGATCCAGGAAACGAAGTGGGCCGTCAAAGCTAGCCCATATGACAAGGTGAAAAGCCCATTTAGTTTCCAACCCAGCTTGAATGTAACGTCGGAATCTGCGAAGTAAATAGAGTGCGGGTCTCACGGAATTCGCAGATTCAAGAAGATACGAAACGGAAATAATAATAAGGGCGTGATTCGCGGCTAAATTGATGATAACGGATTTCGACAATGTAATTATAAATAGGAGACGTAGATCATTGTATTGGGGGACCGAATTCTTGAGCAATATACAGATACATACACTTCACTCTTTTGTTTTCTTTTTCTCGATTGTTATTCGAATTATCAAGGCTAGACGACCCGATACACATCTTAAAATTTGTATTGCGGATTCCGACATCCACATATCCCACCTACAAGCCAATAGCAAATCTCAATTATTAAAAAAGCAGATATTCCTTAAGAGATAATATTTTTAAAAAAATAGAGAAGAAATATAATTTACCAGATTGGGAAGAAGCCAATATTCTGGAAAGAAATCTGAAAGTGATTGTGAACGTGAAACCCAAAATTGACATGTCTCCTCTAATGATAAAGCCACTTTGACCAAAGCCTCTCTATATCTCCTTATTTTAACCATCAAAGTTTCTAACTCTCCAACTACCACAAACCCAAACTCTCCTATTTCTCTCTCTTCTCTCTTCTCTCTCACACATGAGAAACTAAGTCCTTTGTGTATCGTAATCAAGAACTTTCATCTCTCTTGTCTCTTAAGAGTAATCAAGAAGAAGATCAAGATGATGGAGACGAGACAAAACAGTGTTCAGTTCCAAAGACCAACTTTCTTACCAATGTTATGTTCAAGACCTTCCATCAAGAACGTGACCCTTCCGGCTAAATCACATCAAGAAGACTCACACCAACAAGCCGATCCTTTGTCTCCCAAAATCAGCTGCATTGGTCAGGTCAAACGTAGCAACAAGATCGTCGGCTTCCCCACCACCACTTCCACCTCCATCACCCCCGCCTCTCACCACCGTTACTTCAAGCTTAAACGTCTCTTCTCCGGCAAGAATCTGTCTTTCTCCGCTCCCACTACCACCACAACCAGAACTAGTCGAGGAAGAATCAGAAAGGACGAGTTTGGTAACAAAAAGATTGCTGTTATCGACGTTGCTGAATTGGACCCACCTTTGCCGGTGGTTAAAAAGACACACGACGGTGGCGCCGGAGATAAAGCGGCGGAGAATCTTTGGAAGAGGAGATCTGGTGGTAGTTGTCAACTCCGGAGTTTGCAGATTCAACCCAATGGAGCTCATCAGCTAAAAGTAACAACTGTTTGAGTTTGGATCAATCAAAGCTTTTTTTATTTGCTGTTATAATTTTAATTATTAATATAGTTTTGTACAAATAGAAAATTCATACTTTATGCTCTTCTTTCTTCTTCTTCGAGATGATTCATTAAATCATAATTTTTGGATGTCTTTCAATATCACCTATCATATTGTATCGTCATTTATCATATATGATTTGTTCAAGACGTTATTGCATCATTTCACCAAATTTGATGGGTTTTTTTTTCTTTGTCCAACAACAATTTTTAAGAAACGGCAAAGGAAAATGAAGAATGAAATAAAGAAAATGGAATTGAGACAGTCACCCACAAAAGAACTGGGATCTGTAATAGATTGTACTAATACATCCAGACTAATCCGCAGTTAACAAAACCAAACAAGAAATACGTGGTACTTATGTTCAAAAAAAATAAAAAAATAAATTTAACCTTTTACCACCAAAAAAAAAATGTGGTACTGTTCAGAATTTTGCATTATTGGACAAATCAAACCTAAACCGACCGGACACATGCAAAATTTTTAGTTTACTTTTTTTTTTTTTTTTTTTTCACTGAAAATGGATTATATTTAGATTAGAACTGTTTCAGAGCCTTAACAAAATAACAGATTACCATAAAGAAAGGTATACACATATACCAATCACCAAAAATTGATTTTGGAGTTTGATCAAAGGAGAGTAGAAGATGAAACCACACTTCCGATTCTTTCTTCCTCAAAAAGATGATGTAACCAACGAGGATGCCCTGAAGCAACATAAGATTGAACTCTGTCCTCCTTCACAACACTTTGAGCAATTAGCGAAGCTCCTCTGTTTGCCGGAATCTTCTCTTCCAAAACATTCCAAACTACAATCTTACCCAAAAAATGAAGTAATTCATAGACTTGATACCTAAAAGAAGGCCAAGCATTTGGTCTGTTGAATGCCGATAACAGATCTCCTGGTTCAAAAGCAAACAGAACCCTAGACATCTTGTGACTATGCAAACATTCAATAGCCCAAATGACACTTTTCAGTATCGCCTCACTTCTGTTAGTAACATCACAAAGAGCCCGCCTACTATGTAGCAACACAACCCCATGTTCATTACGCAAGACCCAAGCACTCCCAGCAAGACATTTTTTCCCCGACCAAGCAGCCCCAATGTTGCATTTAACCCAACCTGGAGGAGGCGGCTGCCATGGAGAAGAAACAGGGACATCACAAGGTACTGAACCAGATGCATTACGACCAATACTATGAGTTTCTGTGGAATTAATATGTGATTGCGCAATAGACCATTCATGCGCATCTTCCTTGATCTTTTCAAAGGATTTTGCAGGACAGAACAATGTACCCTCATAGCATAACTTGTTTCTATTTTTCCACAGTCTCCACAGGACCCAAGGCCACAACCTTCTTATTTGAGCAGGAACCAGAAAATTCTTTTGAAGCTCAAATAAGAACTGCATATTAGCAAAAATAGCACTCCTACCAAAGCCAAATTCTGGAGTTGGGACACCAGAAATAGCCCATAGCTGACGTGCCACAGAGCATGTAAAGAGTACATGATTTATGGATTCTCCTTCTTCTCCGCAAATCTGACACCTTGGATCACTTCTCATACCTCTATGAATAATCTGATCAGCTACTGGCAAAGCAGCACACAAAGCACGCCATAAGAACAGTTTAATCTTTGGAGCTGCAAGGATGGACCAAACTTTTTCCTTGAGACCATTAAGAGATGGCTGAGAGGTCGCATTTCTGATAAGATCAGATTTGTTATCCCTAAAAGCTAACCAGTAACCTGTCTTAACAGAGTATTCACCTGACTTTGAGTGCAGCCATACCCAAAAATCTTCCATGTTCACTACTGGATTCTTCTTTATGATGATCTCAACATCCACAGATAGAATAAGTCGTCGAGCACCTCCCTATTCCATCTTCTGGAATCAAAGTCAATGAGATCTTTAACTTTTAAACTCAAATTAACAGAGAAGTGTTTCATGAGAGGAGTTCTTGGACCATGATCTTGGTCAAAGAGCCAAGGATCCATCCAAACACTAAGAGAATTACCATTACCCACTTCTTTCCTTAGACCTTCCAAAAGCAGTTCTCTTCCGTGTATAATGCTCCTCCAAGCATAAGAAGGCCTGGCTCCAATTTCAGCTTCCAAGAAGTCCTCCCCATCAAAATATCTGCTCTTGAAGAATCTAGCAAAGAGGCAGTTTGGATTCTGTAATAAACGCCAAGCCTGTTTTGCTAATAAGGCTTGGTTAAAACTTTGAATATCTTTGAATCCCAAACCTCCTTGATCTTTAGCTAGGCATAGTTTCTCCCAACTAACCCAATGAGTTTTCCTTTTATGCTCAAAAGAGTCCCACCAAAAGGCTGACATTGCACTTGTCAAGTTGTCACAAGTGGTTTTTGTGAGTTTGAAACATGACATCGCATAAACCGGGAGGGCCATTGCAACCGCTTTCAAAAGAATCTCTTTTCCTCCCATAGACAAAGTCCTTGCAAACCATCCTGAGAGTCTAGCCTTTAGTCTATCCTTTATGTAATCTAAGAGCTGAATTTTAGACCCACAAAAACACTCCGGAAGACCAAGGTAAGTACTAGCTCCTCCTTCATTCAATATGCCTAGCTCAGATTTAATCCAATCTTTACAACTCTCTTCAACCTTAGCACCAAAAGTGATTGAAGATTTGTCAAAATTGATTTTTTGCCCTGTTGCATCACCATACTCCTTGAAAATGCCTTTTAAAGTTAGAATCTCCTCTTTCTCCACTTTGCACATAAAGAGGCTGTCGTCTGCAAACAATAGATGGTGTATAGCTGGACCATCCTGAGAAAACCGGATTCCACTAATGAGTCCCTGTCTCTCTGCTCTGTTCATAAGGTGAGTGAATCCTTCGGAGCACAACACAAACAAAAAAGGAGACAAAGGATCCCCTTGTCTCAACCCTCTGGAAGGAGTGATGTTCCCATAAGCCTTGTTATTGATCAAGACAGTGAAGGAGACAGAAGTAATAGCAAACATAATCCATTGAATCCATTTAGAATGAAACCCTAGTGCTTCCAGCAAAGCTCTAACATAGTTCCATTCAACTCTATCAAAGGCCTTTAACATGTTTGACTTAATAGCAATGTACTCCTTAGAAATTTCCTTATGAGTGCGCAGTCCATGAACCACCTCGTGGGCAATGAGAATGTTATCAGAGATTAAACGTTCAGCCACAAAAGCAGACTGATTAGGGGACACCTAATCAGGAAGAAAAGGTTACAGCCGCCTAATTAGAATCTTTGAAATAATCTTATAAAGAACTGAGCATAGACTGATAGGACGCAAATCCGTCATTTTGTCAGGTTTCTTCTTCTTTGGTAAGAGACATAACTGGGTGAAGTTCCACTCTCTAGGAAAAGAACCAGTGATGAAGAACTGTTGAATCTCCGAAGTTACCTGATTTCCAATGATACTCCAATACTTCTGAAAGAAAAAACCCGTGAAACCGTCGGCACCAGGAGCACTTGAACTTTTTATTGCAAAAACCGCATCTCTGATTTCAGATTTTGAAACTGAAGCAACAAGAACAGAGTTCATACCAGGTGTAACTTTGGCCTGAAAATCAGAAAACAGATCCTGGAAAGAATCATGATTCTCAGACTTAAACAGGTCAGAGAAGTAAGCAACAGCAATGGCTCCTTTAGACTCTTCATCTTTGTGCAAATTTCCATTAATATCACAAAGTTTCTCAAGATGCTGTTTCCCTCTATTGTCCTTCACAGAAGCATGGAAAAAGGAAGTATTCTTATCTCCACTATGCATCCATTTGGCTCTGCTTTTTTGACTCCAAAAGATTTCTTCCTCTAGGTTGGCTTTGCACAGATCATCTTTCAGAGAGTTCATCACGATTGTTCTCGGGAAAGTAGATGATTGTTCTAACTCCAGGGCAGCTCGCGCCTGCGTGATCTTAGTCAGAGAGTTCAAGTTATTTTCCTTTTTCCATCTACTAAGGGCAGTTCTGCATCTTTTGAGTTTCTCCATAGTCAACAGTGGAACATTCTGATGATTACCATTCCCATTCCAAGCATGTAGAATTGACTCTTTAACATTGGGCTGATTAAAGAGTCTCTTGTCAAACCTGAAGTTGCCCCTATACTCCACTCTAGTTGACGAAATCCTGATATGAACAAGACGATGATCTGAGCCTCTTTTATCCATAAAAAACTGATTAGACAAAGGAAATTGTCTAAACCAGTTTTTATTACCAAAACAACGATCAAGTTTGCTTTGAATCCATAATGTTCCTCTCTTGCCACCCCAAGTAAAGGGATTTCCTTTACTTGGTAACTCAGCCATATCACAAGTATCCAGCATCTCCTTGAAAGGTAAATTTTTAGTTTACTTTAGTAAAGCCATTCCAAATCCAATCAAAGAAAATCACATTAATTACTATACTTATGGTTTGGCTGATTTAAACGTAATCGGATGTGGTGTCAGTGCATGAGTTTGTGAGAACTGAGAACGGACAATTACGGTTCCATGCATGATTGTTTATTTGGCAGTTTCACATCCGTGATCAATTCAAATGGCTTCATTTCTACACTATAGTGAATATAGCGATGAGAGCCCTGACGTTAAACTTTGATTTCTTCAACTCTTCCTGAGACTAGTTTTTCTTCGGCTTAGCAATTTATGTTCCTGATGCATCCTTGATTTTTGGTTCTACTCACGTTTCCATGATAACTTTCTACTAGCTACAACAATCTTGAGTATTAATAGCATTATAAGATAGCAGTTTATGTGGTTTTGCTATATTTGACTTACCTTTAACTTTTTATTGCGTTTCTAAATCGAGAACCGCTATAACATTTTTGGCGAAAAATAAAGAAAAAAAGAACTGTTACAATAGTATCTTCGTGAAAATATTTGGTCGCCCGCCTCCAAATAAAAGTTGGCTCCAAAAAGTTTTAAACTAAAAATATGGGAAAACGGTTTATTTTCCCAAGAAAACTATCACATCATAGTAGATAGAGCCCAAACTATAACCTCGTGCTAAATATCCCTGAAAAAATTCTTCGCATCCTAAATCTCCCCGAATTCAAAGTTCGAAACTTATATCTCCCCAAAATCATAGTTCGTTACTACTTCCGTTGTTAGTTCTATAAGGGCATTGGTAGAGTCTCGATGAAAACCATAGTATACAAAATCATCTATAAATCTTTTAGTGAACATCAAAAAATCAAGAACGCCCTCAAAATTTTGCCAACTAGCATGATACATGCTTCAAGGCAGTATTTTCCAACATAGCCTCAGCTTACTTTATTAAGAAGAGGCAAAACTAAGTAAACAAGTATAGATGTTGTTGATTTAACATATTGGCAGAATAATTCACCTTCGGGGATGTCATGGACTGGCTCTCAAATGACTATTAGGACCAACATGATTGTGGGATCAAACTACTAATTCTTTGGCTTTACTGTATGGGTATGAAAAGCCGTTTGAACTTGAAGGTGTGACACTCACTATAACGCTAGGAACCCCCAAATATTTACAAACCATCAAAACATTTTTCAGGGACATGGCATACCCCCTTTATGAAGACACGAGGTGTAAAAAAAGCGTAGAGGGGAAAAAATTGAGCTAGCATTTAGGATATAATTACAACACGAGAAAAAACCAACGTTAAGAGAGACGGTCCTGCCTACTAGATTTGTTTACGTAATTTTTGATGGAAGACAACCTAAAAATAGAGTTAGGAGTGGGATAAAATATTGGAGAGAAAGGATAAGATCACCGGTAAGAGAAATTATGCACGAAAGGACAAAGAAAGACTTTTCCAAATTTCACAGTAGCTTTACAGTGTTAGGGTGTATGTATTATTTTGCATAAAACTTAAAGTTAATGTTCAAAATTTATATTTATGGTTAATTGGGATATATTTTCGCATAGTAGTATAACTATGATATAAATTTATCTTAGGTTCATTTGTGAGGGTAAGCAAAATCCGATTTTATTCCCAGCTCCCTGGATAATAAAACTTAGAAAATGCTTTCACATAGACTAAACGACAACAAAGTAGCATAATAACATTGCACTTGTACCCAATTTTACTAGTTTTTAATAGGCTTTTAATAAGAATTTCAAGTGATATTAGGGGTTCTGAAGATCTTTTTCAAGTATTTGTAGTTTCGAGAATCTTGGGCGAAAATGCACAAAATGCAACAAAAAGATCTTAAAGATAATGTTGCTGGTAAATTTACATGTAAACGTTTTGCACTTAATATAGACTGCCAGTGCACATGCAAACGAATTAATATTTAGAGATCGAATCCACATACACCAAAGAAATACACAGTAAACTTATGAAGATTTAAACTAAGTTAGAGCAAGAAAGAGTTATAGAAACTCTTGTGAAATTGCAGAAAAATAAATAATAAAATAAAATAAACAAATAAATATATTATATAAGAAATAGAGAATATAAACCCATCTATTGTTTGTTATGATTAGTAAGGTTCTTGAAATAAGATTTCTATTATGAATTACCCTAATGGTGTTTTAGTGATAATTCATATGAAAAGACTACATAGATTCATAAGCTTTTGGTAAGGCTTGTTCTAAGGAATCAAATCAAGCATTAAGAATAGAATCAAATAAATTCACAAAACACGATAATATCAACTTGTGGTTAGGTTGGTTAAAGAAGCTTTGCATATCTTTAATAGATCCATCAACTCAACACCACTTTTGGTGACTTGAGGAAGTAGATCATTGGTATAGGTAAATTGGCCTAATTCAACTAAGGATTAAAGAACAGTTAAAGACAAAGAACAATCAATATAAACCCTAGCAGGAGAAATACATATGAGGTGTTTATACGGTCATCTCCTTTGGAATCCCTAAGACTCTTTGATTAGACTACTCACAGATGCTCTAAGTACATGTGATCATTGTAGAAGAAGGATCAAGAGTTTAGCAAGGATTCCTCAAGGGTTTTGATAATATTAAAACAAAAGTAAACAAAGAAGAAGAAAAAAAGAAGAAAACTCTTTAGAACTAGAAAATCGTAATATTTTCATGCATCTACGTCTTGAATACATGAGGTATTTATATATATATAAAAGACGGTGTCCTAGAAGAGAAAAAAATGAAAGTTTACAAAGCCCTAACCGATCAGTTATGTAGCCAAACAGATCGGTTAAGAACACTTTCCGTATAGACAATTACAAAGTATAACCAATCGGTAAACTGGTTATAACGGCTGATCGCACCATTGGATTTCCTCGAATCTCTTGCAATGAAAGCTAACATCCATATCTATCTTGTGGTAAAAAATGAGGAAGATCTTGGAAGTCTTCCACCGGACGCAAACTTCCAACGCTTCTTTGCAGCTCTGCATCTACAAGCATCTAGAACTCTTCTTTTTCTCCATTTGGTGCATTTTGCTCCATTTATCTTCCAAAACACCTTGTTTAACTCCAGTATGTTTAACCTTATCACACTAAAAATATATCGAAAACTACATGTTCTCGACACAAAGATTCGATAATATCACTACAAAAAATATCTACATTGATAGCATATGACGATAGCTCATTTTCCGTAACTGTTATGATAGATGAATTTTATTTTTGATTACTATATAATAGCACTGAAACAATGCTAAGAAAAAAAATCACCAAATCAGAAGCGAAAATCACTTATTCCGCCAATACTTAGATGAAAAATTCACCTAAGCGCCAGAAACTTCAGATCCAAAAATTTTAAGTGTTATTTTTTTGTTTGGTAGAATTTTTTTTAAGTATTATAGTATTTAGCCCAAAGCCAAAAGAAATTTACTATCTTTTTACGACAATACACAAAAAAAAAAAAAAACAAATCCCCCAAATCGAAACCTAGGTCTCATCGACTCCGGCTCCACCGTGAGCTCATCGCCGGCGTCATTTGGCGTCCCTTCATTGTCCTTCAGTCTCCAGCTTGGTTCACGAACTCGGTCGATTCCTCTAATGCATACAACATGATAACGAACAAATTCACCAATGCTTCAATTCAAATCGTAACCGGAACCAAATCGGACTAACGTTCATAAAACGCGAGCCGATATCTCAAATGACGAAGATCTAACGGAGAGATCTCGATCTAGATGAGTACATCACCATAATCTCAGAACAAACTAAGAAGAAGAAGAAGAGATACAACTAAAAATGATTTCTCTGGTTTTGCATAATGAAGAAGAAGAGAACGACATTTCTAATATAAAGAGCTTCACCAGCTTGCTCCAATCTCGTCTTGCCACGTGTTTCTCTTAATCCCACCAATCAACTAACTACACGTGTCTTCATAGTTGTGATACCAAATTCCTATAACAAATCTCCCCTGTTTGCAGAACCTTGACCACAAGGTTCAAAGTTTGGAAATTGTCCTTGCAACAAAGAGAACTCCCATGTAGTTTCCTTCATAGTTTCATGAGTCCAGTTGATGAAAACCATTGTAGCAGCTCTGTTTGGAATATAGCTTCGTAGAGTCTCTTGTGATCAAATCTGATCCGTACAAATAATTTCAGATTTGAAATTACTTGATGTTGCATAGTCTTGTGCTTCCTCCAAGCTCTTTTAAACCATTCTTCAAATTCCCACTTGCACTTATACTTCACTCAATGTGTAGTCTCTTTATTCTCTCCGTTTGTATTTAAAACTCCATGTTTTGGGAAGTTTGCTCTGTTTCAGCCTACACCTTCCTTGATGGTCTCTATATAAAATGAAATTGTACCCTTGGCCTGAGAAACGATATTTCTGAAGCTTAGCTTTTATGCTTTGAATCACAGGAGAACCAGAGTGAATTCGATTCTGAAGTAAAACAATCTCCCGATCAATGTCGTGTATACTTGAAACTCCCATTCTTTGATCATAGAGAAGCAACAAAAAGCTAGAAGTTGCAGATTTTCCCACTAAGACCATCCAAGACCAGTGTTCACCACTCATTTCAACGCAAACCATGGTCTTGCTCTTCCAACAATGCCACACCGCAAAATAGTAAGTCGTACACCACTTGGAAGACAGCCTCTTTAAACCCTCTTCTACAGATTTATACTTGAACCACCATCGCTTCGAAAACTTTATCTTATTATTTCTCATCACTTCTTGAATGACCAAACTGTTATGTGACAACTGCTCATTCACCGTTATAATCCGGTCATACACATATTTTTCTCCATGACCTGCATCACTCACTGTTATCCCACACTTTAACCCGAGCATACATCTCACACTAACAGTCATGGACACTTTGAACATCTCATCATGTTCTCCTATATCATATCTTGTTTTAATAGCACTCCTTTGTAGAAAAGCCAATAGGACATGCTGGACATCTTCTTGCATAACATCAAGTTCTTTGAACTTGAACCACCAAGTCTTTGAAAGCCTTTTCTTTCTCAGATTTTGCAACAGTTTTGTTCTCACTGGCATTGAATGAAACACTTGGAGTGAAACACGAGCAGCACATTCAAAATCCAATTGTGACCTCACAAGTGCAGACAAATCTTCATAAACATCCAGAGATTCAATGGGAGACCTCTGGCTAAATTTCCAGTGAGAGATTGATACATGATGTTTGAGAGGCAAACACATACGATGAACCAAGCTAGGTTTCGGAACTGAATCAGTGGAATGATTCATGGCTTCATACACGTGTAGAACAAACTGCAATTTCGTAGTCTTGTTCTTCTTCCAATACACCTTTCTGCTCCAAGTGTGGAACCACCCTTGATTGTCTTGTTTCTTTATTTTTCCTTTAACAGATTTGTATTTGAACATCCAAGATTTAAACCCTTTTGTTTTCTTTTTTATTCCCAGCTTTTCTTTATATTGAGACATTTTCCCAAACACTTGGTGTGCACAACAATTTTTGGTGCTACTTAACACTTTCTGACTCCTCTCAGCATCACCATCAACCTCAAATTTCATACTAACGTACTTTTGAACCCCATCTTGCTCTAGATTCTCATTCTCATTCATCACCACATACTCTAGAGTTTCCAACGTTGAAGTTTCTTTCCTAAGTTTAATATTGCTCAAAATCACAGAATCAGAAATTGGTACCTGAAATTGTGGAATCGATTCTTCCTCCAAGAGTGCCAAATATATGTCTGCAGTTGCTTCATGACTCACGGTTCGCTGCTCAGTTTCACTCGATTCTATGGCGACCTCAGTTTCAACCAATTCTAGATTAGTAGGAGGTTGATCGTCATCACAATCTAGCATGAGAATTCCTGAATTCTTGTGACGCAAATAGTGATCTGGAGTTTCAAGTTCGTCGCAAAAGATACATAATCCTTTCCACCTTCTCTGGTCAATCTCTTCAAACGTAAGTCTTCGATAGAGCTTCTTGATGCGCAATCCCAACGATTTTGCGGCTTCATGAACCACCGCTTCAGTCAATTTCGTCAGTGACCGTGTCTCCGCCATCGATTCCGAGAATACGAATGGCTCTGATACCTTTGATAACGAACAAATTCACCAATGCTTCAATTCAAATCGTAACCGGAACCAAATCGGACTAACGTTCATAAAACGCGAGCCGATATCTCAAATGACGAAGATCTAACGGAGAGATCTCGATCTAGATGAGTACATCACCATAATCTCAGAACAAACTAAGAAGAAGAAGAAGAGATACAACTAAAAATGATTTCTCTGGTTTTGCATAATGAAGAAGAAGAGAACGACATTTCTAATATAAAGAGCTTCACCAGCTTGCTCCAATCTCGTCTTGCCACGTGTTTCTCTTAATCCCACCAATCAACTAACTACACGTGTCTTCATAGTTGTGATACCAAATTCCTATAACAAATCTCCCCTGTTTGCAGAACCTTGACCACAAGGTTCAAAGTTTGGAAATTGTCCTTGCAACAAAGAGAACTCCCATGTAGTTTCCTTCATAGTTTCATGAGTCCAGTTGATGAAAACCATTGTAGCAGCTCTGTTTGGAATATAGCTTCGTAGAGTCTCTTGTGATCAAATCTGATCCGTACAAATAATTTCAGATTTGAAATTACTTGATGTTGCATAGTCTTGTGCTTCCTCCAAGCTCTTTTAAACCATTCTTCAAATTCCCACTTGCACTTATACTTCACTCAATGTGTAGTCTCTTTATTCTCTCCGTTTGTATTTAAAACTCCATGTTTTGGGAAGTTTGCTCTGTTTCAGCCTACACCTTCCTTGATGGTCTCTATATAAAATGAAATTGTACCCTTGGCCTGAGAAACGATATTTCTGAAGCTTAGCTTTTATGCTTTGAATCACAGGAGAACCAGAGTGAATTCGATTCTGAAGTAAAACAATCTCCCGATCAATGTCGTGTATACTTGAAACTCCCATTCTTTGATCATAGAGAAGCAACAAAAAGCTAGAAGTTGCAGATTTTCCCACTAAGACCATCCAAGACCAGTGTTCACCACTCATTTCAACGCAAACCATGGTCTTGCTCTTCCAACAATGCCACACCGCAAAATAGTAAGTCGTACACCACTTGGAAGACAGCCTCTTTAAACCCTCTTCTACAGATTTATACTTGAACCACCATCGCTTCGAAAACTTTATCTTATTATTTCTCATCACTTCTTGAATGACCAAACTGTTATGTGACAACTGCTCATTCACCGTTATAATCCGGTCATACACATATTTTTCTCCATGACCTGCATCACTCACTGTTATCCCACACTTTAACCCGAGCATACATCTCACACTAACAGTCATGGACACTTTGAACATCTCATCATGTTCTCCTATATCATATCTTGTTTTAATAGCACTCCTTTGTAGAAAAGCCAATAGGACATGCTGGACATCTTCTTGCATAACATCAAGTTCTTTGAACTTGAACCACCAAGTCTTTGAAAGCCTTTTCTTTCTCAGATTTTGCAACAGTTTTGTTCTCACTGGCATTGAATGAAACACTTGGAGTGAAACACGAGCAGCACATTCAAAATCCAATTGTGACCTCACAAGTGCAGACAAATCTTCATAAACATCCAGAGATTCAATGGGAGACCTCTGGCTAAATTTCCAGTGAGAGATTGATACATGATGTTTGAGAGGCAAACACATACGATGAACCAAGCTAGGTTTCGGAACTGAATCAGTGGAATGATTCATGGCTTCATACACGTGTAGAACAAACTGCAATTTCGTAGTCTTGTTCTTCTTCCAATACACCTTTCTGCTCCAAGTGTGGAACCACCCTTGATTGTCTTGTTTCTTTATTTTTCCTTTAACAGATTTGTATTTGAACATCCAAGATTTAAACCCTTTTGTTTTCTTTTTTATTCCCAGCTTTTCTTTATATTGAGACATTTTCCCAAACACTTGGTGTGCACAACAATTTTTGGTGCTACTTAACACTTTCTGACTCCTCTCAGCATCACCATCAACCTCAAATTTCATACTAACGTACTTTTGAACCCCATCTTGCTCTAGATTCTCATTCTCATTCATCACCACATACTCTAGAGTTTCCAACGTTGAAGTTTCTTTCCTAAGTTTAATATTGCTCAAAATCACAGAATCAGAAATTGGTACCTGAAATTGTGGAATCGATTCTTCCTCCAAGAGTGCCAAATATATGTCTGCAGTTGCTTCATGACTCACGGTTCGCTGCTCAGTTTCACTCGATTCTATGGCGACCTCAGTTTCAACCAATTCTAGATTAGTAGGAGGTTGATCGTCATCACAATCTAGCATGAGAATTCCTGAATTCTTGTGACGCAAATAGTGATCTGGAGTTTCAAGTTCGTCGCAAAAGATACATAATCCTTTCCACCTTCTCTGGTCAATCTCTTCAAACGTAAGTCTTCGATAGAGCTTCTTGATGCGCAATCCCAACGATTTTGCGGCTTCATGAACCACCGCTTCAGTCAATTTCGTCAGTGACCGTGTCTCCGCCATCGATTCCGAGAATACGAATGGCTCTGATACCTTTGATAACGAACAAATTCACCAATGCTTCAATTCAAATCGTAACCGGAACCAAATCGGACTAACGTTCATAAAACGCGAGCCGATATCTCAAATGACGAAGATCTAACGGAGAGATCTCGATCTAGATGAGTACATCACCATAATCTCAGAACAAACTAAGAAGAAGAAGAAGAGATACAACTAAAAATGATTTCTCTGGTTTTGCATAATGAAGAAGAAGAGAACGACATTTCTAATATAAAGAGCTTCACCAGCTTGCTCCAATCTCGTCTTGCCACGTGTTTCTCTTAATCCCACCAATCAACTAACTACACGTGTCTTCATAGTTGTGATACCAAATTCCTATAACACAACACCAATCTGGACAAGGATCGAGACCGAGATCGGGAACGAGAACGTGACTGCAACTGGAAAAGAGATAGAGGGCGAGATCGACACTGCAATAGGGATAGAGACAGAGAGCAAGAGCGAGAGAAAGACCGTGAGCGTGGTCGTCGTGAACGATATCGTGAACCGGATCAAAGAAATAGAGATATGGATCAAGAGGAAGAGGCTAAGGCTAGGAAGAAGGTAAGGGTTGAAAAATTGGTTGAGAGAGAGAGGGAGAAAGAACTCATTTGATATGAAGGTTTATGAGAAGATTTATTTGTTTT
Organism: Arabidopsis arenosa; assembly: GCA_905216605.1. Taxonomy (NCBI): domain Eukaryota; kingdom Viridiplantae; phylum Streptophyta; class Magnoliopsida; order Brassicales; family Brassicaceae; genus Arabidopsis; species Arabidopsis arenosa. Next base: position 16,243,761 of record LR999451.1, read on the forward strand.
TTTTGCCAGATTTGTGTTAGTTTCTCTAGCTCGATGCTTAGGTTAATTGTTGCTGTAACTTGTCTTCGTTTTACGTTCTTACTGTGATAGGAAGCTTGTTGACAAGGTTGCAGAAGCTGGATTCTATGTCGTGGTTCCTGATGTCTTCCATGGAGATCCACTGTTAGTTGTTGATTGGAAATCTAAGAACAAGACAGTGACTTATCTCTTTGTTGGATAATAAATAAACCATGGTCCATTGACATGAGCTTACACATGACTTTATCTTTCCTGTTTTGTGTTTAATCTCAGCAAAATGTGGTGGAAATGGCAAAACAGAAGCTTGTTGACGCTACTGTTTTATTACATCCTTCTAGTGTGAACAAAAGATTAAAAAAGAGTGAGAGTCATCAATCTTGCTGTAAAAGATGGTAAAACACATAGAAGCTTTCTTTTGATAAACTCGAGACTAGGTACAATAATCAGTTGTGCAGTTTGTAATTGTTGTTGTTTTGCCTTTTTTATAGGTGAACTAATCTTTTGATGCTAGAGAAATGGAGTATGTGTGGTTAGTATCTTCTGTTTGTTTGATATATGGTGAGATCACATTTGTTTTGAAATTGTTTTCTAATAGTAAGTTTGATAATATGGGTTTTGTTAGTATTGCTTCGGTTATATCTTGGCACGATTAGTTTTATGAAAATATTGATGGTATTTTTGTTTGATTGCAGGTTGGAGTTTGTGGAAACAATGTCATGAATAACCAACTAACAAGTGATCTCATGTATGAGTTTCTGTTTTTTTTTTTCGTATGAATCTATAAATTATTTTATGGTTCAATATTTGTTTTGTCTTTAGTGAGGGTATTGGATAGAAAGCTTCGATTCATCTTTTGGTGAGGTAAGCTTTCATTGGATCTCAGATATTCTTAAGAAAAGCTTTCATTGGATCTTTGATATTCTTAAAAAATTTCTGATTCTAAAAATTCTTGTGTTCTCTGTGAAGTATGTTCTTCATAAGCTATAATTCAAATTCATGGTCTCTAGTTAAGTTGTGTTCTTTTTTTTTCTCAGATTCAGCTGTGGTAGGCATTGGTAAGACACTTTGCTGCTCCAAATACCTTTTCTAGCTTATCCATTCCCTGCTTTTTAGATTTTGGTTATTCATTCTATGAAGAGAACAAATGGGGATTGATATCAGTTTTTCTCTATGTAGCTGCAGAAGGAGTTTGATGAGTATGAGAAGGAAATGTCACTCGGGGAGGAGCTGCAAAAGAGATCTCAGGTTCCTTATCTTTCCTTCTTTCCTCACGCTTTTATATGTAGTCATTATCTAGTAGAAGCATTTGAAAAACTCACTTGCTTTACTTATACAAAGACAGCCAACGACAAAGAAAAGAACCAAACTGCAGAGAATATGGAGAAGGCAGTGAAGTGTGGACATCAACCTAAGTTCTTGGAGGGAGAGAAAGAGCAATCCAATGTAATTCTTCGTTTAGTCCATCTGAATTGCAGTACTTATGATGTTGTTTAAGACCTTGTTTTAACAAATGGTGTTGATTGCTATACTATGTAACTTTTGATGATCTATGGAAAGAAACATGTTTTTAATAAATTGGTTATGTAGCATATTATTAATTGGATTTCAAATTCATATAATGTATTCTAGCATAAAAATGCGCTATAAAAAATCAAAGCATTTTAATAAAGTTATGGTAGAAAGCACCTATAATAGCACGAAAAATGAGTTATTACATAATTAAAAAAAAATATAAAGTCGCTATACCAAAGCGTTTAACTAATGCTATGGTAGAATACTCTACCATAACATACGGAAAAAACGCTATCGTATGTGGGGGGTCTACCATAACAGGGGCATAAGACAGCGTTTATGAAAACGCTATTAATGACATATAATAGCTCTTTTCTCTAGCTAATAATGTAGATATTTCTTGTAGTGTATATATTCAAAAAACCTATAAAATGTGTTAAAATATCACTTAACACATAGTTTTGAAGCACCATAATTGGCATCCGATGAAGATTCTACTGTATAATAAATTAAACGTTTTTGGAGTCATTGGAAAGATAGAAGATTCACCTTTCCCCTCCAAGTAGAATCAGACCAATCTATCAAACAATTCAGAAGTGGCCAAGCTTTGAAGTTCAGTCAATTAACCAAAATATCACCACTTCATCATTTTTGCATACGAGAAGCTCTAAACCGACTTGTGAAACCCAAGATCTATAAATACATGAAGACTCACCTCTTTTCACATGATGCTTCTCAAAGTCTCTTAAAACACACTTCATAACCAGGAAACCCAAAAACAAATCCCCAATTTATTTATGTCTTACTTAGATTTTGTTTTTTGAATTCATTTAATCTATCGATGACAACACATCATTACACACCGTAAAAAAAAACCCAAAATGTGACTTGAATGAGAAAAATCTATAGTGTCTCCTACCAAACTACAACATAGTAGACAACACTGAATATTTGAGGCACATATTGAAATGTTTGGAGGATACCAAATACGAATGTGCGACAAAGATGTTTTCATGATGAACTCCTTAATTCTTACCGAGTAAAGGCTTCGAAAAACTCGTGGTCATACCTTGTTGCTACTTATACATAATATAATGATCGAGTGGGTATATTTATTTCTAACAGCTAACACACAACTAGAAATGCAACTTGTATATCTCCTATATCAACAAAATATATAGCAAAACGAAAAGATTAAAAACAAAAAGAGTATACTGCTAAAGACAAAAAAGATTCTAATACTTGCCACCAAATTTATCGTTGGTGCAATATTAAAAAAAATTATATTCAAGATTACAACAAAACAAAAGACGAAAGTAAAAGGGAGCCGGCTAAGGGCATGATGCATTGGGATGGGAACAACTAGGCGAGTGAGAACGCTTAGATCGGTAAGAGTTGTATCTAATATCAAAGACCAACCCGACACTGCCAATGACATTACACATGACATATACAATAAAGTGGCGTCATCTAATTTTGCTGCAACCATGGTCATATTCTTTCAACCTCCTAATCTCGACACAATAGATTTATTCTCTTCCATACAAGCACGAAACCACCCACAAAGATTCTTAATAAAATATATGTTATATGTCCTGACATTGTCTCTCTACTCAATTCGAGGATTTCCACGCGGAAGATTGATTCCAGGTTGCTTTGCCTAACATATCATACAACAAAGACTAAAGTAATGAAATGAAGATGCGAGATGAAGGAAATCCGAAGTGTTCTCTTCTTAATTTTTAAGGAAAAAATAAAAGCCAGCAATAAAAAACATAAGCAAAATGTTTGGATGACGTTCGGGTTGAGAAACAGCGAGAAGCTCTTGTACACTCTTGATGGAACCCATCATACTATAAGCCATACTCCCCTTGTAAGGCCAAACCCCCACCACCGGTAATCTTCCCCCGATTTCATGGACATTTCTATTAGTATGGGATACATGCTAATTCACATCATAGCTAATCGGAAAGAGGAACATGTCCTTGGAAACTCTTCCAAAGAGCGACAATATATGAGAAAATCGTTTTATAACAGATCTATAAAAAGCTTAAAGGCTAAGGAAAAAAAAAAACTAACATGAGATGTACCATAGAGCCCATATGAAAGGTCTGATCGCGACAATATAAAAATTCTTATTTATGCAATCAGAATCAAGCAAGAAGTCCTACGTATATTTTATATGGCTAAGTGTAAACAAGCTTTTTTATTAAAAAAAATGATTTGTTCGTAAGTATTAAAATTTTTCCCATATTGGTCAGCTTATATATGAATAATGCATTTGTTGATTATGGTAACTTAATGAAATCAACATATAAGAAATTTAGTTATTTATATGTAGTCAAAATATTAATGACATTTCTCAAAATTACCTTTATTAAATTTTGGTAACCTTATTACATTTATTATTCAAATCTAAGGAAATATTTTAATGTATGTTGATAGGTTTTGTCTATAAATTTGCTGTTTTGCGTTCTCATGGTCGCGAGAGAAGTTGAAGAAAAGGAGAAAGTGGTCTTATAAGTGTTGAGGTAGCATATTTGGTATATCGTTCTTTCGATAAGAGCTGATGGAAAGTGGCAACGTTGTGAATGCACAACCTGAATTATCAGGCATAAGTAAGAAATTTTGACTCTTTAATTTATTTTTATTGAAATTTTTTATGGTTATAATGTTTTGGTTTTTGTTCAGCAGTTGATAGATCCACGAGCTATATGTACGAGCAGTTATGGAAATTGTGTGCTGGACCTTTATGTGATATTCCAAAAATTGGAGAAAAAGTTTATTACTTTCCTCAAGGCCACATCGAGCTTGTGAGCTCTCTCTCTCTCTCTCTCTCTCTCTCTCTCTCTCTCTCTCTCTCTCTCTCTCTCTCTCTCTCTCTCTCTCTCTCTCTCTCTCTCTCTCTCTCTCTCTCTCTCTCTCTCTCTCTCTCTCTCTCTCTCTCTCTCTCTCTCTCTCTCTCTCTCTCTCTCTCTCTCTCTCTCTCTCTCTCTCTCTCTCTCTCTCTCTCTCTCTCTCTCTCTCTCTCTCTCTCTCTCTCTCTCTCTCTCTCTCTCTCTCTCTCTCTCTCTCTCTCTCTCTCTCTCTCTCTCTCTCTCTCTCTCTCTCTCTCTCTCATATTATGTTTTGTTTATTTCTTTCGTTTATGAAGCATTTTGATGGTTTTTTCAGGTTGAGGCATCTACAAGAGAAGAGTTAAAAGAGATAAAACCAATTTTTGATCTTCCTTCTAAGCTTCAATGTCGTGTTATCGCTATTCAGTTTAACGTATATCTCTTGATGTTTTAGCGAATACACATGAGAAATATTATCTTATTTTGATATATGAATGTATTATAAAAACTAATTATTTAATTGTTTGGTTTTAGGTGGACAAAATAGTGATGAGACTTATGCTGAGATCACTTTGATGCCAGATACAACTGTGAGTGGAAAAATAAAGAATTTATTTTTAATTTTATTTTTTTAATGAATTGTAATTTTTCTCCTATTATATCTCATTGATTTTCTGAATTGTTTTAATGTTTAGCAAGTTGAAATCCCTACTCAGAATGATAATCGTTATACGCCATTGGTTAATTCCTTTACAAAGGTTTTAACGGCCTCAGATACAAGCGCCCATGGTGGATTCTCTGTTCCGAAAAAACATGCCATTGAATGTTTCCCTCCTCTGGTATTTATGTATAGTATTTTGTTTTTATTCAATGAATTCAAATTTTAAGCTTTTCTTAGACATTTACATATTAAATTTTGCTTTAGGATATGTCTGAGCCTCTACCGGCACAAGAACTTCTTACTATAGATCTCCAAGGGAATCATTGGAGATTCAAACACAGCTACAGAGGTAATAAATCTTTTTATTCATATAAATATATGAATATTATGATTAGTAATATTCTTTTTCCATGTAGGTACACCGCCAAGACATTTGATAACAACAGGTTGGAATGCATTCACAACATCAAAAAAATTGGTTGCAGGGGATGTTATTGTATTCCTTAGGTATAATATTGTTTTTTAAATATCTTTTGGTTCTTGAGTTTTGGACTTTAATCTATTTACTTGTTGTTCCAGGGGAGAGTCTGGAGAGTTACGAGTTGGTATCAGACGAGCAGGACATCAACAAGGGAACATACCTTCATCACTAATATCAATAGATAGTATGAGACATGCAGTAATTGCTTCCGCAATGCATGCTTTTGATAACCAATGTATGTTCATGGTGGTTTACAAGCCAAGGTAATTCAAAGAACCATGAACTCACATTTATGATTCTATTGAATTATCAATAGATTAGTTTCTTCAGCATGTAGATTTGTATATTGTGTCTTTATATGTATCAGGGCAAGTCAATTTATTGTTAGTTACGACAAATTCTTAGACGCTGTGAACAATAAGTTCAATGTCGGTTCAAGATTTACAATGCGGTTTGAGGGTGATGATTTTTCTGAAAGAAGGTAACATTAGATCAACATTTTTTTTCCTCTTAAATATATCTCTAATGTCTAATATTATATATTATAAAATATTTTGTTTTATTAATTAAGATATTCTGGAACAATTATTGGAGTTAAGGATTTCTCCCCTCATTGGATCGAATCAGAATGGCGAAGCTTAGAAGTAAAATTCCCTACACATTTATAACATTATTTTAAGAGTACGTTATTTAGTGCAATAAATAACATATTATTAATTAACTCTAATTTTGCAGGTGAAGTGGGATGAATTTGCATCATTTCCAAGACCTGAAAAAGTTTCTCCATGGGAAATTGAACATTTAGCGCATTCGTCAAATGTTTTCCGATCATCTTTGCTCAAAAACAAGCGTTCCCGAGAAGTTAATGAAATCAGTATTAAAAAAGACTCTTATAATCTTCTATTAAAGGAATTAATCTTCTATTAAATGAATTAAAAATTTCTTCTGAATACCTCCTCATTATACATATTATATATAGGTTCAACATCATCACATATCTTGCTTCCTATATTGACACAAGGTCAAGAAATTGGACAACCAAGCATGTCCTACCCGATGAATGTTCTTCATAGTTATCGCGATGCAACTGAAGATGCTGAGACTCCTTCTAGGTTGCTAATGAGCTACCCTGTCCCAACAATGCCCAAACTAAATTACAATAACGATCAAATGATTACACCACTAGAAGAAAATATAACAACCAATGCAGGTGCTAGTTGTAGACTGTTTGGAGTCTCTCTTGCCACTCCTTCAGTGATCAGAGATCCCAGTGAACAACCAGACTCAAATCCGACATCAGAGATTTCTAAACTCTCTCAAGAGAAAAAGCTTGGTCTGGGTCAAACTTTAACATCTACAAGAGAGATCCAAAGCAAGCAGTTCAGTTCTACTAGAAGTTGTACCAAAGTAAGTATAAGATCAATATATTCTTACTCTTTATACATGGATTTTTTCTCATTATACCCAACTCACGCAATCTTGATATGGGACAGGTTCAAATGGAAGGTGTAACAGTAGGAAGAGCTATGGATTTAAGTGTTCTTTATGGATATGATCAGCTAATACTAGAATTGGAGAAACTCTTTGATCTCAACGGCCAGTTGCAAACCCGCAACCAATGGGAAATAGCTTTCATAGACAATGAAGGAGATAAGATGTTTGTTGGAGACGATCCATGGCCGTAAGTTTCCTTTTTCTTTATGTTCATCGAAGATTTGTTAAAATCCTAAGAGATAATATTTCATTTTGGATGTTGTGTGCATGTAGTGAATTCTGCAACATGGTGAAGAAGATTATCATATATTCAAAAGAGAAGGTCAAAAACTCAAAGTCCGGGAACAGTCTCCTAAATTGAATATATAATCAAAAAAAATATAATAAAAAAGGTATAAAATGTAACCGATGTCTTGTTCTAGTTTTTTTTTGTTTCGCTTATTTGTTGTTGCATGCGTTTGTATTATGTATCTCTATTTCCATCATCCATAAATAAAATAAAATCTTCTTGTTTTCGTGAAATTAAGCTTTCTATCTAATTCATATAATCTTCTTATCACTGCTACATTCTAAATATTTGGGTGTAGTATTTTCCCTCGTGTTTCCTCAACTACCGTGAAATTAAACATAGGTAATCACCTTTCCATGCTGCATCAACATACATCCGAGACCCACTCTCGATGCATTTGTAGACATTGCATATGGCTCGCCCTGTTCTGGCAACGCCAACACTGGTGTGCTCGTCAACATCGCCTTTAGGTTCGCGAAAACTCTCTACATACTCTGAATACCACACTAAAGGAACATCCTTCCATGTCACCTTCATCATAGCTTGAGCCATACTCGCAAAACCCTTGACAAATCGCCGATAATACTCCGCTAAGCCAAGAAAACTCCTGATCTTAGTAGCATTCCTCGGCCTTGGCCACTCTTTGATAGCTTGAATCTTCTCTTTATTAAAGACTCTCCAGCCACTGAACTAATGTGCCCCAGAAACCCAATCTCCCGATACTAGAAACTACACTTGCTCAACTTAGCGAACAGCTTCAGTTCCCGCAGCTTCTCCAGGATAACCTTCAGGTGTACCTCATGCTCCTCAGAATTCGAATACACCAGAATGTCGTCTATAAAGATTATAACGAAATCATCCATGTACTTCTCAAACGCACCATTCATCAACCTCATAAATGCTGCTAGTGTATTCATCAACCCAAACGACATCACCACAAACTCGTAGTGTCCATATCTTGTCCGGAACGCTATCTTCTAAACATTTGCCTCATCAATCGGAATATGGTGATACTTGACGCCAAATCGATCTTGGAGAACCAAGTAGCTTTTCTCAACTGATCCAACAACTCATCAATATGTGGTAGATGACACTTGTTCTCATTGTAACTCGGTTAAGTCCTCGATAGTCAATACAAAACCGAAAACTCCTATCCCTCTTCTTCACAAACAACAACGGTGCTCCCCACAATGAACTACTTGGCCGGATAAAATCCTTATCCAGTAATTCCTCCAACTACTTCTTCAGCTCTGCCATCTCTACTGGAAGCCATTATGTAGGGTGCCTTGAATATTAACATCATCCCCGGTTCCAACTCAACCGTGAAAGGATCTGACCGTGACGGCGATAACCTATGCAACGACTGAAACACATCCTCGAACTCCTGAACGACCCAAATATCACGATTGTCGCTAGATAGGCCTCAGAACCTCTCTTGATCATATTCTCTGCCTGCACGACCGAGATCACGAGACTCCTGAAAGTTGGCATTCACCACCCTATAGATCAACTTTCCCTTCTCCCTCCCAACACGACACGCCTTCGGTGGCAATCCATATATACCCTATAATATCCAAGCCAATCCATGCCTAAGATGACGTCATTGCAGCTCCACTTCACAAATGATCAAATCTGTTGGCATAGATTTCCCCGCTACCTGTATATGCATCCAAGTTTCTAGCTCGTCCCTGAACAGCCTGAAACATCCTCTGTTTTGATCCGAGCTGTTTTTGTTTTGGAAAAAAAACATCATAATTAATATCCCCATAAATATTTAATTAAATTCACCAATTAACCAAATAATAAACCAACAAAACAACTCCAATTATCACGAATGAATAACCCCACAAAACTAGAAATAACCAGCAATCCTATAGTTTCTAAACAAGGTTCCAATAACCATAACATAAAAGACACAACCACAACGAGTTCTTAGATCTCCTTGCCATGATTCCACGTCACACCTTATCTTTACATGCACCATAAATAAAGAGATGCATAAGTATTATCACAAATACTTAGTAAGGAGATCCTCCCAACAACAGGCTATACACACAAGCAAGATAGAAAATCAAGACAGACAACAGTAACTAATTAACACTTCAAACCAGACAATTTCAGGAAGCTAATTGCTCCTACCCAGACTTGGTATCAATCGTCACCTTTACACACGAGTTGTGTCGACCGACACCCACCTGGTGTCGATCGACACTGACGCCGTAGGAAGTCTGAAGTCGATCCTCGCCTCTCTCACGCTTTGCTCCTGTGTACCACTTCGACCTCACAAGAACCCAAGGCACAATACAAGCATTACACGACCAGAAACACAACAATCAGCCCTATTCTATCCCAATCAACCTATAACACTTTTAAACAAAGCATCAAAAGTTCTCAACTTGCTTAGATAAGCCATGGTCACGCACTCACCTTGATTTAGGGACTGATCTAAGATAAGGAACAACAAAATCCAACACCACAACAACCTCCTCATGCCCAACAGCCACTGCTCTGCTTCTCCTCCTCTTGCTAAAACCATCAACACGATTAAACTCACTCAAACCCCTCCCCTTTTCTCTCTGATCAACACAAAACCAACTCTCTCTTTTCTCTCTTCTCTGGAAGCGACAAAGCACCCAAATTAGAGAAAAAGAGGTTGGGTCATGTTTTTATAGCACGTTTAGGGTTTTCCTCTAATTTGCATTAAAACCGGTTTGCAATTAAGAAATTTAATCCGAGCGTCCAAAAATTGATGGTGTCAAGCGACACCCTCCCTTAGTGTCGATCGACACCCATCATTTTGAGTTCGGGATGTTACATTGTACCTCCCAAATTTCCTGATCATAGTGAAATCTGCTGGGACAGAAAGTGGGCGTAGCTCTCATATGGAGAGTACACCACTATGAGTCTCATGTTTTGTTTGCTTATGTTTTATTCGTATTCTTGAGGGTGTGGAATATAAATCTAGTTCATAACAATCAAGTTTAAGAGAAAGACAGAGAGTGTCGTAGCCCTAGTTCATCTCATGCTAGCCAAAGCTGTCGTTCTTTATCTCGTGCCACAATGCGGCATCCTAGTCCCACATGTGTGTACGAGTTCAGCCTAAGAGAGAAGAGAGAATTCGAGAGTGAGGGAAGGAGGAATCGAAGAGAGAGAAGAGAATAAGGCCGAGAGGAGGAAGGTACCTATCGGAGGGGGAGAAGAAAAGAAGAGGTATACGAGGAGGGAAGAAAAGTGATCCACGAGGAGGAACGAAAGAAGAAGAGAAAATAAGAGAAAATTACCCGTATGAGGTGGAGAGAACCCATGGGGAAGCTGCCACATGTGCATGAGCTGTTCGCGCAAGGGAAGCTGGACATGGAGGATTAATCACGCTCAGATGATGAGGAGCAACCTCGAGCACTTGCAACCCCTATCTTGTTCACCATGTCAAGGCCATGTTAGGACGTGATCTGGAATTCTTATACATTGGTATATTTTTGTAGTGAGGAAATTTTTCGATTAATGAAACATCATTGATCGAGAAGTAAAATTTCAATAAATTATGTGAGGTGATAAAAGTTTATTTTGCGCTATTAGTAGTAAGTTCAATGTCAACATAAAATCAAAATTAGATCTAATCTGTCGGAGATTTTTCTATATTGGTTATAACTATTCAATCTAAAAAAAATTCTAAACAATTTGCCTCTTGAAGATGGGAGGGAATTTAGTTCGAATTTATTTTAATACCAAAACTCGAGAAGAAGAACCAGTTTAAAATCGACCATCGTTTGGACGAACAAAAACTTACCCCTTAGAAAGGTCTCAAAGAATTGAAAATGCCGGCCATTCGGTTGGGAAGCCACCATCTTCACCAATCTGAATAGACTGTCAAAAAGCTACATTTTAGTTGTCGGCACCAATCATCTACACTTTATCGTCCAGAGAAAAGCTTACACTTCTGTATGTAATAGAGTGCGACTTCTACGGAGGTTGCAGCTCCCATAGTGGTGACTCTCCATTGATGATGTACAGAACGACCCTATTCTAAAAACTTATCCCTTCAATTTCCATGATACACCCACAAAACAACGATATCCGGAGTAAATAATAATATCATGTAAGATATTCGTCACTCAAAACCGATTTTCCAAATCAAATGAACTATAGTTTTCAGTACTGAACTTATGCTATCAGCCTAATCATGCATTTATTAACCTGAACAAACTAAAAATTTAAATTTATGAACATTAGCAGATTTCAACACCTCTCTAAACAATGTTACTTACCCGCTTAACAATTGGGGCTAAAATTAAAAATTAGGTTTTTGTAATAGTAAGATTCTTTTGTCTAGTAGAATTTGTACTACTTTTTTTTATGTTATTAGAGGCAATTGGTAAATCCAATTACTATTGATCCTCGTAAATAAACCAAACGAAACCAACACTAAATCCAAAACTGGGCCCACATCAATAATAATTTTGTATATAAATAATTATATAATAATTTGACACAAGAATACTAATAAAGCTTTTTTTTTTATTATCTTAAAGATCCAATTGGAGACGACGATCATATATCATCGAGCGATGGATCTTGGCAGAAATGTGGGCGATTTTCGGACCCGGATTCTCCGGCGCCGTTTTCGGAACCGGGTGGTGGTTTGGGTTGACGCCGTCGTGTGCAGTTCCCATCCAAGTTCCTTTCGTCCATACCTTCCCGGTAATATACATCCATCGAAAATTGCCTCTCGTCAATTTAGGGTTTTCAGAAAATTTGATTTTGGGTTTTCGCAGGCATATTCGCATCTCTCGGAGCTTTGATGTTCAATTGCGTCAGAAAAGAGGACATTGATTACTCTCCTTATGACGAAGGCGAATGGAGGTAAGTTTTCGAATTGATTGATCAATTTGAATTTAGAATCAAAACTCAGTTCTTTAACCTAAAAGCTTGGTTACTTTTTGTTTTTTATATGTTATTCTGTGGAAACTAGGAGATAGTTGAGATAAGTGTTCAATTTTAGCTGTGATTTGTGACTGATCCATTTAGTTTGAAAGTATTGATATATCTTAAGAGCTTGGTTAGAAGCTAGTTGATATATCTTGTGTGTTGCAACCTATTTTCTGAAATAAGTTTTCGCGGAGGTTTGCGGCTGGTTTCAGCTGTTCTTGATTTGTGTTTTTATGTATTTTGATTGTTGACTGCAGATTGAAGCTATGGCTTTTCATAGCGTATGTCGTAGCATTTGTTTCCTTAGCTGCTTCTGTTGGCTTGCTGATTCAAGATTCGGTTGTGAAGACTGGTCCTTCGACTTGGACTGGTGTGGCTGGAGTTTTCAATGCGTGTTTGTATTGATAAGGTAAAGGCGTTTTTACACTTTCTATGTTTATCTAATACTTCTGGCTTCTCTTCTGGTTGTGCATTTCTTTGAAGCACCACAAAACACTGCTTTTGATTTGGGAAAATGTGACTGAGAAGATTGAACTCAACCAACTTTAGAAAATCTACCTAAACTTGTATAATCGGATCATGATATTTAGTGATTCTTACGTTATTAGTCCTCTGAATTCTAACAGTTCCATACTTAAGTAAATGGGCTGCCTTTTTCATGCATCTCAACTAAAACTAGCCTTTGGGTATCATCTTTAATAATCAAAATTGTTTTTGTACTGTTAACAATAAATTCAAAGTAAACATTTGTTAATTAGCATTAAGATTAGTTAACAGATTAGTTTTTTCTCAGCTAGTAGTAGCATAAGACTATGGGTATAGCTAGCTTTTGTATGGCACAGTCAAACCTGGCAAATGTGATTTGCATTTGCAATGACACAGTAAAGCATCCTAACCTTTTTCTTTTAATTCAATCTTGTGTATATCTCTTGGGCACTGACCACAATTGTTTTGACCAGTGGGCTTATGTATTGGACATCGCACTCAGAGTAAGTAGACGCACAGACTCATACTTCATCTCCGACTCAGATACATGATGTGACAACTTACAAGTTCCTCTCTTTTCTCTACTCTGTAAATTCCTGTGTCTTGTCTGGTCAGCTTGGCGTGTGTGTGAGATTCCTCTGTTGCATCAGTGGGTGTGTTGTGAAAACTTGTGGTAAATGTTAATGAAAATACACCGTTATTACAAGAATGTATTGGACTACAAATCATTCCATCGTCCAAAGCGAACACAAATAGGCAAACGCCTTCAATTCAGTCGCATAGTTAGATTATGTGTTACACCATTTCCAAGCCAAATTCATTTGGTTGGTTATCTAGAAAAGAAAACTCAGAATCATGTGATCAGCAAGAAGAGGGTATATGCTCAATAAGATAAAGGAAGTTAGAAAAGAAAACCATAAGCCTCAAAAAGAAGACAAGAGAAGAAAGAGACCTCAGTTAGATGTTGGAAAGGAAAACCAAAATGGGCACTATTATCATCAGCGTTGCAGACCAAAGAATAGCCAAAGTATAAAGCTGTGAGAGATATGTTAAAGATGTTAAACAATATGCCAGACAGCGGAATCCTTACCAAACAAAATATACATGAGTTCTTGCGTATAGTCACAATGTGCAAGTATTTTCGATAAAGATCCCAATACAATATGAATAGTTAAGAGATATTTTCAAGTATCACAAACTATATTTGGTCCTCAAAGCGGTGTTATATAGTATATATATGCTCTAAAAAGCTTGAATTTGGTTGAAAAGGTTCACACTTAGGCATGGTCAAATTTACGTAGATCCTCTTTTGTTTTGGTAATCTGCTACGAGTATTCTTCAAGATTCGAGGTCGAATCTTCTTTCAATGGGAAGTCTTGATGCAGAACATCAAATCGTGATGGTTGCTGCTTTACACAGGTTTGTGTCTGAGTCTTTGTGTTGGCTTTATCTAATGATTTGTGTTGATGAAAAACTCTTTTGCAAATTATATATTCTCCTGGGAGAATTAACTGTAAGAGCCAACTCGCTTGCTCATCAAACATTAGAGACAAGAAAACAGACAAAAAGAGGAACATGTGTATGAGAGCTGAGCCATTTTTTTCAGACCAAAGAAAGATCTACAAAGTCTGAAGAGGGCAGGACACTCATATGGCAACTCAAAGCCTCATCAGCTTTATTTGCACTATTTGCAAATTATCAAAACAAACAAACAAAAACCCTCCCTGCCTTTCTCCTCTCCCATTGCCAAAGTAGTAGCTAAGCTTTTCTCAGGAACAAAAATACCAAAAGAAGAAAAATATAAAAAGAAATTAGAAACTATCTTTCCAAAAACCAGTACTTTCTTCAGTTTTGTAAAGTTGGGTTCAGGAGTCTTAAACTACATCCTCTCTTGCTTCATGTATCATGGACAGATTCTGCGGAAATGACGGCCTCAGCTCCTTGTACTGTTTAAACAAAACAAAGAACATAACCATTGTTAATTTTTCTTGAGTTATAATATGAGAGAGAGAGAGAGAGACTGGGACTGTTATGTCGTTTTACCTGTTCATAAAAGGATTTTATCTCCTCCTCTGTGAGAGCTTCATCTTCACCATTGTTTTCATCCCAGCCGAGCGATCTAAGGAACTCTGCCTCTTCCTCATCTGGAGTGTCAGTTGCTTCAAAGCCACTAGTGTGAGAACCTACCTGGACCCTTTCAGTCACTTCGAGCCCACTTGTTGCCTGTGGACTCGAAGGGTCACTAGCTATAAGATCCTTAGAGCTGTTGACTTTTCGCTCAACAGAAGAAGAGACACTGGTTGAAGAGTTAACGGGATCAGTGGAGATGCTTGTTGATGTAGTTTTTTTCTGCTTCAGAGCACTGTAAAATGCACTCCTGCTCTGAGTTTGAGCAGCGGAAGATTTCTTTTCGACAGTTTGGCCAGATATCATGGAGAAGGTACTAGCTCCCTTGAGCTCCTTTGGGCTGTTTGTACTTCTCACAGGAGCAGATTGTGTTGATAGAGCATTGGAGATCAGCTGGCTAGAGGCGGCTCGAGTGTTTGTATTAGCACTAGGGCTTCCAGATTCTTTAACAGCACTGACACCATTTTCCCTAGCCGGTTTGAGAACTAACAGCTTCTTCTCAGGTTTGATTTGACCACTCGGATTAGACTGGAAATTACCAAGTAGGACAGAGGGCTGTTGTTGGGCATTTCTTGAGGGAGCAAGACAAGTTTCACCAGTTCGAACCACTTGCTTAGTCTTGGATTTATCAGAAGAATTCAGACTCTGACAAATCAAATAAAACAGATATTGATTGTAGCACAAGATGAATGAGGAATGATATAACTGACTAAGGTAAATACTTACCGAGCACTTTGGTGCTGAAGGCACAACCGGTATCAATTGCCTTGACTGCTTGATTGCCAAGTCCTCGAGTCGTTGTGTCTTCACCGATCCCTGAAAAAGATGGTCATAATCTTAGAAAAGCAGAGAAGTAAGTGTACAACAAAGTTATGCCAAGATGATGCAAACCATACTTGGGGAGGGGTGTGAGTTCTTGCTGGAGCCTGCACCAATGCTTCAGCCATGTTAAGACCACTTGGTCCAGTTAAAGCTCCCGTGCTAACAGCATTAGCTTTTGGAGACGTTAATGACCCAGTACAAGCCTTCTCGATGACATTGGGAACCTCTGCCAGAGCAGATGTCCAACCTTCCCCACCAATCAAAGCTGAGTTACCAACTGGCAAGTTCTGAACAGCTGAACTTATACCAGGAGATGAGACTCGTACAACATCTTGCCCATTTTGCTTCTCTTCAGCTCCAAGAGAAGGAAAATCCTTATCAAACCCAGTTCTCTGAAAGCTATTCCCAATGCTAGGTCCAGAGAGTACTCCGTTTCCGTTGTAACTATTACTACTGCCACCATTTTTCAAGCCCACTGTTAATCCTCGAGACAGGTGGTCTCCCTGTTTCCTTGTTACCATTGAATGTGATCGTCTCAATGGATCGGGGTCCCTACCAGTCAAGATAGTTCTAAGAGGGATAGAGGTGTCAAGGTCCCATGGATCCACATAGCTTACCCTATCCTTGTCCCTGCTGCGGTCCTTATCCCTTTGACTCCTATTAAAGTTGAAACTACTATATGCATGCTTTGCAGAACCATTACTAGCGCCCCTCCTTGAATTAGTAGAAGAAGATCGATCCAGAAAAGGAGAATGAATTGAATCAACGTCACTTTTGCTCCTAGAGTTCCTATTCCTGCTATTATGTTGTAAAGATGCAGAATCTAAACAAAGAAAACAAGATAGGATACAGTTAAAATCATGAAATTCTGATCAATGAAATGCTCTATGACTCGAACATACCTGAATGAGAAGAAGATGATACAAGGAGGTGGTTTGAACTCCCACCACCAGAAGCATGCCCTGAACTTCTCAACCATTCCGGAGCTAAAGAGTGTTCACCTTTGTCCATTAGGAAAGCTGTACCTCATCAGATACAAGAAAGAACACACACTTCCTCTGACCTTCTTCACCCCCCAACAACAATAGAGAAAGCTCCTCTGACAAAAGTTCTAACCTATCCTAGCTTTCTCTAGCATCTAAAAAATCTACCACAGTGAACGCCGGGCGACGAATCCTAATCCGAATCCGAATCCAATCCCTAGGCTTCTTTAAACACTAATGCAATCTTGCACAAATCCAAATGGGTTGTTCCAACTCTCAAAATCTCGTGAACGCACCAAGATAACAAAACCTTCTACACTTCCATCCCTCAGACAGATGGCTTAGAAGAGCAATTTAGCTTCACACTAGAGAACACTCATCTTTAAGAACACACACATCAAAGGGACAAACCCCAAACACCTCTATTCAATGCCACAGCCACAATTCAAGTGATGAAACCCTAACACCTACACATATAATCTCTCAACCACTAATCACCAGTGCCAATATTAATCAGCCTAAGGCTATATCTAGGGTTCCAGAAACCAACAAACTCCGCTCAAAGCAACAATCAGAAAAAATTCCCCAACACCAGAAACGACGAAGGGTATGATGTAATAGAGATAGAGAACACACCAAAAACCCTAACCCAGAAAGAGATTGTTGCGTCTCGTAGATTCAATCGCTCAATCGAAAGAAATGGCCTTTTAATTTCTTTTTAACCCACAACGAGAGAAAACGACAAGCTTTGCAAAACGCGATACAAGGAGAAGGATGGATAAGAAGAAGGAAACTTGTACAAGAAATATTGGAATCAGATGAAATTAGGGTTTTTGCGAGTGGTTGTCGAAGAAGAAGAAGAAAGGAGGCGAGAAAATTTTGTTAAATTGGTTTTTCTCTTCTGTGTCAATTTTTTGGGAACGAAACGTATGAAGAAACAATGAGCCTTTTCCTCTCCTTAGAACAATAATCAAAATATATTTAATGTTTTTTTTTTTTTTTAATTTCGGTATTTTGTTTTTATTTGTTTAATCTAATTTGAATATTTAGTTAAAATTCAGGTACGTAGGTGTATAATATAGGCCCAACTAATGATCCTAGATGGGCCCATAAACCTTTTTCTTTGTATTGTTCACTCAACGTGTTTTATCCTACTGTATAACGGAATTGGTTGTGTAAAACCTTACATTCTAAAGAGAATGAGTTTTCACAAATTTAATGCAAGTAACGAACCATTTTAATGTAAGTAACGAATTCTATAATTTAATTTTATATCCTCCATATATTAAAAGAAAGTCATTGATGTTTTTTAATATATCCAACCCAAAATTATTTATAAATTTTTAATATAATTTCATTTTATATGCATTTCAATACAAAATATTCTATCATCTACTATAAAACTGAAAATATGTATCTCTAATCTTATGAATAACTTAAATGCAATTTTATTTGTATAATATAAATCATTAGAATATAATATAATCATTAGAATATTTGAAATCTAATTTGTAAGTTTATTTATGGGCTAAAATGTTATGGTATTACATAGTATTTATGTTGCATTGTTTCAAAATTGAAATATTTAACGCACTTTTAGTCAAGTGGTTAACTCCATTTGACTCCGCCTTCCCACCAGAGTTCGACTCCACTAAGTCGCGTTACCCCGCGTAGTAGGGATTGGCTATGGATCGGGCCTTGTCGATCCAAAGATGTCAAAAAAAAAAAAAAAAAAAAAAAAAAAAAAAACGCACCTATAAAATATATCGGGATTAAATGATACAAACTTTGAGTCTTTTTTTAATCTTTCTATTTATAAAATATTAATCATTCTAATTTTTTATAACAAACCCCAACTTGAATTCTTAGTTTTGCAACCAACAAAATTGTTTTGGAAAAACAATTAAAACAGATAGAATTAAACTCAGTAGTTTGCTTGATTTCCGAGTTGTGTTAAAAACATATTATAAACCCAAACATAAACCTCTAAGCTCGGAATTTTCAAACTTAGGGGGTGTTATTGGTTTATTCATTTGTAAATCCATATAGAATTTGAAAATTTCTATTAATTATGAAATCAAGATATGTGGATTTTGAAATAACATGTGTTTACCCATGGATTTGAATCCTTCTATTTTTCTCTTTCAATTCCATTCAAATCCATTTAAAACATAATTTGGATTCTCAAATCCAAAAACAAATGACTAAACGAATAACATAGGATTTTAACTAGTATTTATAAATCATAGAACCAATAACACATGATTTTAATTAGGATTTTAAAATCAATGATTGAATAACAAATGATTTTTGTTTGGATTTCTAATTCCTTATAAATCCATGAACCAATAACCCCTCCTTAGATTATATTTATTGGAGGCTACCATCTTCGCTAGATGGGAGGGAGAAAACCTACTGTTATGCTTGGATCTTGTGGTTCATATATGGAAAGATAGGAATAAAAAGGTATTCAAGGGATTACAATCTGATCCCACAGATATATTAAATCACGCTTTGAGTGAAAAATTATTGTGGGAAGAAAATCAGTTGGAACCGATCGAAACTAGCTCTATTACGGGAAAATTGGATAGCCCAGTTCAGTAAATAAGATGTCGGATTGATGGCTCTTGGAAAAATTTGGATCCAACTATGGGTATAGGATGGTAGTGTTTTCAAGGAACTGAACAAACGATACTGCTCAATGCAAAGTGCCTTCGGAGATGTCCCTTCCCCCTACATTCAGAGATGGAAGCTTTAATTTGGGCTATGAAGAATATTCTTTCAAGAAAGATCGATTGTCAGGCGTTTGAAACAGATTATTTGGAGTTAGTCTCGATGATACAGTCACCTGATGAATGGCCCGCTTTCTCCAATCAGGTTGATGAGTTTGGTTTACTCCGTGTCTATTTCTCATACTTCTCGCTTTCTCTTATTTCTTGTTTATGTAATGTTAAAGTGGACTGTTTAGCCCGCTCTTCTAGACTCTTATTTTCTGAAGTTTCTTTTGTAGACTCTTCTCCTCCTAATTGGGCAACCAATCTAGGAGTTACTTATTAATTAATGTGTGGTTGACAAAAAAAAAACCCAAACAACACTGTATACTCTTTAAACATAATTGATATAAGCCTCGATGAGTGAAGCTTCTAGATCGGCCAAGAACAGTTCGTAGAAGGCTGAAAGCTCTCTCTACTGATATGTCTATAATTTGCATGATTTAAGCATTCATTCTTCATCACTTTGTCATTGTTTCAATCACATTTCATCTCATCAGTAGTCGTTTTAGTGTGTTTTGCATACTTAGGACGGTTTTGCATTAAAATTGCATGTGCATTGCATATTTGGTTGTTTTCAGGTACTTTGGATGCTTTTGGAGTTCAAACAGAGGAGAAACAGAACAGAAATGCAGAACGCTCAATCACGCCTTCAGCCAAAGCACTCGATCGCAACCTTGGAGCCCTGACAGAGCAAAACCACTCGATCACAACCCCAGAAACTGTCATGAAAGGCAAAACCACTCAATCACAACCCCGGAGCAATTTCAGAAGAAACCACTCGATCGCAAGATCGAGCAGAAGCTGTCATAGAGGACATACCACTCGATCACAACCCCGGAGAAGCCAGAAGCTTAGTTTCACTCGATCGCAAGCCCGGAGGGATCACCTACTCTACACCACTCGATCACCACCTCACGTCATCTACTCGATCGCACCACTCGATCGCAGGGTCGCTGGACCATTCCATCTCATCTTCACTACAGACCACTCGATCGCAAGACGGAGTTCCCGAAGCCCAGTTTGATCAGTTTCACTCGATCACAGGGAAGCCCATTTCAGCCCATCAGATGCTCGATCGCAGAGTCTCGTTGTGAAGACCACTATCCCGAACTTTCCTTATTTAACTTTTCTCGCTTATATAAGCAGCCTCTAAGGGTTTTCCCTAGGGCATCCAGTTTTTATTTTCAGTTTTTACCTAGACTTGTTTTGATAGCCGCATTGTGTTCTTCCTGCGACTTTGTATTCGCTTTCAAGTATTTTATAATTCAGTTTTCGTTTCAGTCTTTATCATTTCCTGTTATCATGTTTTCAATCGTTTCATTGCTATTGTTTTTGATTATGTCTGAGTAGTGAATTGTATTTCTGAGGATGGGATAGAGTAGTCGTGGTTGCCTTAGTCGCTTTAGATGGTTGAGTTTAGATTGTTTGAATCCCTTCTGGATTAGTTGCGCTTATTGCTTGTTCCTTTCTGATCAACTGGAAAATGAATCCAGACATTCCCGCACCCAAAAGGTGTTTGATGGAATGTCTGATCTACTAATTCCAGAGATACTCGTCTCTATCCCAAGGTATTGGCCGTTTAGAGCGGGTATTGGCTTTAACAAGTTGATTCGATATTGCCTGCTTAGTTAGAGATCGCTAATGGTGATTAGGTCTGTGTCTAGCTCTGCTTGAGAATTTCTATCACGGTGGTGAATTGATTTGCTTTTGAACTTGTTGTCAAGGGATAGCTTCTGTGAAGTTTTGTCAACCGTCTAAATAGATTAAGGAGACCATGCTATTCGATTACCCTATCCTTAGGAATCTCTCATCCATTTGATTGCCTGTTATCTTACTTGCTTTGTTATTCTACTGCCTGCTATTGCTAGTTTGCATTCCAGTTTCATTTCATTTCTGTTATTTCGCATTAGGACTGTTAGAAAACCACAACTCTCTGCTTGGCTTGACTTAGCAAATTCTGATCATATCTCATCTGTTTGCATCACACTAGATTGGATTGACAACCTAAAATACTACAACGACATGATAGTGCTTTAGGATAATTGATCAAAAAAACCTATTATCAATTTGGCGCCGTTGCCAGTTTAGTGTTTGTTTGCTATATTTGAGATCATTAGAATCGTTAAGATCAAGTTCGTTTTTGTTACACAAGATACTGACATTGTGTTTTTCTGTCTATGTTTCAGGTACTCACAGCAACCAGCTTTACAGACTCATCTCTGATTGGTCTGCTAAAGCCTTGCTGTTACCTGTTATATGCATACACGGTCAAGAGGAAATCAGAATCTCCTTTTCAACGATAACATCGACCGTATCGCTCGCCAACTAAGAGAACAGACAGCAACAGACACAATGGCTGACATTGTAGATGACCAAGACCAACCCAACAACATTGGTGCTGGTGACTTCCAACACAATCACAACCAGCGTCATGGAATTGTTCCTCCACCAGTCCAGAACAACAACTTTGAGATCAAGAGCGGTCTCATTGCAATGGTTCAGGGGAACAAATTTCACGGCTTGCCAATGGAGGATCCGCTTGATCATCTTGACGAGTTTGAAAGGCTCTGTGGCCTTACTAAAATCAATGGAGTAAGTGAAGATGGTTTCAAGCTTCGCTTGTTTCCATTCTCACTTGGAGACAAAGCCCATCTGTGGGAAAAGACGCTACCCCAGGGTTCAATCATGACCTGGGATGACTGCAAAAAAGCCTTCTTGGCTAAATTCTTCTCCAACTCCAGAACAGCAAGACTCCGGAATGAGATATCCGGATTCACTCAGAAGAATGCTGAAACCTTCTGTGAAGCATGGGAGCGCTTCAAAGGTTATCAGACCAAATGCCCTCATCACGGCTTTGGAAAAGCTTCTCTTCTCAGCACACTCTACAGAGGCGTCCTTCCCAAGATAAGGATGCTGCTTGACACCGCTTCCAATGGGAACTTCCTCAACAAAGACGTTGGTGAAGGATGGGAGCTCGTTGAAAACCTAGCTCAGTCGGATGGTAATTACAACGAGGATTATGACAGAAGCATCCGCACCAGTACTGACACTGATGACAAGCACCGCAAAGAGATGAAAGCTCTCAATGACAAGCTTGACAAGCTCCTGCAAGTGCAACAGACGCATGTTCACTTCATCTCTGAAGATGAACAATTCCAAGTCCAAGAGGGGGAGAATGATCAGCCTGCTGAAATCAGTTACATTCAGAACCAAGGTGGCTACAACAAGGGTTACAACAACTACAGACCAAACCCGAATCTGTCATACAGAAGCACCAACGTTGC
The DNA here is from genome assembly GCA_905216605.1 of Arabidopsis arenosa. Classification (NCBI taxonomy): domain Eukaryota; kingdom Viridiplantae; phylum Streptophyta; class Magnoliopsida; order Brassicales; family Brassicaceae; genus Arabidopsis; species Arabidopsis arenosa. The sequence goes on from LR999451.1 coordinate 16,266,455, forward strand.
CAACCCTCAAGACCAAGTTTATCCTTCTCAACAGCAGCAACAACAACCCAAACCGTTTGTTCCATACAACCAAGGTCAAGGGTTCGTTCCAAAGCAACAGTTCCAGGGAGGATATCAACAACAGCAACCACCACCCGGTTTCCCATCACAGCAACATCAAACACCTTCGCCTCCGGATTCTGATATAAAGAACATGGTCCAACAGATACTTCAAGGGCAAGCCACAGGAGCGATGGAAATTGCAAAAAAGTTGGCTGAATTAAACAACAAAGTCGACCGCAATTTCAATGACCTCAACAGCAAGTTTGAATCATTGAGTACTAGACTGCGCTATCTGGAAGGCAATCCTATTTCAACTTCCATTTCCAACAACCCAGGCCAACTTCCAGGGAAAGCAATCCAGAACCCAAAGGAGTATGCCACTGCTCATGCTATCACTATCTGCCATGATCGAGAGCTGCCAACTCGACATGCCAGTACCTCAATCACTGAGGACAGTGAAGTTCGAGATTCAGCTGAAAAGGCAACAGAGAAGCCTATACTCAATCCATCTACTCGATCACCTCCTGCAGCATCTCAATTTCTTGAAAAACCAGCTGCTGCAATGACCAAGGATACAGTCGTTGTGCCACCTCCCAAGAAATTGGGAGATCCTGGTTCGTTTACCTTACCTTGCTCTATAGGTCCTTTAGCCTTCAATAACTGCCTATGTGATCTAGGTGGTTTTATAAGTCTCATGCCTCTCTCCGTGGCCAAGAGACTAGGTTTCAGCGAGTACAAATCTTTCAACAAGTCCTTGATCCTGGCTGATGGGTCTGTTAGACTACCTCATGGGATATTAGAAGATCTGCCTATTAAGATTGGAAATGTTGAAATCCCCACAGACTTCATAGTGCTCGAAATGGATGAAGATCCAATAAATCCCTTAATCTTAGGGAGGCCTTTCCTAGCTACAGCCGGAGCAGTCATAGATGTCAAGAAGGGGAAGATTGATCTTAATCTTGGAAAAGATTTCAAGATGGAGTTTGACATTAATGATGCTATGAAGAAACCTACTCGACATGCCCCTAATTCAATCATTGAGGACAGTGAGGTTCAAGAAGGGGAGGCTTCTACTCAGATTGAAATCTCTGTTATTGAGCTCGACTATTCAGCTCAACCTAGCCATCAAACTCAGTCTTCCTTAGAAGAGAAAGCTGCTATAATTGAGAGAATGGTAAAACGATTCAAACCAACTCCATCACCTTCACTTGCTCTCCCATGGAAGTTTAGGAAAACTTGGAAAAACAGATATGAATCTCTTGCAGAAAAACAGCTTGACGAGATGGAAGCAGTGATGCCATTAATAGAAGTTCTCAAGTTGATTCCGGACCCTCACAGAAATGTGAGAAACTTGATACTGGAAAGGCTCAACATGTATCAAGATTCAGGTGATGAATATGACGCCGATCCGATTCAAGCCCCTGATGAGAGGATTATTCAAGAAAAGTTGGAAGATCCTGGATCCTTCACTCTGCCATGTTCCATCAAGCAATCGACTTTCAGCAATTGTCTATGTGATCTAGGAGCTTCAGTCAGTCTAATGCCACTCTCTGTGGCACGGAAGTTGGGATTTGTCCAGTACAGGCCTTGCGACATCACCTTGATTCTTGCTGATAGGACTACAAGAAGACCTTTTAGCCTGTTGGAGGATGTGCCAGTAATGATTAATGGAGTAGAAGTGCCTACTGATTTTGTTGTGCTTGACATGGATGAAGAATCTAAGGATCCTCTGATCTTAGGAAGACCTTTCTTGGCCTCAGTGGGAGCGGTAATAGATGTCAGATACGGTAAGATTGATCTCAACCTTGGGAGGCACGTCAAGTTGCAGTTTGACATCAACAAAACTTCAATAAGATCAACAACAGAGGGAAAGGCCTTGGAGATTCAGAGAGCGGTTCAGGGAGAAGGAATTGAGGCTGCAAAAGTGAAGGAACCAGTTCTAGTCCAGACTCAACCTTCGAACTCAATCACTCGATCGAGTATACCTTCAGAGCTTGATTGGCGAGAGCTCAAAAACAAATCTGATCTCCAAGAAAGAACCATTCAGAAGCTGACCCACACTGTTGAAAAGCTTAAAGACATACTAAGTCATATTCAAAGGGGAGTTCAAGCTCAGCCCAACATGGACGTTACTTCTACTGGGAAATCCACTTCGGAAAGGTCAGAGAAAAAGGACTATCCACCAGAAGAGGACGCTGAGTATGACGATGAGATCAGTGAAGAAGAGGACTTCTCAGGTTCTCTCTGTCACATTTTCCAGCCTAATAAGTGTGAGGAGTCAAGCTAGAGACTTAAAACAAGCTCACTTGGGAGGAAGTCCCATGATTATCCTTGTATATACTTTTTATTTTTAGGTAATTTTGATGTGTTTTGGTTGTGTCTTTGGTTCTCAGGGAATAAATAGCATCTGGAGTAATAAACAAGTGTGCGATTGAGTGTTGAAATAAGAATTGTTTCAATTTTTACTAAACCACTCGATCGCAACATAGGAGTGGAGAGCTCGGGCATGCGATCTAGCGGTTCTGGATCACATCCTTTTCAACAATGTTTTCAAACCACTCGATCGCAACAAACACTTGGTGAGATCGAGTGGTCATTTATTTGGCTAACCCATTTCACTCGATCGCAAGGGTAGGTGAAAGTGTCCGACAAGAACTTCAATGACGGCCCATGCACCCATGGAGTCCACTGGACTTAAATCTCCACCAACACTCCAAAAAGGCCCAAGTTGTGTCCCCTTGTAGCCCATGACACACAAGTGAAGGATTAGCGGCCCATACTCAATAACAAGGTGCGTAGATTAAAGCAGACGCATCCTGCCGACATCATAAAGGGTCATTGCATCACATCCGTCTTTTTAAAGGCAACACAGCTCCGCCACACATTCAAATCGCAAAAGGGAGATAAGTATCACTACTCTTCACTTTATTGCATCACTTGCGATTTCAAAACATCTCTCTAGTTTATCTCTCTACTTCATCACCAAAAACGCTCTCAAATCTTCCTTTGCTTCAAGTGTTGTTCTTTAAAACAGAGCGTTAAAATCGCTAGACCGCAACTCAAGAAGCCTAGACCACCAAGGCACTCGATCACATCTCTGTCCGAAATCACTCGACCACGCTTTTGGATCTGTCCCTAGTCCCGTAACTCACTCGATCGCAACACTGTCACAACTGGAAGTCACCTCTCTCATTCCCTTTGTTTGTTTCTCACTAACCTACTAAGCTTTAGTTGTGAGTTTCAAATCGATTGCAGCTTCAAGATGAGTGCGCACAGCTACGAATCATCCATGGATGCTGACTTCAATGCTGAAGAAGCTGAATCTTGGTCAAGTAGACCAGAAAGGGAAGCAGAAGAGTATCAGCGATTCGCAGAGGAAACAAAACGAGCTGTTGCTGAGGACCGAAGAAGAAGAGAAATCGCAAGAGGGAAGCGGCAAATGACGGAGCGGTATAAGCTAATCGATGAAGACATGGAGGATGATGTAGAGTACGCTCCAGAACCAGTCCGCAAGGCCACTAAGTCGCTGATGAAAGAAGATGAGCTCACTCCTGAGGATTACTACAATCTCTTCAAGAGAAACCCTTTCTGGGGAACAAGGTATCCCCACCCCGAGACCATGGCGGATCTTGGAATTTTGGAGGACGTTGAGCTGCTGTTCGAGAAGTGTCATATGGCGACACTAATGTCTCACCCTCACCCTGCTTATAAGGAAGAGACCATTCAATTCCTTTCGACTGTTCAAGTGGAGTTGTTTGAAGGGCTGTCAGCTGCAGAATTGAGAAAAGAAGGACTGGGATACTTGAGTTTCACCATTGACGGCCGCGACTACGTCATGACCATCAAAATGTTAGAAGAAATGTTCGATTTTCCTAGTGGCACGGGAACGAAACCAAAGTTCCTACGAGATGAGATTAAGGCGTTGTGGAACACAATCGGAGATGACACCACTTTCAGTTCCGCCAGGTCTAAGAGCAATTCTATCCGCAACCCGGCTATCCGCTACTTCCAACGTGCCCTGGCCAATGTCCTTTATGCTAGAAGTATATCCGCCACCTTAACTAACCCAGACATGGAGACGTTGGACTTGGCGTTGAAGAGTTTACTCCGTTACACCAAGAATGGCGAGACATGAGAGGCGATACAAGCGACACACCTCCGTCCATGTATCTTCTCAACCACCTATGCAGCTACAGAGGGTGGGCTTTATCCAATAGCAAGAAGAGAGTAAAAGGAGCTCTTTGCGTTGGAGGGGTGGTGACACCAATTCTCCAATTTTGTGAAGTCCCTTTGACATCGGCTCCAACTGAACCAAGGTGGATGGACATTGCCCATCTAAAGCTTGCCCATGTGATCGAGCACCAAATGCACGATGAGAGATACGCCTACAAGTTTGACCATCCGGCGGTAGGAGCTGCACAATTTCTCATTCCGTTCCGCGAAATGACGACCATCACGGTGAGAGACAACATTGACTTCTCACCACCAATCGAAACCCTCCATGCTGTGATTGGAGCCTCTTCATCCAGAAATGTTGCTGAAGAAGTAGAAGAACAGAGCGACAATGAAGAGATTAGCTGGGAGAACTATGACACAAGCAGGTTTCACTTCGAAGAACACAAGCCTCCTTCACGAGAAAGTAAGAGTCTCGCTGAATCACACCAGAAGCTCAGTCTAGTTCAGAAATGGTGCAAGTTTCAGGACAAGATCATCAAAAAGTGTATCAAGGCCCTCAGCTGCACATCATCGACTACTGCCGTCGCAAGAGACAACCCGCCCGAAGACATGCCGTCCAGGCGCCATGACATAGCCCCGCCAAGGCAATCCGCCTATCAACAGAGAGAACGCGCTGCTCCGCAAGAACCCGCAAGGCACTCGTCTCACGAGACCAGAGAACACAAGAGGAGGAAGAATGCGAAGATAGTCCGGTCATCAAGCAAAGGGCGAGTAATGTCAAGGAGGAGATCGCATGATCGCCGTGCTCCACAACCTGCTGGGGTTGCAATTGAGCACAATGATGAGGAGATGGCGGAAGCGCAGCTAGGACCTGTCATGCCTACGGATTACACTCAAGCGGAGATGGATGACTACATCTCCAGGCAATTTTCCTGAGGTAACACACCAAAACACAATTGTAAATACCGCTTTTGTTTTTGTTTCTTGTGTTTATCTTGAATTCTTTCACAAATTTTTATTACACAAGGGACTGTGTAATTTAAGTTTGGGGGAGGGTTCAAGACGTATTTGACTTGTTTTTTTTTTGTGAATATCATTTGAGTCTGCATATCATCTAAGACATAGAAAAAACAAAAAAAAAAAAATTGAAAATTTCTGAAAATGTATTCCACAAAAATAGAGTGTTCATGTAGTTGCATTGCATTTAGGATTGAGTCTAGAGTGTTTCATTTAGGATTGTTGCATATGCATCGGGGATAATGAGGAAATAACCTTGCAAGCATGTTGATTTACTGAATAAACTCAATGCCCTCGTTACTAGTTGTCTGATGCATTTGAATGACTTTGAAGTAAAACCGCACCATGTTCTATAGAAACCACTCGATCGCATGTCATGACACCTTTCCCTGTCAATTTGAACTTGAATCTGACTTATAATTATCATGTTTGCATCGGTTTTGAACTCGTGGATAGAATACATACTTGGATTTTCTTTCACTTATTCACCACTCTTGTTAATCCAAGTAGCTGTTTCTGTTATTGGAGTAGTTTCCCCACCCTTAACCAACCCTTCTTTCAAGCCATGTTATTTGTGAGAGCATGTGAGGCCTATTTCAGGATTGAGCTTGGTAGAACGTGTTAGGTTTGAGCCGACAAGAGTAGTATCTCATGTAGTTCCAATCCGCGTTTTCGGACTTGGTAGGACTAGGTGGGAACTTATTTGGGGATTGAGATTGAGTGTGAAAAGAAAAAGAGAAAAAAACGGGTTAGAGTCTTTAGGAGAAGGAAGCTGTAAATCATATTCAGGTCTAGTGAATGTTTGGGAAGAATAGAATTGTTAAGATATGCTCTAAAAAAATGATGGCAACAAAAACAGAAAAGATTATAAGAGCCATAAGAGTTTAAGAAAAACCAATTCACTAGACTAGACTCATAGAGTATAAGAAAGCTTCTCCTTAAGAACAAGAGCCAAAGAAAAGAAAAGATAAATTGATCCAAGAAAGAATCGAAATATGCTCTTAGTGCAAAAGGGTAGACTTAGGATCATCAATGGGTTTAGAAATAGGGCCATCTACTTGTTATTCACGGTTTATGTCATTGGGTAGATGAGCTGCTATTCTTGTATGCATAGGTTGGCACTTACCTTTAGCATTCTTCTAAAGCTCAGTCCATTTTCATTGAGAGTCCCCTGTTATTAAAATCTAAACCACCTTAAAGGGACCGTCTTTGTCTCATAACCCGTCCTTAGCCAAACGAGTTCGCTAACAATGCACAGCTTGATTCATGTCTTTGAACTTAATGAATGTTAAAGGGATTGGTTGATTTTGACGCATTATGCAATTGAGTGTGAGTTTGGATCATAACAGAACATGGCTAAAGTTTTTAAGTAGAAGTCGTTCACCTCGCATCTTAGAACTATTAACTTGGACATTGAGCTTAATTACTTCATCACATGTTTTGGTTCTGAGTCCCCAACTTCAAACCTCTCCTCCCGCTTATGTTTTCTTGTTTGCTTGAGGGCAAGCAAAGACTAAGTTTGGGGGAGTTGATATGTCTATAATTTGCATGATTTAAGCATTCATTCTTCATCACTTTGTCATTGTTTCAATCACATTTCATCTCATCAGTAGTCGTTTTAGTGTGTTTTGCATACTTAGGACGGTTTTGCATTAGAATTGCATGTGCATTGCATATTTGGTTGTTTTCAGGTACTTTGGATGCTTTTGGAGTTCAAACAGAGGAGAAACAGAACAGAAATGCAGAACGCTCAATCACGCCTTCAGCCAAAGCACTCGATCGCAACCTTGGAGCCCTGACAGAGCAAAACCACTCGATCACAACCCCAGAAACTGTCATGAAAGGCAAAACCACTCAATCACAACCCCGGAACAATTTCAGAAGAAACCACTCGATCGCAAGATCGAGCAGAAGCTGTCATGGAGGACATACCACTCGATCACAACCCCGGAGAAGCCAGAAGCTTAGTTTCACTCGATCGCAAGCCCGGAGGGATCACCTACTCTACACCACTCGATCACCACCTCACGTCATCTACTCGATCGCACCACTCGATCGCAGGGTCACTGGACCATTCCATCTCATCTTCACTACAGACCACTCGATCGCAAGACGGAGTTCCCGAAGCCCAGTTTGATCAGTTTCACTCGATCACAGGGAAGCCCATTTCAGCCCATCAGATGCTCGATCGCAGAGTCTCGTTGTGAAGACCACTATCCCGAACTTTCCTTATTTAACTTTTCTCGCTTATATAAGCAGCCTCTAAGGGTTTTCCCTAGGGCATCCAGTTTTTATTTTCAGTTTTTACCTAGACTTGTTTTGATAGCCGCATTGTGTTCTTCATGCGACTTTGTATTCGCTTTCAAGTATTTTATAATTCAGTTTTCGTTTCAGTCTTTATCATTTCCTGTTATCATGTTTTCAATCGTTTCATTGCTATTGTTTTTGATTATGTCTGAGTAGTGAATTGTATTTCTGAGGATGGGATAGAGTAGTCGTGGTTGCCTTAGTCGCTTTAGATGGTTGAGTTTAGATTGTTTGAATCCCTTCTGGATTAGTTGCGCTTATTGCTTGTTCCTTTCTGATCAACTGGAAAATGAATCCAGACATTCCCGCACCCAAAAGGTGTTTGATGGAATGTCTGATCTACTAATTCCAGAGATACTCGTCTCTATCCCAAGGTATTGGCCGTTTAGAGCGGGTATTGGCTTTAACAAGTTGATTCGATATTGCCTGCTTAGTTAGAGATCGCTAATGGTGATTAGGTCTGTGTCTAGCTCTGCTTGAGAATTTCTATCACGGTGGTGAATTGATTTGCTTTTGAACTTGTTGTCAAGGGATAGCTTCTGTGAAGTTTTGTCAACCGTCTAAATAGATTAAGGAGACCATGCTATTCGATTACCCTATCCTTAGGAATCTCTCATCCATTTGATTGCCTGTTATCTTACTTGCTTTGTTATTCTACTGCCTGCTATTGCTAGTTTGCATTCCAGTTTCATTTCATTTCTGTTATTTCGCATTAGGACTGTTAGAAAACCACAACTCTCTGCTTGGCTTGACTTAGCAAATTCTGATCATATCTCATCTGTTTGCATCACACTAGATTGGATTGACAACCTAAAATACTACAACGACATGATAGTGCTTTAGGATAATTGATCTTAAAAACCTATTATCATCTACCAACCAATGAACTTGATGGAATAAAGGTTTGATACGTCGATGGCTAAAAGCTCTTTCCACGGATCAAGTGATCGATGGAATGATGGTGGAGTAAAGTCGTACCACACGGCTGGGCGAATCTCCTTGATAAAACAACGAGTTCTCTTGCTTTTGGAGACGGCTCGACAAGAACAAGAGGGAGGCGATTTTTCTCTTAAAAAATTATAGGTTTTTATTTCATCAAGCGTAAAAGATACATAAGGTTTTTGGGGTGCTTTTATAAGCTCTCCACGGCCAGTCTCTTACAAATCATAAAAGAAATAAAAATGGAAACAAAGAAAATAACCAAAATACTATAATTGTTTGTAAATAAAAAGAAAACTCTCCTAAACCAAAAATAAAAGTTACACGAACGAAGAAATGGTTAGAAAACAAATAAATTGATTGAAACACTTACTTGGCTTGAAGGTTCGTGATAGTGATGACGGTACAGCCGGCTCGGGCTATGATCATAGGCCATGGTTCATGGTATGATGAAAACAGAGGGTTTCGATGGTCTCTTGCCTTAGCTTGGTGATTCTCTTCCAATACAAGTTCATCACTTGTAAAGCATAATTCTTCCACCAATACGAGTACCTTTCCTTGATCATCCTCTATCTTGTTCGAGAAGTCAGTCTTGGTGTCGAGCTTTGGATATTCGAAGTCACTTGGCAGGTTTGGTACAAACGGTACGTTGGCTGGTTCATGAGCTGGTTGTTTAGTGGCTCGAGCTAGTTTGATGTCCTCATCAATAATGAAATTTCATAATAAGATAATTATTTGTATATATTGGCATATCGATTTTTAATATTTTCTACCACATTTATTCACTATTTATTTTTGCTAAAAAACAATTTTCCTAAAAATTTTATTTAATTGTTTTAATAATTATGAGAGAAATTTATAAGTCACTAAGATAGTGAAGGATAAATATAAAATTTTAATTTAAATTGGAAAAATGTAAAGCAGAAAACTAAATGTTTTACAAGATATTTTGGTTTATGAGTAAATAGTTTTAAAATAACACAAAGTAAAGAAACCTATAAATGAACCCACTAGAACATGTCTAAAATATATGAATGAAACCATCACATAGTTTATATAAAACGAAATTAATTTTATAGATATCAATATTTTTTAACATAATATATTTGATTGTTTAAATACTTATGAGGTAAATGTAAAAAGAGAGCAAGATATATATATATATATATATATATATATATACTACAAAAATATAGAGTTATTAGGACGTAATGTTGAGACCCAAAATATTCATCACAGATTAGTGATGCTTTAACAATGTCGTGACCAATTTTATTTGTCATAAATTCGTAGTTGTTTCGTCACCGATAGAAGATTTTGGAGATAAAATAAGACATTTCTTTTATACAATAACTCCAATAGTTATTTTTAAACTACTCTACTTTTATAAACAAACTAGATCATCACCCGTACTAAAGTACGGGTTGAATTTTATTTATTACAAAATTTATATAATATATATATTAGAACTAAGTTTTAATATATTATAATAGTAAGTGAAAAATATTAATTTTTTTGTCAGTCCCTATATACAATATTAGAATAAATATATAATGTTTTCTATAATACTCAATTATGGATAATTTTTTTTTTTAAGATATGAAAACGGAAAATAATTTTATTTTTTAAAAAGTAATATTTTTGAACAATGAGTTAATTTATGTTAACAACCACAAAATAGGATTGCATATATTTCAGTTAGATCAAAAATTAAAATATCATAAATGAATCGCATATAAAACATAGATTATTTTGAATTAATAAATTAGCTATTATTTTGAATTAATTTAGAAAATTCTTTTTCAATTTATAATTCTTTGGTTGTTGAAAGAGAGATTTGTTTGAGCTAATCTAATTACAGAATTTGTTTGAGATTTATAATTACGGAATTTACCAATTATTCGCATAATCGAATATGTTGTAAACATATATTTAGTATATAATAATACCAAAATCAACCCGTGCGTGGAGTCTATATTTTTATTTTAGAATCTCAATATTTCATTTTAAAATATTGCGTGCATAATCTCTTATTCGTTAATTCTAAAATTGCTTGCGGAATCAAAGTTTCAAATATTTAGAGGTGTCAAGCCATATTTAAATGTTTTACACTATTTTTAAATATTCCAAATTAAAATCTTTAAATTTTTTTTGTAATTTATAAAATTATGAATTTCAAAAAACAAATTATATGAAATTAAATATAACTATTCAAATAGTTATAAGGATCGAAACTCATTTAATCATATAATATATTATATTTAACCCGCTACCTATTATAATATTTTTAAAAATAATCAAATTAGAGTATTTATAATTTATAACTTTTTGAACTATTAAGTATTGATGATATTCTCTAAAAATATCAAGTAAAAATTATTTTAAATGTTCTAAATTAAAATATTTAAATTTTTATTGTAGTATATAAAATTATACATTTCAAAAAAAAATAAATGTATGAAATCGAATATAAATATTCAAATTCTGACCCGTTGCTCAGTCAGAATTTTTGTTGACTTTATTTTTGTGTAAAAGAAATATATTACTCAAGTCTGAATTTTTGACCCGTTTAATTGTTTCCTTTATAGATTGAACAATTTATATGCGTTTTTAAAAATTCAAATCTTGGCATATGCAGAAAAAAAATTACTTTTTTTAAATTATGTAGATGATATGATGATTTATTTGTTTGATATTAATATAATCATATTAAGATGAGAAGTGAAGTTTAATGATTAATAACAAATTAATATGGTAAGTTAGATATCAAATCTTATATGTTCATTTTGATTGGTCATTTATAGAAGAAAAAAAACAGATTTTCGTTTTATAATTTAATTAAATTAATTAAATGACATAAATTAGTATTTTACTTGTTTATCCTTAATAAATTGAATGAAATTTGTTCTAAAAGAAGATTTTTGTAACGGCATTCTTAAGTAAATTCTTACAAAAGGGAATGTTAGTTAAGGGTATCTTATAAAGTGTACTCCCCAAATAATAGTATAGGATGGAAAAAAACAGTCGTTGTTTAACTACTTTTATTTCTCGTCACAAAAATTAGTAGACTCACCAACCAGCATACCAAAAGAGCCATGATCAATTTCTTCTAGCATTCTTTTCACTACATAAACAAACAGTCGTTGTTTAACTATTTTGAGTAGTTTATTAGTTGGGTTTAAGGGTTTATTCAATAAGAATTTCATGATTGATTAGTTATAGTGGCGATTTCTAGGTAGTTTCTTTTACATGGTTTTTCGTCTATACTTAGGCCTTGAATGGTTTATAGTTTTTCAAATGGTTTTTGGTTTTACTTTTCCAAAAACGGGAGTTTAACACCGTAATCTTTTTCTGTTAGCCTACTTAATGCTATGACTAAAATGGCTAGTCAACCAAACTTTGTTAGTTAATTTTAAAGTCAACAAAAACTTTACGATATATATATCTTTTTCGTATTTCATGATTAAATCGTTCCAAATTTGAAAGTTCATGATTTTTTTGATATTTTTCCCAATCTAGATTCTAAGAGTTTTTACTAATTTCTTAACAAAATTCAAAATCTCATTTCAATGGATTTTTGAGAATTTTCTCTACGAGATCTTTTTTTCTCAATATTCCATTTGTTTATTTATTTTATTTTTACAAAATGCAAAAACCAAAAATAAAAATCTGAAATCTATAATCTAAAAACCTCCTAAAATCTCTCAAACATTCATGGCCTTAATCTTAATGCATGTGATTTGTGTCATGAATTAGTTGTTATTCCAAGAAAATAGGCCCATCATAAGTGCATTTTTATTTACTTGAATCTAAACTAAGACAAGCTTGATCTCATAACCTCTGAAAATCAAGTTTTATGGTGTTCTTGTGAATCGACAGAAGATTGAATATTTATAACATCGTATTTTCTTCTATTTAATCTATGTTTTTATTAGGATTTCAAGTGATTTTGGTATCTTCAAAGATACTTTCAATTGATTTTATTGGGTTTTGAGAAAAAGGAGAAAAAGACGACCAAAACTCGTTTCAGGACAGTTTCAAAGCTTCTGAAGTCTCGTGTCCGTTGAAAGCCTTCCCATGCACCAAATCAAGATATCTTGGAGAGTATGGAAAACTAGAAGAGTCAAGATTTGTCTCGAAGTAGTAGAATGACATACATCCATTGAGTCATTCGAAAGATAGGACCAGAAGAGTGAAGCAATGTTTTGTACCTATCACTAGGACTGTGACGAGGCTGAAGCTCCTCTTTGCACCATTCACAGATCGCGTCCCCGGGCTTAGCTCTACTCTAGGGACCAGTCACAGCCCATGTTACCGCCTACCGGTCTGATTGCTTTGCGTCCCGCCTATAACACCCCAGACCGTCCTAGAAATAAAAAGGAACATGAGCATAAAGTGTGACGACGATATATAAATAACTTCATAAAAATTATTTAGTTACTTGAAAAGATTCGATTTTTGATTACGGTAGCCGCCTCCCTAGAACGGGGTGCCTTATTTGACTTGCCATCTTCCACCACATTTTTTTAACTTCAAAATAAATATAAGTTAGGAAGAAAAACAGAGCTTCTTTCTAAGATCAACCCACCATGGAAGAAGAAGGCACCCAAATAGGCCGTTGTTGGACTACACACGTGTGTGTGTGTGTGTATGTACGCCTTTTGAGTTGTTATAAAGCAGAGTAATTAGTTTACAAAAGTGGTGTGTGTGTGTCAGTGTCACAGGTTTGGGATCATAAGCATGGTGCTGGAATCTTGAGAGAAACTAAGAGCGACATGATTTGCTTTTACGACTTGGTTCAATGCTTGGGAGGCCATGGAAGCTCTCTGCGTTACTCAACATATTTGCAGTCTCCATGATCGCCTTCATAATTTCTGCAGAAATCCTTACCAAAGAGATGTTGTTTCCAGAATCCGAGTATGTTTCTTCTTCTCTGTACAAAACATATGAATGTTAAACAATAAATAAGAAAACTTTAGTTACCTTTTTGAATGGTTTTGTCACAGAATATGAGTTTCAATGCGTATAGAGGAAGCTGATTTGCAAGCAACAATGTTAAATCCGTCTCATTACCTGTAGTTATAGTTTTAGAACGTTATTGATACGCTTCCCATTAAGTTCAAAAGTTCTTATCTTGAAGTCAATTCTGGAACAGAAAATAAAAGGTAGTAATACACAAACTTACACACAAATGTCAACAATTAGATAATCTTGACGTAAACCACCATTGTAGAAGAAGACATACTCAATGGTAGTAATGAAACTTGCAGTGAAAGTAGCATCTGAAAAACGTAGTAAGAAGCATCTTTCTCCACATCTGAACATATACACGTAAATCTAACAAATAATTAAACACAAAAGAAACTAATTTAAATTGTAAACGAGTTCCAAAACTGCTCTTCTTTTTACTCATTTATGTTGGATTAAGCTTGATTAAACCTTGAAGCCCAAGAAAGACAAAACAAGTCGGTTTTGTTTATGTAAAAGTTTAAAAGGATTAGGAAGTAATAATGACCTAGTTTAAGTCGGTTTAGGAGTCAATCTAAAACCCTATATATATGTTTATTGAGTTGTGATAAACATATGAGATTAAGAGGCTGAGAGTTGTGAGATTGTGAGTTTTGTGAGGCTTTAGTTTTTGAGAGATTTTTCTAAAGCAATATAAGAGAGTGATTCTTATAGATCTTGTGTTTTTAATCTTCTCCTACTTCTTGAATTCTATATTTGGTATCAGAGCAAACACATAAACTCGTGTTAAAGCTCTAGGTCAAATAATGGGAGACATCATCCCTGTTGTAGAGAAATCAAAAGAAGGAGGAGGATCATCTTCCATCCAATGTCCCATGCTGAATTCATCAAACTATACGGTATGGGCTATACGGATGAAATCGTGTATGAGAGTACACAAAGCGTGGGAGGTCATCGAAACAGAGACAACAGAAGTTGACAAGAATGATATGGCCACGGCTTTGCTACTACAATCAATACCTGAAGCGTTGGTATTACAAGTGGGAGAACTAAATTCTGCCAAGAAGGTATGGGAAGCAATTAAAACTAGACATGTTGGTGCAGAAAGAGTAAAAGAGGCACGACTTCAGACTTTAATGGCAGAATTTGATCGCCTTAAGATGAAAGATTTTGTTTCTATTGAAACCTTTGCGGGAAAACTATCAGAGATATCATCTAAATCTGCATCTTTAGGTGAAAAGATGGAAGAATCAAAGTTAGTCAAGAAGTTTCTCAAGAGTATTCCGAGGAAAAAGTATATACACATTGTTGCTTCTCTTGAACAGATACTAGATCTTAACACCACAACTTTTGAAGATATTGTGGGACGTCTAAAGGTCTATGAAGAACGTATCTATGAGGAAGATGAAACTCAAGAAGATCAAGGGAAACTAATGTACACGAGTACAGAGAATACGAATCGAGAATACAATGGAGACTACAGAGGAAGAGGAAGAGGAGGCAGATCCTTTTACAGAGGAAGAAGTCGAGGAAGATATGGTGGTAGAGACATATCACAAATTACCTGCTTTAGATGTGATAAAACAGGACACTTTGCCTCAAACTGCCCTGATAGACTCCTAAAACTTCAAGAAGCTCAGGAAAACGATAACAAAGATACACAAGTAGCAGATGAGCTTATGATGCATGAAGTGGTTTTCTTAAATGAAAAACATTGTGTGCCAAGCAAGTTTGAAACAGAGTTAAATGGAGAGAATGTATGGTACCTAGACAATGGGGCTAGCAATCACATGACTGGATATCGAAGATATTTTGATCAACTTGATAGTTCTATAACTGGAAAGGTGAGATTCGGAGATGATTCACGCATTGATATCAAAGGAAAAGGCACCATTTCTTTTATTGACCTAAACGGAACACCGAGAACCATGACTAATGTGTATTTCATACCTGACCTGAAAAGTAACATTGTAAGCCTTGGAAAGGCTACAGAAGCAGGATGTGACATACGACTAAAAGAAGGATACTTGACAATGCATGACAAAGACGGGAAGCTTCTTGTAAAAGCAGTAAGATCTAAAAACCGGTTGTACAAGGTTCAGATGAAGTTGAGAGACAATGCATGCCTGTATCTAACCACAATGAGTGAAACTAGCAAATGGCATGCCAGACTAGGACATGTAAACTTTACTACACTAAAATCAATGATCGACAAAGAACTGGTTCAGGGAGCTCCAAGTGTTTACTTGGAAAACAAACCAGACAAGTGTTTCCACAAGCAACTACTTACCGAGCAATAAAAAGGCTAGAGCTCATACATGGGGACCTCTGTGGTCCAATAACACCAAGTACAAGTGCAGGGAATAGATACATCTTTGTCCTTATTGATGATTTCTCTCGCTATATGTGGACGATCTTACTAAAAGAGAAAAGTGATGCATTCTGTAAGTTCAAGGTCTTTAAAAACATGGTTGACAAAGAAATAGAGGAAAAGATTCTTACCTTTAGAATAGACAGAGGAGGAGAGTTTGTGTCTGCTGAATTCAATTCTTTTTGTGAAGAATTTGGCATTAAACGACATCTTACAGCACCATATAGTCCACAGCAAAATGGAGTAGTAGAAAGACGTAATAGGACTATGATGGAGATGACTAGAAGTATGATGAAGCATATGCATGTGCCTAACTATCTATGGGGAGAAACAATCAGACACACTACCTACCTGTTGAACAAAGTTGTTACAAGAGCACTTAAAGATATGACTCCATATGAATGTTTTAGAGGAAAGAAGCCCTCTATGGATCATATCAGGATTTTTGGCTGCATTGCTTATGCAAAAGTTGACAAACCACACTTAAGGAAGCTAGACGATAGATCACGGATCCTTATTCATCTTGGCACAGAACCTGGATCAAAAGCCTATCGATTAATGGATCCTCAAAACAGAAAAGTGACAGTAAGTCGTGATGTTGTATTTGATGAAACAAAAGGCTGGGATTGGAAGCACAGTGACTCAACAAAAGATGGTGATGGCAGCTTTATTATCACTATAAATGACTCTGGAAATCATGGTCTTCAAGAAGACCCTAAAGAAACAGAGCAAAATGTGGCTGAAAACGAAACTGAACAAGATGAAGAAAATATACTTTCAGATGAGTCCAAAGAAGATAGTGAGAATGAAACAACTCATGAACAAGAGCAGGAACATGATGTTATAGAACCAGTTAACCCTGCTCCACCAATCCTGCGAAGAACTGAAAGACAAATTAATAAACCAAAGTATCTTGAGGATTATGTTTTACTTGCTGAGGAAGAAGGAGAAACTTTGTTGCTTTGTCTGAACAATGAACCGAAGAATTTTGCTGAAGCCAAAACTTCTAAGGAATGGATACTTGCATGTGAAGAAGAAATCAACTCCATTGAAAAGTTTAAGGTATGGGATCTTGTTGACTTCCCACTTGGAGTGAAACCAATTGGTTTAAAATGGGTATTCAAACCTAAAAGGAATTCAGATGGAAGCATAAACAAGTACAAAGCTCGGCTTGTTGCTAAAGGGTATGTACAACAGTATGGGGTAGATTTTGAAGAAGTATTTGCACCTGTAGCTAGGATTGAGACAATAAGACTTCTCATTAAACTTGCAGCATCGCATGGTTGGGAAATTCATCACCTTGATGTGAAAACCGCTTTTCTACATGGAGAACTAAAGGAGAATGTTTATGTCTATCAACCAGAGGGTTTTGAAAGAGAAGAAAGTAGAAACAGAGTGTATAAGCTCAACAAAGCCTTGTATGGCTTGCGTCAGGCGCCTAGAGCATGGAACAACAAGCTAAATCACATTCTCTTGGAACTACAATTTGTGAAATGTTCAAAAGAGCCAACAGTTTATCGGAGAGAGGTTAAGGAGCATGTTCTAATCATAGCAGTATACGTTGATGATATTTTTGTTACAGGAACCAGCTTAGATATCATAAATGAATTCAAAACAGAGATGTCCTTGAGATTTGATATGAGTGATCTCGGAAAGTTATCTTACTATCTTGGTATAGAGGTAATTCAGCATGTAGAAGGAATCACTCTAAATCAGACTCGTTATGCACTCAAGATATTAGAAGAAGCTGGAATGAAAGACTGCAACATGGTTCATACTCCTATGGAAACTGGTTTAAAATTGTCAAAGTGTGAAAATAAAAAGGAGGTAGATGCTACGATTTTCAGGAAAAACGTTGGCTGCTTTAGGTATTTACTTCACACTAGGCCTGACGTATCGTACTGTGTAGGAATTCTAAGCCGATATATGCAAAGTCCTAGGGAGACACATGCAGTTGCAATGAAACAATGTCTGAGGTACCTAAAAGGAACCACTACTCTTGGTCTGGTCTATAATCGGTGTGAAAGCATACCTAAGATTGTTGGATATAGTGATAGCAGTCACAATGTGGACCCTGATGATGGAAGAAGCACAGCCGGATATGTGTTCTATCTTGGAGACAGCCCTATATCTTGGAGATCACAGAAGCAAGAGACTGTTGCTATGTCTTCATGTGAAGCTGAGTTTATAGGGAGGAACAGAAGCAGCTAAACAAGCGATTTGGCTTCAAGATATCCTGAGTGAGATTACAGGGAATGTGTGTGAAAAGGTGATGATCAAGATTGACAATCGTTCAGCCATTGCACTTACAAGAAATCCAGTATTTCATGGCAGGAGCAAGCATATACACCGACGTTACCACTTCATACGAGAATGTGTTGAGAATGGCCTCATTGAAGTAGAGCATGTACCCGGAAATGAACATAGAGCAGATATCTTAACAAAAGCACTTGGTCGAATCAAGTTTAAAGAGATCTGAGATCTCATTGGAGTTCAAGACTTGAAGAATGTTGAGTTCAAGCTTAAAGAGGAGATTGTTGGATTAAGCTTGATTAAACCTTGAAGCCCAAGAAAGACAAAACAAGTCGGTTTTGTTTATGTAAAAGTTTTAAAGGATTACGAAGTAATAATGACCTTGTTAAGTCGGTTTAGGAGTCAATCTAAAACCCTATATATATGTTTATTGAGTTGTGATAAACATATGAGATTAAGAGGTTGAGAGTTGTGAGATTGTGAGTTTTGTGAGGGTTTAGTTTTTGAGAGATTTTTCTAAAGCAATATAAGAGAGTGATTCTTATAGATCTTGTGTTCTTAATCTTCTCCTACTTCTTGAATTCTATAATTTACACAAAATTTATAACTATTAGTAGAAATCTATAGAGGGGAGTAAAATGCAGGATGATAGCGAGGGAACCTTTTAACATTTACAAGTAAATAAAGGCGTTTCAGTTTTAAGATCTGAAAGCCTAACAATGGTGTTCCCGAACCCAATTGCTAATTGCTTGCCATCAGGAATAAATGAAACATAAAGAACAGCTTCCGCATGACCTAACACAAACCATGAAAACTGAAATAAGCAACAGACACATAGCTAATCTTTAACTAAAACAATCTTACAACTAACAAGATAGACAAAAACTGGAACATTGAACTCTTAGTTCACATGGTTCCAAGGAAGTACAGTAACAAATCAGAATCATAATTAACCTTCGAAGTTAGAAAGACCATAAAAACACCCAAAGTAACAATGAGAACCTGAAATTGATCTTGGGCCATGTAACTTCAACCTAGGGTTCGTCTGAAACTCCTCCCAAGTTTCAGAACCAGAAAATCCACGATATATCATCACGTTCCAAAAAGCTCACATCCAATCTGCTGCTTTCAGTTTTAACAAAAGCCTAAGAAAAAATGAAGATATGGCCAAACAGAAACCAAACAGTCCAAAACCACCAAAAGTGAGAATTACAAAAAAGAATCGAACGAAAAAAACGTATATCGTCCCATGGATATGACGACTAAAAACCCTAGAAACCATATGTAACAATTGAAATTAGAACCTACGTTTTCTATACCGTGTAAATGCCAGAATCGAGGCCTAGAGAAGCATGGGGATATTTATATACATTTACATGTAAATATGTTATTTGTGTGGTTTGAAACTCGCTTAACTTAATTATAAATACAATTTCTTGTTTTGTGTATTCTCCTGATCTAGTACTCCAACCACATCGTGATAGACTCATTATTAAATATTGGATAAACATAAATTAGACCAGATCACAAGAGTTTCATTTGAAAGTTAGAAAAAAATCATATATATGAAAGTTGGCCAACTCTCTCCATATAAGTGCCACATCATCACAAAAAAAAAATGACATGTGTCATTCTATATTATTTAAATAAAAAATTAGCCAAATTAAATGAAACAAAATAAAAAGTTCTTGATTGCATTAAATCCTCACATCACAATTAAGTCAACACTTTTGATAGTTGAGAGATAAGTACTTGATATAATAGGCTCGTAGCGCACCAAGGCTACCATCCACCCATCAAAATGATAAGGTGCGTTAAGAAAAACGCCCTGCAAGTCCTCCTCGGACTGAAAATTGAACTGAAAAATGTCTTTTTCCAGATCAGCACCGATTACCTTGTCCTCCATTTTCCAAATTTTTGGCATGTTCGCCACTAGAGAATCCATCCTTTGGATACTATGATTCATCAATCTTCCAATCAGAGTGAGTGAGAATTGTTGAATCCTTTGTGACAATAGAGAACCAGAGATTTTCACCGTCTCGGTACGAACCATCGCAGCCTTACCCTTATTCATAGCCAACTGAGCCATATTCACCAACAACAACCCAATCAGAAGCACCCAATGAAAAGGATCTTATTCTCTTGTACCCTTTGACCAATAAAACATTTCTCATATACTCCTCAATGGTAGAAAGACAAAATTACCCTTAATGAGGGTTGATTTCGGGTGATAAAGGTTAAATACAATTAAATCGGTAAGTGTTCAACGAAAAACACAATAGCTCAGTGGTTGCGAGCTCCATGCGCGCGCGCCCCCAGGGTTCGAATCCTTTTTATACCAGTTGTAACTGGTACAACTAGGGAATATTCTGGTACAACTACGTACAACTAGAGAGGTACAACTAGGAGGTGGTACAACTAGGGAGGTACAATACAACTAGGTGGTACAACTAGGAGGAGGTACAACTGGTAGGTAGGGGTACCAGTTGTACCACGTAGACCTAGTAAAGTTTTTAGAATATAGTAAGGGTAGAAGGGTATGTAGAATAAATGGGGATAGAAGAGAAAAGTTTTTCACACATAGAGGCACAAGAGAATAAGATCCCAATGAAAAGAGAACGAAAGGAAATTAAAAGCTTGCTGAGAACACCCTCTTTTTGATGATTTTAGAAAAGCGATGATAAGAAGATTGATCCTTGTCTTCTTAATATATATACATCCCAAAGAATCAATCAAAAATCCTCTTAGACACTGGCACCATAAAGAGCAAATCGTGAAACCTTCCTTAAAAATCAACACCTTTGATTTTCTAAATCCAGACTTTATGAAAGACAGAAAGAAAACTGTAACTTTTCTGTGATTCTCTCCTACAAACTTTCCTTTAGCTAATATTAGGAATATCACGATCCAAGATATCACTACAAAGCCTTCCTCGTTCAAGATCGAATCCCAATCAGCGAATTTGCAGAGACGTAGATTTCAGCGAATCCCCCAAAATCGGATCCCTCGATCTTTACCATTAGCCTGCCGGATTCTCTCTTTACCTTGAAACAACCAGATTCGGAGTTTCCTTTCCGCAGGAGTGATAGCCATCACATCCGATCTGTTATTACAATGAATCTCATCTGAAATTGAGATGATTTCTTTTACCATGAGAACCCAGATTAGAACAAAACCAGAAATCCATTCACTAGCCAAAGACCCAACACAAATCCCCACGAAAAAACTAAAATCACGAAAGGAGAAAAGCTCCATCTCAAAATTTAGACATGGCCACCGTCGCCATCTCAGAGAGAAAAAGTCGTAGGTTTTTTTTTTTTTTTTTTTTTCTCTCTGTTTCCCAATTCTCAACGAGAATTTCGTATTGATCATCAAGGATCCAATATGGCTGTTTATCGCTTTCTCGAACTCGGCTAATCATATCGATTAGCTTAGTTGCAGCACATTTGTGAAGCATGGTTTTCACCTCTAATTCAATTGTGGGATGCCAAACAAATTTCCTCTAAAATAATTTTTTTCATATAATATAACTTTATTACGATTATAAAAATAAATAGGTTGACTAATTTTATTATGACTATATAAAATAAATAGGTTGACTCTAGAATATGGGTACATATTTTTATTACGATTATACATGACTTTAAAACTTAATTGTATAATTACAGATGTTTAATTAAAATAGTAATAGCAAGCTGATCAACGTTTCGTCTATACATTAATTTGTACTTTATTAATACAATTATCAATAAAATCTAATGGACGAAGGCTCTATAACATTAGAACTATTACTAACTAGATGTATATAAAACTAAAAAGCCTAAAAAACACCATTACCTTAAATGTGTTAAACCATCATTCTTTCACATTTATCGGCTTAGTTGAATAATTTTGATACAGACTAGGAAAGTCAGATCGAATTATTGTTCTTATCTCACTTGTGATTACACAATCACGTTTGAACCTGCAAATGAAATCAAAATAATTACACAAATGATGCTAAATAAAGTTAAAAAATATTTATATTTCTTCTTCCAATAATGTTCCATTCAATCTTGATGGATTAAGAACACCTAAAACATCCGGGGCGCCTCCTTGAACTTGACCTTCATTTTTCATGGGATCCATCTAAATTTTTATCATTTGAAATAAGAAAGTCAATACTAAAATGAAACTTATACCACTTAACGACAAAATTGGTTAATAGAAAAATGTGTTTACCTTTGAGAAAGAATGTTGCTTGCTAACATGTTGTATTGGTAGAAGCACATCCTTAAAACTATATATAAAATTAAGATGAATAAAATAAAATCGTTATTTTGGTATCGAATAATAGTGGGTTTAGCCAAATTTTGAGAAAACTATTGAAAAAATAAAAAAAATAAGAGGCGAGAAGAGGCGGGAACTTTATTTTATATATATATATATATATATATATATATATATATATATATATATATATATATATATATATATATATATAATATTAAGTACTCTTTTGGCTTTTTGACCGTATGTCAACATATGGATAACTATTTAAAACTAATAAAATTATTTTATTTTGAACATAATTAAATGGTGGAGTAATGTTTATCCAAATTATTTAGATAGGTTTGAGAAAATAAGAAACTAAAGCGGCAAAGGCAAACGGTGGCGGGGAAAAACGTTTAAGGTTTTTTGACCATATTATAGCTTTAATAATATATACATATACAAGCTTGGAATATCAAAAAAAAGATCTCGATAATAACAAAATAATGCACTAATTTAGGATGAAACAATAAAATCTTTGGAACAAACTACTCTATAAGATACTCCAATGAGTTATTTTTGTTTTTTCTTATTCTTTACTTTATAAAACAAAAAAAACAAAAAACAAGAAGAAAACATGAAGAAAAAATAAAAGAAAAAATAAAAGAAAAAGAAGAAGAAAAAGAAGAAGGTAATTAATAATTACATAAACCGAACCAAACTTAAATGTTTTGCAATTAAACTCAATATATAAGAATTAATAAATGTACAAAAACATTAAAGATATTCTTAATTCAAATAATCTTATGCCAACTTTAATGTTAAATATGCAATATAGCATTTAGTAATTGAGTTAAAAAAAATGTGAATATATAGTAACGTAATTTTTATAGAAAGTATATGTTTCAATTTTTATAAATTGTTGTTGATATAGTGACAAAGGTGTCCACATCTTCTGTGACATGTATTTGCGTTAATTTTCTTGCAAAATAATCACAATTCATTATTGTTGGATATTTTTTATAAATTTTGCAAGACATTTTTACATGTAGTAAAAATGTTGCTAATTTGTAATAGAAAACCGCAGGAAATTGTTTTGTTGTTATTTTGCATTAAACTTGTAATAAAATTATAAAGTGCACTCATCATTGCAAAAATATAGCAGAATTTGTTATAAAATTTTAAGGAATACGGTTATTTGAAAAATATCGTTGCAATAACACTGTTTTCTAGATACAAGACACATTTAGCTTCAAGTTAAAAACCAAAAAATAACTCACACACGAATTAAATAACCAAACCAACACTAATCATATATATGAAAGTTGGCCAACTCTCTCCATATGAGTGCCACATCATCACACAAGAAAATGACATGTGTCATTCAAACTTTCATTCTACTTATCATATTTTACTAAAACATTTTTATCAATAGTCACTATTCGATAATGACTGAAAATTTATTTGTGTAATAGTTTAGTTCTTTGCTATCTACAAAGCACCACATGATCTTTCCCTGTGTTTTGTCCTTACTCACACAGTTCTGACAATTCACTTCCCGGAAGGTCACCCATCATGAAACTTTTCCAGCTCAACCACGCTTAACTCTAGAGTTCTCTCAAGACGTTTGACCGAAAAGATAAGTGCACTTTGATAACATAGGTGACCAAATCAATTCTTTTAAACCTCTCTCCATGCACCACCATATTCATGAAACTGGGTGTTACACAAATGATAAGCATGATTCTCTTCTTTGTCGAATTTTTTTTAGAATCATTAAATTATGCAATAATAATTAAAAAAAAAAATGATAAGCATGATTCTCTTCTTCATTGAGTCATTTAAGTCATGCTTTTATCGATTTATAAAAATAATCATCGATCGGCTCATATTTTATTGTTTCAATTTTCAATAATAAAAAGATCAATACTATGAACCATGAGTCGATAAATAAATATGGTTCTAAAAAAAATATTATGAGAATGTCTTCACCTTTTAGCTCGTGCTGATAACGTATTGTAAACAGAGAAAATAGATCGAAGAATTGGTTGTCTTATTCCAATGAATAAAGGATCCTTTATATAGGAGTACAAGAGAAGGGTTTTACTTGGTGACAAAGTAAAACTTTGGGTACAAGTAATTTTAGATACTTCTAGAAGATGGACCATATAATGGGTATCATCTATTATTCATAACACTCAAACAAGTGATATCATTGATGATAGCTTTGAGCTCTTTATGGCTTGCTTTTGAATTGAGGATGGAGATGAGAACTTAGGAATCAGAATAAACTTCTAATTTTCTGTTTGTTAGCTCTGTGTTGTTCCTCAAGGACGACAGAGCATTTCGCCAGAGCCAATGCCTCAGCAATAAGGGCCGAATCAACGTAGCGGCATGTGCTTGTGAATATTTTTGTGCGTTACATGCAGGGTCATAAAGGATTCGGCCTTGTCGACATACCCCTGTTGTCGCACTCCAAGCTGCATCCACAAAACATTTGAAAGCATCTTCATGGACTTGCCTTACCACAGCCCTTCTTGATTTAACTTGTTGTTTTGGCGGGTCAACTTGGGCTGATTGCCAGTCTCTCGCTTCACTGGTAGCATTGCTGATGATGTTCTTCTCCGTGAAGTGACGATCATCAAAAATGAGGCAGTTTCTGGCCTTCTATAGGTTCCACAGGAGGCATGGTGCAGTTGGGGTAGATACCAACCCACTGGGAGGCAGTCCCGAAACCAACAGAGCCTTGGGCAAGAAGCTATGGAAAGTTTTGTACAAACCAGTGGAGATCTGTTGAGAAATAGGGGCTTCATTCCACATTTTGCGAGAAGAGGCACAGTTAAAGAAGATACAAAGTTCATCTTCTCTTTCCCCGCATCTTTTGCAATTTATGGTTGACATGAGGCCTCTTTTTGCGAGATTGCTGCCAAGAGAGAGAGCTCCACTAGAATCTTTCCAAAGAAATTTTAACTTATGGAGCTGCTTTTACATTCCAAATATATTTGTCCCAGTTGAAAGCATGCGGGGATCTGTGATCAGGGAGGGGGAATCACGTGCCAAGTGGTACCCTGTTTTTGTAGAGTAGAGTTCTGATTTTTCAGGTAGCCACATAAGAGAATCTTTCAAGTGAAAGCTGCTGATAATTATTGAGCGAATTGAATCCTCATATCGAGTTAATAGATTTTTGATAGCCTTGAGGTTCCAGTCTTTTTAATTGGACAAAGGAGGTCTTTAACCAGAATGGAGGAGGTCGCAAGAGGACGAGGTCCAAATGGAACATGCGGCTGATCATGCCAACCTCGGATAGATTTTCTGTTACCAATGGACCAGCCTAACCCTTTCCGGAGCAAGTCTCTGCCAATTAGGATAATTAGATAGAGAAGAGAAATTCAGATGAGAGTTAGAACATATTGTAGAAAATTTTGTCAGTTTCTATTTAAAATTAAAATATCAGAAAAAAACAATAAGAAGGACAATGTAGAATTAAATTTCTAAGTTCTTATCAATTAAGATAGTGTGTAGAATTAAGCAGTTTATTATCATGAAATAAATAGTTAAATTGTGTTGCAAAATAGAACGTGTTAGATTGAAATTTTGGTTAAAAGAAAATAGGTTAAATAAAAATATATATTACTATTTAGAATTCAAAAATATTATCAAAAAAATATATATATATTTTACTTCTGTAATAGTTAATTTTTTTTATTTGCAAAGTGGTTATTTAATTTGTAACTTTGGATTACTATTGCTTCTATATTACTATTTAGAACTCAAATATTAATCAAAAAAATATTTCTATTTATTTCTCACTTTCGCCTATTTAAGCGGATTTTATCTAGTTTTATAATAAAATCTGCTCCAACTCACCTCTATTTTCACATCTAAAATATATATTGTTATTTTTCTTATATATATAGTGGAACTCTATTCCTTCTATAATAGTTAAACTTTTTTTTATTTGAAAAGTGGTTCTTTACTTTGTAATTTAGGACTACATAACCAAATTCGTCTTAGAGAGAGAGAGAGAGAGAGAGAGAGAGAGAGAGAGCGCCATTTATTATTACATGACCAACACAGCTTTTCTTCACTTCTTATTCTTGATTGGCTTGACAGTGGGTGTGGCCTCAGCGTTAGATCATTTCCAACAAAGTACCAAGTGTTCCTCTC
Organism: Arabidopsis arenosa; assembly: GCA_905216605.1. NCBI lineage: Eukaryota > Viridiplantae > Streptophyta > Magnoliopsida > Brassicales > Brassicaceae > Arabidopsis > Arabidopsis arenosa. The sequence continues at coordinate 16,292,946 of LR999451.1, forward strand.
GATCTCAATGGCCGACCAGTCGTCCACGATAGCTCCATCATCTCCTCTATTGATGTTTCCTCCTACGCTACTATTTCCTCATCCGCTGCTATTTGTATAGTTATGTTCGAGTAAGACACTTATAACAAATACTAATATCTAAAGTTTAACTCACATAACAGCAGTAATTTAGTTTAAGAAAAGAAAAATTAACTTACATGATTTTAGGATACTTATGAGCAGAAACTTGCGGTGAAACCAGAAGTTTTCACTAAAGAAGGAAGCTTTGAAGTGGGCATCGATTCATTGCCGAGACAAGCAAGTTCCATTACATCCGTAATCCTTACGGAAAAATGAAGCATTCCTTCAAGGATTTTTATGATCTAAAGAAAGAGTTCATGAATGTGAAGATTGAAGAAACAAGCAGTCCCACGAAGGCTCAAGACAAAAGGCTGTGGAGATTAAAGAGAACTACTAAGCTGAACAAGCTCTAAAAAGGAGTCAAGCCAAATACAAAGGAGCAACTAAACTGAAGAAGAAGAATAAGAAGAGGGAGGAGAGAATGAACACGAGGAATCAACCCAAAACGGTGAAGGAGGAAGAAGTCGAGCCAGAGGAGGAGGGAGAACCGCCGGTGATAGAGGGTGAGTAACCGGTGACAGAGAGGAATAGGAGGAAGAACGGAAGAGAGAGAAAATTATGGGGTTAAGTATTGATTAAGTGAATTTAGTTAATGTTAGAGGCAGATGTAATCGTGTTCTTTTACTTATGGATATATTTTATTGTTAAATTAAATCTATGTAATGGCCCAGCTTAATTCATTAGAAAAATGTGTGAGTTTCTATTTAAAATTTAAATATCAGAAAAAATTAAACAATAATATGGAGTGTGTAGAACTAAATTTTTTTAGCTCTTATCCATTTAGATGGAGTGTAAAATTAAACTGTTTAATATCATAAAATAAATAGTTAAATTTTATTGCAAAACATAATGTCAGATTGAAATTTTTTTAAAAATAAAATAGATTAAATAAAAATGTATATTTCTATGTAGAATTTATATATTATCAAAACAATTTCTATTTATTTATCACATCCGACTATTTAGGCTGATATTATCAAGTTTAATGATAAAATCTGCTCCAACTCATCTCTATTTTCACATCTAAAATAATTTTTTTTTTTTCTCTATATATAGAGACACTCTATTTTTTCTTCTGTAATTTTTAAATTTTTATTATCTCCAATGTGGTTTTTTTGTTTGTAATTTTTTATATTTATGATTAAAATAAATAAAATTAATACTTTGGGTTGATTTTAGAGGTTTTATAGGATTCGCGCTATTGAAGTATGTGACATCGACAAATTGAGAGAGAACAGTGGTAAAGTTCGCCCAAGTTGAGCCTAACTGGTTAAGTGAATCAGGTACGACTCTTACATGCATCGTTGGCGGAAATACAATAATTGCTTGAAAATAATTGTCTCTGTTCTGTAGAACATCGTTAGGAAATGTTTTAGAAAACTCATACAAATCTCCAGCATCTCTCATCTGTGTGAGCAAAACACAGTGGCATCTAATTGGACGATAAATAATCTGGTGAAAATTTCTCCCTCTCAAAGTGTACATAGGATGGTCCATATCCAAATCCAATGCCGCATGAGGATTAGTAGTGACATTAGTTTCATAACATTCCGCAAATAAAAGTATTTTTTCTTCGTGTCATTAATAAACCGCATGCAAAAGTTTGTAAAATATTATTTAGTTCAGTTCACTTACAATAAGATATAATATAAATTACAAATATAATTTATTTTTATAATCGTAGAAAGTTACTTTAGTTACTAAAGTATATCAGAGTATAATAAAAAAAAGATATAATTCTTGAGAGGAAGATACTTACGAAAGTAATGTTGTTGGACTATTTAGACCATGTACAATGCGGATGCTGAATTTTTTATTCAACTGTTGAATGGCTCCAATGGGCTTCTTGAAAAAAATAAAAAGATGAGGTGGATTAAACTTAATTAAATTTGTTCAACATTTTGAAAAAACTAAAGTGGAGACCATGCAGATTTTTTTTTCTCATCTCAATTATTTAAAATCAGTTATTGTATGTAAAATATTTTTTTCATCTATGTTTCTTATATCAAACTTCATCATTTTTATACTCTATAAATAAAGACTTGGTTCATTTCATTTGGACATAGAAAAAACGTTATTTTTTCTATTATTGTTTTGTTATTTTCCAATAAACTTTTGTTTATATGCTTAAATAAAAACTTTCTTAATATATCCCAACAATATTGTAGTTATTAACGTAAAGAATTATGTAACTTTTAATAATTTTACTTTAAAATCAATGGATGATTGTTATGAATATGTAGTTATAAAATTATAAAAGATAATAAGAATCATATATATGAAAGTTGGCCAACTCTCTCCATATGAGTGCCATCTAATCAAACAATAAAATGACATGTTTCATTCTATATTATTTAAATAAAAGAATATAGCCAAATTAAAGGAGAAAAAAATTAAAAGTTCTTCATTGCATTAAATCCTCCATCATTTCTACTCTTAAATTTTTCTTTAAAATAAAATAAAAAGATTAGAAAACTACGTTAATTAATTAAGCCATACTTTCACTATACTTATCATATTTTACTAAAAATTTTTTTATCAATAGTCACTATTCGATAATGAATGAAAATTTATTTGTGTTATAGTTTAGTTGTTTGATATCTAACCTCTTATTAGTTTAGTAATTTTACTTTGAGTCTTCTCTCATTATTACGTTTTGTAGTTCATACACGACTTTTCATATTTGTGCCTTATGGTAACTTGGTTACATTGACATGCAAGTTTTTCAAGTAATGGGTCTTTGAGACGTTAGACATACCAAAAAATTCATGACACGACCATTTGCAATGGCAGAAGATCTAAAAGTATTGACTTAAAATGACACTTTAGTTTTTGCTTTTTTTCTTCTTTTGTATAAAAACTCTTGAGATCTTCTTCAATTTATGTCAATCAAGTAATTAATCATGAGCCTATCACGATGTGGCTAGAGTACTAGATGATGAGACATAAAATAAGGAATTGTTTAATTATGATCAAGTCAGGCAAGTTTCAAATCACACAAGTAACATAATTACATATAATTATATCAAAATATCTTAAATTGTTGTTGTATGTATTCATGATAGTAAAAAAAAATTTAGATCTTATATATAAATAATTAGATTTATACATGGAAATGTATAAATTGATATTTCAAGTCAAAAATGAATTTAAGAATAACAATTGTAACTACATAAAATGAATATAATTTTATTAACTACTAGAAGAAAATCTGGGCTATGCCCCAAAATATATACGATAATTGACATATTTCAAGTTAGGGTAGCCTTCAAATTAGATAGGTTTAAATTCGTTTTAACGTTTGTAGTATCCATTCAAAAACTAATCATAAGATATTGTATTTTACATTTAAATTAGAGTAACCTATATATATATATATATATATATATATTATTTGTTTAATATTCTAAATTCGCTTCATTACTTTGTTTTGTTTGTTTGCCTTTTTGCAAATTCGTTTCATCTCTACCATTGCCTATGTGAATCCAACAGTGGTTTTGATAATGAATATATCTTTCGTTTAGACTTTGGTTATTCATCATTCTTTCTCTTCTGATACATATAATATGAACTTCGGTGAAAAATAACTACAGAGTACCATTAGACAATGATTTTAGGGTAAAAATATTAACACAATACATCTCAAAAGCTTAAGAATGTGATCACGACTTTTTAACTTCATAACCTTGAGTTCAAAAAACATGAAAATCTACCATGTTCATATACCACAAAAATTTCTATCTATGGGAGACCGAGTACGTACATACCTTGAATAGTGTGTATATTGTCAGTGATCTTGCCATTTTTTTTTGTACCTGCACAAAGGTTTTGCCAATGAAAACTGAAACATAAAGTAAGGATTAAAGACAACTATTATAGAATAAAGGAACAGAAATCAGTAAAGATTGCTATGACAATGTAACTTCCTCAAAGAAAATACATAAACTCCTAGCCAAGAGATTCTAGAACGTCCGTCCTACTTTTCTCTATATATGAATTATAAATATGCACTATAAAAAATCACGGTTGTTTAGTAGAGCGATGAGAATTAGTACTCTACAGAAACTCACAGATTCCAAGAAGGGTGTTAAAATTTCCACATGAAAACATTGGCCTTCTCAATCCAATATATGGGACTAAATTGGTTATTTCTCCCTTGAATCCTTCTAAGTTGTTCATAATCTTTTTTGTCGATCCAGCCCCAGATTTGTCTCCTGAAATCATGTATACATTCTTGTTAATATCTTCAATTAGCATGATGTAGTTCAAAGATCATATCATAGGCTAATTAGAAGAAAAGCATTATGCATTTCTAGTTTCGTAGTGGTAAAAACACACATCACATAGATATGAAATCTTTAAATTTGTTGACTCTATTGATTCACATGTACGTGGATAAAGTAATAAGATTTTTTTGTAGAGAAAGCTTACTCAAACATTTATGGTATTATTGAATTACATACGGGAGAAACAAAGCATCAAATCTAAGATTTGGCTTCTCAACGACTGCTCTATCCTGGTCATTCTTTTTGTTTTTTTAAGCCTCACATTACTCTCTCCCAAAACTTGACCCTAGCATAAGAAGTTCATGGTATCAATTTATATCATACACCATAAGCAAATCACCAAATAAATCAGGTTTTTTTTCTAGTAAAACATGGTTCACCCGAATTTTGATTTGTATCGCGATGTATGCATAGTCATAGAATCTCTTTTTCACTACAGGAAAAACGCGTATTAATAGCATTTGAAGATAGCGTTTTGTTTGTTTATGCTATAGTTTATGTTTGCCTTGATTATTGATAGCGTTTCGTGAAACTAAACGCTATGCTATGTTACGCGGCAAAAAGTAATTCTGCTCCCGCTTAATTATCTGGGTTTTCGATAGCATAACCATAATTGAAACGCTATAACCATTGTCAACCGCTAATTAAAAATTTTCGTTGACCGCGAAAATAATGTTGACCGCCAAACAAAAGAAAAACTTGGGAAAAAAATTGTGTTACTTTCATTAAAATTAGGGTTCTGTCTTTGACAAAACACCCATTTCTCTCTCGTTTTTCCTTTGTTTCTCAATCCACAATTTCTCCGAGAATCGATGATTCCAGTTTGTTCTATTGCTCGTCTGTTTCGATCCACTTAAACCCAGTCTCGTTTCTTCATTCTTTGTATCGATCTCTATATCAATCTCTCTTTGTCTTGATCTCTCTATCAATCTCTCTTTGTCTCGATCTCTCTTTGTCTCGATCTCTCTATCAATCTCTGTTTCTCTTGATCTCTCTATCAATCTCTGTCTTTTATTTCAAAGCTTTGTCGATCTAAGTCTTCTTAATCTTCGTCGTCTGGGTCGGTGTAAAATCGAAGTTGTTTGGTCGATTTTTGCATTTAAGGTAAACTAAGGGTTGGGTTTTCAGATTTAAACTCAAAGTTTGGTCGAATCGGTGAAATTTGGGAATTTTGGATTTATACTCAAAGATTAGTTCATCGATTTTCAATTTCAGAATTTGATTTAATTGTTTTGATTTTGATAATCGATTTCTAATTTATCTGTTTATGTTAAGTATTTGACTTTGGTTCCCTTTATTAATTTAATCGGACTCATTTGCCCTAGTTTCTGCCTTTCTCTCTTCCATTTTTTCATTTACCCTAGTTTTTTGCCTCTTCTCTCTGTCTCCGAGATGAAGGCCTCCTCCGTTCTGTGTATTGTGTCTATCGTTGCTGCTTTTGTCTTACTTACGTATCTAATCCGGAGAATTTCAAAATCCCCCTCTTCTCTCTGTCTCCGAGATATAGAAAAATCGGACTCTCCGGTCAAGTGTCTCTGAAATCCAGGATCTCCGCTCCAGTCCCTCTAAAATCCAGGCTCTCCGCTCCAGTCCCTCCGAATTCCAGGCTATCCGGTCCAGTCCCTCCCAACTCCAGTCCCTCTGGACTGCTCAGAAGCGTGGACCTCGACGGACTGCTCGGAAGCGTTTTCGGAGAGCTCGGAAGCCTCTCAGTCGACGGAATGCTTGGAAGCGTTTCCGGAGACGGACTGCTCGGAAGCCTCTCAGTCGACGGAATGCTTAACAGTTTTTAGAAAAAACCCACACGTAGCGTGGGTATTCATCTAGTGAGATATAATAACTCTCCTATTATCATAAGCAAACAAGAAGAAAGTTGCTTGAGGAAGAATGACTCTTGATTCCTTGAATACGAGCAATGATAATCAACACAGTTTCTGGACTGATGTTGGTTCTGCAACATAGACATTAAAAAATCTCACATTCATATCAATAACACTAGAAACTGAAGCAAACAATATCTTAGCCAGAAGAAATTTACAATGAATCTTATATTTCAACAAGTCATAGAAAAATATTGATATCAAGGATCTCTCATATATTCAGAGCAGATCAAAAACCATTCTAATAATGAATCTACCAGAATCAAACATTGAAAAATTTAGCTTGAAATTAAAAACCAAACCAATAACTCACTTACAAATTAAACAACCAAACCAACACTAATTAGATATAAGAACTCACTTGTTAAAAGAGAGAGAGAGAGAGAGAGAGAGAGAGAGAGAGAGAGAGAGAGAGAGAGAGAGAGAGAGAGAGAGAGAGAGAGAGAGAGAGAGAGAGAGAGAGAGAGAGATAGAGAGAGAGAGAGAGAGAGAGAGAGAGAGAGAGAGAGAGATAGAGAGAGAGAGAGAGGGAGGGATGGAGGGGAGGTAGCTTATCTCTAGCTATTATTTTTTTCTCTAAACCGCTTCCGGTCTTCTTGTCCTCACTTTCTTCTTCTCCTTACTTCCGAGATCTTTCGCTGGTTCGTTGGTATCCATATTTTGATGTGGGAAGTGAAACATGTTTTGATGTGGGAAGTGAAATATGTTTTGATTTGGGAAGTGAAATATATTTTGATGTGGGAAATGATAAATGTTTGATGTGTGCTTATAATTAAAAAAAATCATCGTGAGCTCGTAAGTGACATTGGCTGACATTATCATGATGATGTCACATAGAAATGCATGATAACATCTTGGTTTTGTCATCGCAAATATTTATGACATTCTCTTACGTATGTCATCACTCAGTATAATGAACCATCCTGGGCACAAGACAAGTACATAATAGAGAAATCTAAGGAGAAATGATTGAATATACGGAGGTGAAAGATGAAGGGTGAAGACAAACCTAATATGTCACGAAATTGAGATGATTTGTTGGAAGAAATCAAGAAATTGGAGAGAAAATGGATTGAAACTTGAAAATGGAAAATGGTAGGAGGCGAGCCGAGTAGGAGTGGAACTATGGAACTGTCAAACCTTTGAAAATGAGAAAGACTTCTCTCGAAGTCTCAATTGTTTTTTATTTTATTTTTTGTTTTTTTGTTATTGGGTTTTTTAAGTAATTGGGTTATTTGGGTTTAATGGGATTATAGTTGTAACTAACGTTGGCCCTTATAGTTTTAGTTTATAACATTGAGCTTCATAGTTTTAGTAGTTGGGTTTAATGGTTGTTGGGCTTTATATTTTATATGTCTTGTAATATAAAACGAGGCGAGTAACAGGGCAAGTATCAAAACAGGGTGAGTAACGGGCCAAGTATCAAAAAAATTTACGATACTTGGTACTTGACCCTTACTTGCAAGTAACAGAATTTACCTACTTGTTACTCGACTTAACTATAGTGGGTACTTGAATTTTCAAGGCGAGTACGAGCCGAGTAGCGGGTACAAGGTGGGTAACGAGTATTTATGCCCAAGCCTAATAATGACATTTATTTTTTCTATGTTCACTTCTTTCCAGCAGCATAGATTAAAGCCCAGATATTAAACTACATGAATGTCCAATGATACCGAGATTACAGACACGATACAGAAGACCCTTATGTATTTTTTAGAAAACATCTATTTATTTATCATATGGCACTATCATTATAAGAGTTAACAAAACTATGTCAAAGATAAAATGTTCATCATATCAAATAGAAATCTTAGCTAGTATCCAAAAAAATATTAAGATTAAGGTAAAGATAATCTCAAAAGTAAAAAGAAATCCATAATTTATTATGAAAAACCAACTATTTCCTAAATATTAAGCAGATCTGGCAGTACATATGAGGATCAAGCGGTTCGAATGCTTCAAAATATGTGTTGAATTAATGTTGAAAGCGGATCGCCGGTGCGAAATTGTGAAAGCGGATCGCCGGTGCGGATGAAATATTTATTTTGTAGAAAATATTAATTTTAAATAAAATATTTTACATAAACTATAAATATTAAAAACAGTTGTATTAAAATAAATTTGCAATATTAGTTTAACATATTATTAAACATGCATTAAATTTTTTTACTTAAAAATACTATATGTATATAATTAACATGCAGTATATTTGTTTTATATGCATCATGGTTATCTCTTCCGTGTTAGTAGACTCCGACGGAAAAAAAAATAAAATTTAACGATTAAGTTAATTAATTTAAGTATTTAAGTATTTGACTTTGGTTCCCTTTATTAATTTAATCGGACTCATTTGCCCTAGTTTCTGCCTTTCTCTCTTCCATTTTTTCATTTACCCTAGTTTTTTGCCTCTTCTCTCTGTCTCCGAGATGAAGGCCTCCTCCGTTCTGTGTATTGTGTCTATCGTTGCTGCTTTTGTCTTACTTACGTATCTAATCCGGAGAATTTCAAAATCCCCCTCTTCTCTCTGTCTCCGAGATATAGAAAAATCGGACTCTCCGGTCAAGTGTCTCTGAAATCCAGGATCTCCGCTCCAGTCCCTCTAAAATCCAGGCTCTCCGCTCCAGTCCCTCCGAATTCCAGGCTATCCGGTCCAGTCCCTCCCAACTCCAGTCCCTCTGGACTGCTCAGAAGCGTGGACCTCGACGGACTGCTCGGAAGCGTTTTCGGAGAGCTCGGAAGCCTCTCAGTCGACGGAATGCTTGGAAGCGTTTCCGGAGACGGACTGCTCGGAAGCCTCTCAGTCGACGGAATGCTTAACAGTTTTTAGAAAAAACCCACACGTAGCGTGGGTATTCATCTAGTGAGATATAATAACTCTCCTATTATCATAAGCAAACAAGAAGAAAGTTGCTTGAGGAAGAATGACTCTTGATTCCTTGAATACGAGCAATGATAATCAACACAGTTTCTGGACTGATGTTGGTTCTGCAACATAGACATTAAAAAATCTCACATTCATATCAATAACACTAGAAACTGAAGCAAACAATATCTTAGCCAGAAGAAATTTACAATGAATCTTATAATTCAACAAGTCATAGAAAAATATTGATATCAAGGATCTCTCATATATTCAGAGCAGATCCAAAACCATTCTAATAATGAATCTACCGGAATCAAACATTGAAAAATTTAGCTTGAAATTAAAAACCAAACCAATAACTCACTTACAAATTAAACAACCAAACCAACACTAATTAGATATAAGAACTCACTTGTTAAAAGAGAGAGAGAGAGAGAGAGAGAGAGAGAGAGAGAGAGAGAGAGAGAGAGAGAGAGAGAGAGAGAGAGAGAGAGATTATTTTTTTCTCTAAACCGCTTCCGGTCTTCTTGTCCTCACTTTCTTCTTCTCCTTACTTCCGAGATCTTTCGCTGGTTCGTTGGTATCCATATTTTGATGTGGGAAGTGAAACATGTTTTGATGTGGGAAGTGAAATATGTTTTGATTTGGGAAGTGAAATATATTTTGATGTGGGAAATGATAAATGTTTGATGTGTGCTTATAATTAAAAAAAATCAGCGTGAGCTCGTAAGTGACATTGGCTGACATTATCATGATGATGTCACATAGAAATGCATGATAACATCTTGGTTTTGTCATCGCAAAGATTTATGACATTCTCTTACGTATGTTATCACTCAGTATAATTAACCATCCTGGGCACAAGACAAGTACATAATAGAGAAATCTAAGGAACAGAGACTTGCTATGATGAGACTCTGTTCGGTTATCTGCTGGGCGAAACAGAGCTACTGGGCTTCCAAGGACTATGCAGTGCATACAAGAAGGAGTATGTAATTTTTGGGCTAATCTGTCAACTGTCAGAAGCTTGATTAAGGCAGTACCTGCTCTGGTCAGAAACAAGATTTAGGATTTCTCACTTGTACGGATCAACACTCTGTTTGATTGTTATGAAGCGGATGACAAGTCTATGAGGATGACGATGATCGAGGGCAACAAAACTCTGTTCAGAATCAATCAAAGTAACTGGTTTTTATGCAAAAATGAAGGATATCTATAGCAAACCAGAGGTCTGAAGCTGTACAAGGTAATACACAAGTTGTTGCTCATCTTATATAGCTTGTGTATAGTCACATCCTTTGTGTGATTCGAACGAGATGTTGTTGCTCAAAGCCTCGACTGTCAACTTCTTATGGCTTAACACCCAGCTGTGGTTGGAAGAATGTGACTGGTTTTCAGCCATGTGTGCTCAAATCATGCGAAAGCTCTAGGAAGGCGTGTCATCTATTAAGAGGATATGAAGGAACGAACCCATAGGAGACAGATGGCTGAGGTGCTCGAAGAGGATTTGGCGTTGTTCATGTCAAATGGGACGATTACGTCGTGTCAGAAGCTTCATCTGAATGATATCTCAGAAGCCCTCAAGATAAAAGTTTTGAAGATCTGTTGTTGTAACTGGTTTCCTACAACTAATGATAGCTATGGTTCAAAAGGGTGTGCACGCATCGTGTACATGGTCATGAACAAGCTGAAATTCGATTTCGGCAGACTCGTGTTTGATCATATCTTCCAAATGGTCATGAATTTGGTGGTACAACATTCAGTATGACTTGTTGATATTGAAGCATTGCCTAGTAACTGAAAGCTATGAAGACATGTAGTGCAAGCTGCTGCCCAAGTCTTTGTGGTTGGAATGGATGATAATCTCAAGGCGATGAGACTGGTCATTGTAGTGCTTCAGGCTGAACGGCACTGTTATCAGGTAAGTGTTCTCATAACTTTGCTTACTGATGTGATACACCATCTTGTTTTTAACTTAGTTATGTACTCAAGCGGGGGGAGAATGATTTTGATTCTGATGCGCTTTGAAATGCCTAATGATTAAGTGATTCTTTACTTGTGGGGGAGAATCGTTTTTTTTAGGGGGAGAACCATTGCTTATGGGGGAGACTTAACGTTTTGATTAATTGGGTGATCTTAGGTTGATAGTAATCATCAAAATGCCAATTGGTTAAGTCTGATTGAAAGAACTATTAAGAACATGGTTTCCGCTGCAGGCCATTGTGGTCGCTTATGTTTAGGTTCTTAATCATAGTTCTGCTTTGTTACAATTCTCTGTTCTTTTATTAGAATATTTATCAGTCTGCTGGGACTTGTTAGAACTGTAATAATGTTGAACACAACAGTCTTTCGAGGTACTAATGTTAAGATCATTTCTGGATATTGGTATGTTGTTGTGTTCGGTTTGTCTCTCTGTCTTTGACTTTCAGGTTAGGCTTAGGATGTTGCTTGAGTATCAAACTAAGTCAAAAAGGGGGAGATTGAAGATGCAGATTCTGGATCAGCACGTTGTGCGCAGAACAGCTCGCTCTCTGAATTAGGAAGCTGCATCAGATCACATCAGACGCCTGAGTTGCTGACATGGAAGCAGGAAGCTGACGTGGCAGGACAGGAGTGGATGTGGTGACAAGACCAAGGAAGATTGCTGACTTGGCACAGGCGGTTGGGCCGGGCGTGGAGAATATTCTCTTGGACAACTAAGGAAGGGAAGAGCTTGACGAGCAAGTTATTCCCATAACAGAAGATCAACCGTGGAGATATGGAAGATATCTTCTACGACATATAAGGAAAGGATAAGCTTGAAGTGCAAGACTATCCAAAAGGTGATGATTCACGAGATCGTAACAAGTAGGGTTTCCTCGTGGTTGTATAAATAATCTAGAGCGGCCATGAGCCATAGTTGACACTCTAGATTATATTGATGGGGATTATATACTTCGAAGCCTAAAAGAAACAACAGGCTGAGAAGGGGGTGAGTGTTTTTTTTATTCTCTTTGTCGTTCATGAGCGGGTGAACACAAGGTTGAATCTTTGCTTAGGTGTGCTTTTGTCGGGTTCAAACCTATTGAGCGGGGTAGGTTGAGTAAGAGCCGAAACATATAAATCATTGTAGTGATCTTTGTGTTAATAAAAGCAAATATACAAGCGTTGGTTTGGCGCGTTCCAAGCAAATATCTGTTGTGCACTGTCTCTATACCGTTACACCCCATACTCATGTCTCATCTGATTATGATGTATTTATTCTCACGAATCTCACATGATGGACGATTTTTTGGTTCGTGTTTGATTTCAGATTCCTGAGAATTACTCAATTGTTTTCATGTTTATTTGATTTTGATGTGTTTTGTTTTTATAGGGAATATATACGTGTGTTGTTAATCAGAAAGAGTTTGGACACTTCAACACAACATATTAGTAGTGCATAAGCAATTAGGCAAAGGTTTGACAAAGGAAGCAACAGATATAAATAAAAGTATTTGTCAAAAGATATATATATATCAAATAACTCAGAACCAAATTCTGAGTATGTTGTAGTCATTAGGTCTCCGCCTTTGAATACAATTATGGTCGCGGGACAACCCTTATGTTGTAACGTGTTTTGAGGTGTAGCTAGTTCGTTGTCAACGTCGATTGTTTAGAATTTGAACTGATCTTTGACGTCTGAGTCCAACTGGTACAATGTGGGGAGAAGCCAATGACATGGTGCTCAATTACTGGGACGTTGGATTGGATCACAACTTCACAAGTGAATCCCATTCCGATTCGGAATGACTGTAAACTAGTTACATTAATGAACAAACAAAGATCTTCAATTAATAATTCAAGAAATCCCATATTGATTATTTAACAACGCTAGAAATAAACGTAAGTTAACCCCCAATGAAAAAAAACAAAAAAAGTTAACACCGAATGAAAAAACGATGACAGAACATGATAACCTTTGTTCAGGGTGGAGAGCCTGATTTGATGACAGGAGCAAAGATGATACTCCATGACTGGCAAAGAGGCTGTATTCCTTTCTTTGTCCCACCTCCTGAGGTAGACGACGTGGTGGCAGAATCAGAAGCAACAGTGCCAGGTATAGATGAAGAAGCCATAGCTGTTAGCTGATAAAGGTCAAGCAGCTGCTGCATTGAAAGCCATTGCTGGAATCATGTCTACCCAACAACAGAAAGATGTTCCGGTCCAATGAGATTTCTTTGACGAGATAGACCTTGAGGATGATAATAAAGCAAAGGAGTCAGATTCTGCCGAGTAATGTTACACTTGCAAAATTTTGTTTTTGATACTTGTAAGCCTTGTCTTAATCAAACTCAAAGTGAGACACTTATTAAAAATTATTTATCATTTATAAAAACTTGTTTTATTAGAATGATGTCCTATGAATTATGATGACACCAAAACTTGCAGCTTAAAGAAACTTGAGAAGTGTCTAAAAGACTTTGGAGGATGCAACACCTGTGTTCAGGTGCGCTCCTCATGCCCTGACGTCACCGGTAGAAAGTAGTCACCAGCGACTTTGCTGCCTCCACCTCACCACTGGTGTCTCTCCAAGACTATGGGTTCAATCACCTAATCCATCTAATTAAGTCATGACTCATAAGCCCATGTTGGAGATAATAATTAAAGAAGACAACATAGTTGATTATTTACTTATTGAGAAATATTGAGAATATGGCATATTTGGATATATTCCGTTGATTATTTATTCAAGGAAATAATTATTTTGAGTAATAAAGGAGACAAACAACATTCAAACAGCATAGTAAAGCAAAAGGTTTTGACAAAGGAAGCAGCAAACATATATAAACGGACGAGCCAAGGGAAATCACACGTACTGCTTGACAAGTTTCTTTATCATCTCTGGAGCAGGTCCGGTGAGTTTAGCCGCTTGGTGTCCGCCTTTAAAGACAAAAGTGGTCGGGAGAGCATTTATGTCGAAACGTTTTGCGAGGCTTGACTCAACGTCAAAGTTGACTGTGTAGAATTTGAACCTATTCTTGTATTCCGAGTCCAATTTGTTCAGTATGGTGATCATATAACGACATGGTCCGCACCACTGGGCTGAGAACATAACCATTAATGGGAGTTCTGATTGGATCACAAGTGAGTTCCATTCCGATTCAGTGATACTGTGTAGTTCATCTACCAATAGAAAAACAGAGATTTTACTAACACGTACTTATTGTTTTTTGTTTTAGATATTGTAGAAATAGAGTCTCTTGTGTTATACGTAGAAATAATTAAATAAATATTCGTAAAAACTAAAAGTCTAACAACGACCAATAAACCCAAATTAAAACTTTATTTTTTTACACAATTTCAAAAATACTTGATTTTAAAACAATTTTATGTTTTCACAATAGTACAATACCTTTTTAAAAAGAGGAATTCCTTAAAATACCATCATTTTAGTTTTCTTTCCAAAAATACCACTAATATCAAATTATTGTTCATAGGTATGAAATTTTAAATCTTTGGTTTGGGTTGATTATTTTGCAATTTAGGGTTTAGTATTTATGGGATAGGGTTTAGTGTTTAGAATTTACAATTTAGAGTTTAAAAATTTAAAATTTTATTTTATTTTGGTGGTATTTTTGTCCTAAAAACAAAAATGGTGGTATTTTAGAGAATTGCCCTTTTAAAAAGTGGGGTTTCCATAGTTAACTTACTATTATTATTATTTTGGTGAAGTTACCTTTAAGCTTACAGGAAGAGACCAAGTTTTCGTTAGACAGTAGTGGTGATGACACGTACTTCTTGACAAGTTCCCTTATCCAATATGGACTAAATCCGATGTATTTACCCATTTGGTCCCCGCCTTTAAAGACAATAGTGGTCGGGACAGCACTTATCTCGAAACGTTTTGTGACTTGTGAGGCTTGGCTCATCGTCAATGTCGACTGTGTAGAATTTGAACTTATTCTTGTATTCCGAGTCCAATTTTTTCAGTAAGTGAATTGAACGACATGGTCCATTACTGGGAGTTCTGATTGGATCACAAGTGAGTTCCATTCCGATTAAGTGATACTGTGTACTTCATCTATCAATAGAAAAACAGAGATTTTACAAACACGTACTTATTGTTTTTTTTTTTGTTTTATGTTTTAGATATTGTAAAAATAGAGACTCTTGTGTTATACATAGAAATATTAAAGGTTTTTTTTTGTCGCTATTCATAAAAACTAAAAGTCTAACATCGACCAAAAAACCCAAATCAAAACTTTATTTTTTTTTAACACAATTTCAAAAATACTTGATTTTAAAACAATTCATGTTTTCACAATAGTACAATACCTTTTTAAAAAGTGGGGTTTTCATTGTTAACTTACTATTATTATTTTTTGGTTAAGTACTTACCCTTAAGCTTTCCGGAAGAGACCAAGTTTTCGTTAGACAGTAGTGGTGATGACACGTAAGTCTGGATCAAGGGATCGAACTCTGAACACTTCCCACCACTAAACCCTAAACATACTAAGCACGTCACCGTCACTACCAAACGGTACAAAACCCTAATTTTCTCCATCGATACTTTCTGATCTCTCTATATATCTATCAAGTATCAACCCGTTTCAAGTGTTGGAATTAAACAAAGCCCTCTCTAGTCTGGTTTTATAAGGGTCCATGATTTACATTAACAATCACCACCACTTCTCATGACACTAGCTCTAGTTCACCGGTAATTAATGTAGTAGGCGTGCATTCAAGACAATGATAGAAATACAGCTCATTTTAAGGCAATTATTATCACGTTTTCCAAACTACACAGCTAAAATAAGATAAGGATCGTCCACATTCTCACATCAAAATTAATCCTTCCTTATCGTTTCTATTCCGCACAGAGAGTTTCCTGCCACCATTTATAGCGTTGTTCATTTTGGATAAAAGAGGTATTAATCACGCGATGTGTAGTGGAGAGTAGAGTACAATGCGCATAGATTTAGGAAGGGCTATTGGGTTATAATGGGTATATGCATGGGCCTTACCATTGAAATATGTTAAAAGCGTTTAAGCCCCATACTCATGTCTCATCTGATTTTTGATATGTTTATTCTCACGAATCTCGCCTCATCGACGATGGTTTGGTTCGTGTTTGATTTCAGATTCGTGAGACTCAACTGTTTTCATATTTATTTGATTTTGATGTGTTTTGTTTTTATAGGGAATATATAAGAGTGTTGGTAATCAGAAAGAGTTTGGACACTTCAGGAAGAGCTGCAAACTAGGATGTCTAGTAATTATAATGTGATTTTTTTTTTTTTCAAAGGAGACAATCAACACTTCAAGTCTTCAACACAACATATTAGTAGTGCATAAGCAAAGGTTTGACAAAGGAAGGCAACAAATATAAATAAAAGTATGAACCAACGGAAATCATATATATATATACTGCTTGACGAGTTTCAATAACTCAGAACCAAATTCCAGATATAAGTTTACCAAAAAAAATAAAAAAAAAAAAAATAATTCCAGATATAATTGTTAAGCTTTTTGTAAGAAAAATAAATGTTTTAGAGTAAACCGTGTTTTGTAAGTGCTAGTTGGGGAAGATAAAGACAAAAGGCAGCTAAAGATGATAATGAGTGACGAGTTTCAATAACTCAGAACCAAATTCTGATCGAGTATGTTGTAGTCATTACTCATTAGGTCTCCGCCTTTGAATACAACTATGGTCGGGACAACACTTATGTTGTAACGTGTTTTGAGGTCTAGTTCGTTGTCAACGTCAATTGTGTAGAATTTGAACGTGATTTATCAGACTGATGTCTTAAGATGACACCAAAGCTTGCAGCTTAAAGAAACTTGATAAATGTCTAAAAGACTTTGGAGGATGCAACACCTGTGTGTTCATGTGCGCTCCTCATGCCCTGACCGTCAACGGTGGAAAGTAGCCACCAGCGACTTTGCAGCCTCAACCTCACCACAGGTGTCACTCCAAGACTATGGGTTCAATCATCTAATAATCCATCTTAGTCATAATCCCATGTTGAAAGAGATAAGAATTAAAGGAGACAACATAGTTGATTATTTATTTAAAAGATAATTATTTTGAGTAATAAAGGAGACAACATAGTTGATTATTTATTCAAAAGATAATTATTTTGAGAAAAAAAAATAAAGGGACAGAGCCAAGGGAAATCACATGTACTTATTGACGAGCTCCCTAGACTCCCCTGGCTGATATCCGATGACTGTATCTGCTTCATCTCCGCCGATGAAGACAATAATGGTCGGGATTGTTAATGCTTCGTAACGTTGTTGGATACCTTCCGCTTCGTTTACATCGATTGTGTAGAACTGGAACCTATCCTTGAATTGCAAGTCTAGTCTTTTCATTTCGAGCTGTACCAGACGACATGGTGGGCACAACTTGGTTTTGAACAAAACCATTACTGGGATTTTGGATTGGAACACAAGTAAATCCCAGTCCGACTCAGAGATACTTGGTACTACATAAACGTCAATGAAATATAAGGTTTTAACTTTTAAAATGATATAAATAAACATTGGAGGACTGTAGCAAACAGTAAAACAAATGAAATATATAAAAATATGCACTTTTCTTATATAGAAATAGGAATTTTTTGTCACTATTCATAAAAACTAAAAATCTAATAACAACCTATAAACCCAAATCAATATTTCTTTATACCAAAATTTCAAAGGAAAAGTGGTTTTTCATATTTAGCTTAAGAAAAATATGCTTTAAATTTACCAGAGTAGACCAAGTCATTCTTAGACGGTAGGGATGATGATACGTAAGTCTTGATCAAAAGATCTGACTCTGAACACATCCCAACATTAAACCCTAAACACACCAAGCATGTTACCATCACGACCATGTGGTACAAAATGCTAATTTGTTCCATCGATACTTTCTTATCTCTCAATATCTCTCAATTTGTTTTGTGTTGAAAAAGAAGGCCTCTACTATGGTTTTATAAGCGTCCACGATTTATATTAACAATGACCATTATTTATTTATTTTTGATTATCATTCAACATTATTTGGGAAATGTGCACGTGTATTTTAAGACATTATTCAATTCTTCCTATTCAATGATCTAAAACATATAAAAATCACAATAATCATTATTGTTATCTTCCCCAATTAACACACTTAAAATAGTAACCACGAGTTTCCTCAAACATCTGTCCATTCATAAGTAAAACTACACAAGCCTCCTTTTTTTTTGATATATTAATAAATGAGAGAATATTCTCTTATAAATTATAATATGATTTGTTTTTCATCGAAATGAACTTATATTAAAAAAAAATTCCACACCTTAACTATCTCTAATGATACAACCACGTAACTTGGGGATTATGAATGTTAAACCATGCATTAAAGTTGCATTTAACAAAGTAGGAGACGTCTAGTCCAAATTAAAGTTTCCCAAAGCCTCATGTTGTTCGTTTGAAACCGTATCATGTGCACAAGTAGCTTGAATCCATTTTCTTACATCCGCTTGGGGTTGTAAGACAGTTTTGGAAGAATTTTCACGGTATTATTAGAATTATAATTATTATGAGCCTTCCAAATATGTCAAATAAGCCACAAAGGTAACTCTTGTAATATGTTATTTGATCACTTCTGATCTCTCTATATATCTATCAAGTATCAACCCCGTTTCAAGTGTTGAAAACAAGCCCTCTCTAGTCTTGTTTTATAAGCGTCCATGATTTACATTAACAATCACCACCTCTCTCATGACACTAGCTCTAGTTCACTTGGTAACTAATGTAGTAGTACGCGTGCATTTCAAAACAATGATACAAATACAGCTCATTTAAGGCACATTTTTATCACGTTCTCCAAACTATACAGCTAAGAAAACATAAGGATCGCCACCAGTGGCGGATCTAGAGTACTATTTTACCTAGGGCACATAAAATTTTATTGTATAGAAATTATGACACAAACTATATATATTATCATCTAATATGTTGGTATTATCACGTTTTCTCCTGACTAGAGAGCTAACAAAAAATAAGGATCGCCACATTCTCACTCCTTACTCTTATATTTTCGTATCAGCAGTTTCCTGCCACCATTTCTTGGTTTGTTCCTTTTGGATGAAAGAGGTTTTAATCACGTGCGCGTAGTGGAGAAATTTGGAATGGGTACACGTAAAGCTAATTAATGACCAATCACCAAGATCTCAAATCTCTCACACACGATGACAGCTCTAAAGATATCTCGTTCTCCTAATTAAGCGTCCTTTATATTCAACGATATTATATAAGAACATTAATTACGTAAGGATTACCTTAAAGTTACAGAAGATAGGTCTAACTGGTGTGGTGAAAATAATTGAATTCAATTACATTTTAAGGATTGCATAGTGAATTGGACCATCAAACCAGCCCTCAATTTTTTTTCCGCTGTTCATCATCTTTTGTGTTTTTGATATTTCTAAAAGATTAATTACGAGAACTACAACTTGGTTTCTCTACGAGAATGTTGGTGCAAAAGTTTGATTTTTACTTTTAACGTCTTTTGAAAGTATAAATCACATTTATATAGATATAATATATCTCAAACATTAAATTAGAAAACTCGTTTTAAACATAATTGTTTTAATTTTATTTATAACATAAATTTATAAATACAACACACGCTTAGTATGCGATAAGGAGAAAGACAACACACAGCAACAAAGTAGTAGTGCATAAACGGACAAAGCCAAGGGAAATCACGTCGTGTACTTAATGACGAGACGCCTAAACGCCCCTACCTGATATCCCATGACTCTCTCTGCTTCGTGTCCGTCGATAAAGACAATAGTGGTCGGGACAGTAAACGCTTGGTAAATTTCTTGGATACTATGCTCTTCGTTAATATCGATTGTGTAGAACTTGAACAAATCCTTGAATTGCAAGTCTAGTGCTTCCATTTCGAGCTGAACCAGACTACATGTTGGGCACAACTTGGTTTTGAACAAAACCATTACTGGGATTTTGGATTTGAGCACAAGTGAATCCCAGTCCGACGCAGAGACACTTTGTACTACATAAACGTCAATGAATTATAAGGATTTAAAATGATATAAATAATCATCAGAGGATACTGTAGCAAACAGTAAAACAAATGAAATATATAAAAATATGCACTTTAATTTTTTTTTTTGGTTAAGAGCTTTAGTATTATGGAAATATAAACTTTCTACCAAAAATGGAAATATAAACTTTTTTCTCATATGGAAATAGTAATTTTTTGTCACTATTCATAAAAACTAACTAATAAAAACCTAAAAAAACCCAAATCAATATTTTCTTTATACCAAAATTTCAAAGGGAAAGTGGTTTTTCATATTTAGCTTAAGAAAATTTGGCTTTAAATTTACCAGAGTAGACCAAGTCATTGTTAGACGGTAGGGATGATGATACGTAAGTCTTGATCAAAAGATCTGACTCTGAACACATCCCAACATTAAACCCTAAACACACCAAGCATGTCACCATCACCACCATATGGTACAAAATCCTAGTTTGCTCCATCGATACTTTCTTATCTCTCTCACTATCTCTCAATTTGTTTTAAGTGTTGAAAACAGAAGGCCTCTACTCTGGTTTTATAAGCGTCCATGATTTATAAAAATAATCACACTTATTTATTTATTTTTGATTATCTTTCAACGTTATTTGGTAAATATTGTACACGTATATGTTAAGACATTATTCAATGATCTAAAACATATAAAAACCACAATTATCATCATTCTTATCTTCCCCAACTAACACACTTAAAATAGTAACCACGAGTTTCCTCAAATATCTGTCTATTCATAAGTAAAACTAGACATGGCCTCCTCTTTTTTTTACTAGTATAAATGAGAGAATATTCTCTTATAATATGTTTTTCTTTTTCATCGAAATGAACTTAAATTATATTATAAAAAAATATTTCGGCTGAACTTATATTAAATTAAAACGGCCACAATACAAAAAGCTCAGATATCCAACCTGGAAAATCCATACAATTCGAAAAAAACGGAAAATGTATACAACCCTTTTTTAGCTAAAACATGAACTACTTCATTACAAGAACGTTTAACAAAAGAGAATTGAATGTCTTCAAACATTGTCGCCAATAATGAATATCTTGGCAAAAGTCTTCACCAGAAACATCCGAAGTAATGCCGTTGATGATGTTAATGAACATTTCATAATCTCCTTCAAAACAAATTGAGGTAAAACCCTTGGACCAAGTTTGTTGCATTGATTTATTAGAATGATGTCTTATGATAAGTGTTAAAAGACTCTGCATCTATGGGGAGGTGGATGCAACGGCTTAGTTCATGTTAATGCTCTCTTTGTCTGATTTGTGCTCTCCTCATCCTCTAACACCAGCGCCTTTGCCGCCTCCATCTTCACCGCAGGGCCAAGTGCGAGACGACCAAAACTATGGGTTCAATCACCTAATAACACCATGTTGAAGGAGATATAAAGGAGACCACATAGTTAATTATTCAAGGAGATAATTAATTTGAGTAATAAAGGACACAAACAACACGCAAACAACAACATAGTAAATCAAAGGTTTGGCAAAGGAAGCAGCAAAGATATATAAACGGCCGAGCCAAGGGAATTCACATGTACTGCTTGATAAATTCCCTTAGCTTCTTTGAATCAGCTCCGATGACTTTAGCCATTTGGTCTCCACCTTTAAAGACAACAGTGGTCAGGAGAACACTTATGTCGAAACGTTTCGCGATGAGTCATCGTTAAAGTTGACTGTAGAATTTGAACTTATTTGTATTCTGAATCCATTTTGTTCAGTATAGGGGTCATCGTACGACATGGTCCGCACCACTGGGCTGTGAACATAACCATTACTGGGAGTTCTGCTTGGGTCACAAGAGAGTGATCCCATTCCGATTCAGTGATACTCTGTACTTCATTTATCAATTGAAAAACAGAGATTTTAACTTTCTGTTTTTTTTCTTTCTTTTTCTTTTTAGGCATTGTAGAAATAGAAATATTAACGATTTTTTTTGTCGCTATTCATAAAAACTAAAAGTCTAACAACAGCCTATAAACCCAAATCAAAACTTTCTTTCTTAACAAGTCCGGACTTTACTAGGATATAGTTATACTCTCATTGAGTCATTGTCATACAGTTAGACTAGGTTTCTGAGAACAATACATATCCAAACAAAAGATAAAGATTTTATGTGGAAAAATATGTTCACACTTTGACGAACATGCCAAACTTGCAATGAAAAATTTCTATAATGTGAAAATAGCATGTGGATGGTTGTATTATAATTTAAAAATTTTTTAAAAAAATCTTCAGGTTGGGAAAACCCAAAACTAAACATTCACCAAAAATAAAAAAAATTAAAAAATAAACAAACTACTATCAATGTTTTAACTTTTAAGAAACTAAAATCTACACCTAACATAAAAAATGAAAAAACATTGAAAAATAAATACCGAAGCCAAAAACTATTTTAAAAATTACAAATATTCATGGCTAATCATATGATAGTTTAATTTGAATTTTTTTTTTTGAATTTTTTGTTTAAAACAAAAAATATAAGTCATGTAAGCAAAATAAAACTTTAATTCCTTTACATGTTAAAAATTTATGAATTGTTTGTTGCACATAAATAGTACATTTACTCATTGCAGATATGTTTTGAGTTTTTTGAACAGTTCTACTTGCAAAGATTGTGGAATCAAGTTTTGTTAGAAACATTAGGCATAAGAAAATAAACTTTTAAGAACTTCTTTAGTTTCTTGAAAAATAATTTGACAAACAAAAATACTCTTTTTTTGTCGGCCGAATAATAGTATTCAACGTTATTTTTTGAAAACCATTAGACAATTCATTCTTTATACATTTCATTTAACTGGCTCCCAGTAGTATATATACAATATGAAAAACTAATAATATAGTTATACATTATTTAGATATATTGAAAATGACATTTTCTAATTAAAGTAATAGAATGTTAGAATGGCAGATTATAGAATGTAATCCTACAAAATTGTGTGATGGTAAAAGTTTTACAAAATTGTACAATCATTCCACCATATATGTGACAAAAGCTATGTGACAGTAGCCCACAACCATCAATTTAGTTTATTTACATTTCAGAATTTAATTGAGCTAAAAAGTTAAGATTCTCCATTATATAATTTTTTATTAATTAAACTTAAACCAAAGGAAAAAGATCTCCAAAAACATAACAAATTCAAAATATATAGTTAACAACATGTAGTATATGTATAATTGGATAAAATTATAACTCTTTATCATAAACTTAAAAATCAAGTTTCAAATGCGAGAGGAGCACCAATCTTAGGAGCAGTGGTCTGAACACATTTGTTCCACATACGCTTGCTCCTAGGAAGAATCTCATGAGCAACATCTTTTAGCTCATAAGTAGCAAAGACAAAACTCATCAATCCTTCGTGACAATCTCTTCCAATCTTCAAAAAGTTCTTACAACATTCCTCCGACACGGGCTTGTCGTTGATCAATCCTTCCGTCATCTCGATCCCGCATTTCGAGCTCAATTTATCCGAACAATCTTGGAGATACAGTATTTGATGCGTCGTGTCGTCATATGATGTAGGAGTTCGTGGTCGTACGCGTAAGCTGCAACAGGTTCGTGTGCAAATGATTCCGAAGATATTGGAATGATCTCTTCTTTTTGTGCGAGAGTTTGATAAACCATTGATGTGGCTATCAGAAACGTTACAAGAATCATTTTCTCCATTGTCTCTGTTATTACCGTTCTTGTGATGAAGAAAAAAGATTTGGTGGAGGAGACTTTTAATGTTTTACTGGTTTGTAACGACTAGCTTTATATGTTTCTGGTCATTAAATGATTGTTTGATTTCTTGAAATGTTACATATGTTACTAGATTTATAATTAAGTCACATTTCAGTTTATCTTTTTTTTTTCCCTGATAGAAAGGAAGAATTTTTTTTGCATCAATTAGGATCAATGCACATTTTAGATTGGATCACTGAGTTCGAATCGAATTATCCAAAAAAAAATTCGATTAAAATAATAAAAATCATTCGTTTGGATCACAATAGTTTATCCTACCATATTGATGTACAAATCAGAAAAACATCTTGGTTATCCAAATTATCCATTTGATTAACTTAAAATTTCTAAATACCTAAAAACCAAAATTACTAAAAGTAATAACAAGTTATTATGGGCCTTGTATGGGCCTAACAGTTAAGTTCCATTAAAACGTGTAAGCCCATATTGAGAGGAGAGTCACCGTCAACCAAAACCCTAGCAAAAATACTCAACGCCACTCTTCTTCCTCCTCCTTCACTGCTTCTTCTTCTTTCGTTGTTCCCTGTCACTGGGAAAAAAGTTCAGAGATGGTGAAGAAGGAGAAGAAAGCAAATGTGTCCGGTAAACCAAAGCATTCGCTCGATGCGAATCGTCAAGATGGCAAAAAGAAAACCACCCAAGGCCGTACCGCCGCCGACGTTCGTCGGCTTAAGATGTACGGTACTAGGCCGAGGAGAAACTCCGGCGGTAAAATCCTTAGCCACGAGTATCAATCGAAGGAATTGCCCAACTCACGAATCGCACCTGATCGACGATGGTTTGGTTCGTATTTTGAATTCTTTTTTTTTTTTTTTTTCAGATTTTCGTGAGAATTATTACTCAATTGATTTCATATTCATCTGATTTTGATGTATTGTATAGGGAACACTCGTGTTGTGAATCAGAAAGAGCTTGAATACTTTAGAGAAGAGCTTCAAACTAAGATGTCAAGTAATTATAATGTGATTTTGAAAGAGAGGAAGTTGCCTATGTC
This sequence comes from Arabidopsis arenosa, assembly GCA_905216605.1. Lineage (NCBI taxonomy): Eukaryota > Viridiplantae > Streptophyta > Magnoliopsida > Brassicales > Brassicaceae > Arabidopsis > Arabidopsis arenosa. The sequence continues at coordinate 16,317,902 of LR999451.1, forward strand.
TCTTTTAACTGATAACAAGAAGGTAAAGGTTTTAAGCTTAGTTGAATTCAGTTTATCAAAGGTGTTGAAGTTTTGATTTTTGATTTGTTTTGGTGATTCTTTGTTAAGCAATCGAGAGTTTATTTACTTGACATGGAGCCTTTTCAAGATGCTTTTGGAAGGAAGACTAAAAGGAAGAGACCAAAGCTTGTGGCTTCTGATTATGAAGCCTTGGTGAAGACAGCAGCTGAATCTCAGGGTAAATTGAGCTTCTTTGAGTTTGGTGTACACGAAATGATGCATACATTATATAATTTGTTGAGACATTTTGTGTAATTTTTGAAGATGCATATGAGGAGAAAAATGGGGCTGGTCCTTCTGGTGAAGGAGGAGAAGAAGAAGATGGGTTTAGAGACTTGGTGAGGCATACTATGTTTGAAAAGGGACAGAGCAAGCGTATTTGGGGTGAGCTTTACAAAGTCATTGACTCCTCTGATGTAGTTGTCCAGGTATGTCTTGATTTGAGGATCGAGTTAATGAAGGAGATATCTTTTAGTTATATTTTTATATTTTTGCTTACCTGTATTTTCTGTGACAGGTTTTAGATGCTAGGGATCCACAAGGTACTAGGTGTCTTCATTTAGAGAAAACTTTGAAAGAGCATCACAAGCATAAACACATGATTCTATTGTTGAACAAGGTTAGTTGTTTTCATCTTTTGGAAACCAGCTAGCCTAAGTTAACTGTTCCAATTGTAAAGTTACTTACTAAGTATCTTAATGTGTCTTTTGCGTTTGTGCTTTTAAGTGTGATCTTGTGCCGGCTTGGGCTACAAAAGGATGGTTGAGAGTATTATCAAAGGAATATCCAACTCTAGCGTTCCATGCAAGTATTAACAAGTCATTTGGAAAGGTATTACAATCGATTAAACATTCTCTTGAGAGCCTCTGATATATTGATTTTTTAAAAATATTTTTTAAGTCTTAACATCAGTCCATGTCATTCCCTTGCTAAATGTTTACCATGGTTTGATTTCAGGGGTCACTTCTCTCCGTTTTGAGGCAGTTTGCACGTCTTAAAAGTGACAAGCAAGCAATATCTGTCGGATTTGTTGGGTATCCCAATGTTGGGAAATCATCAGTTATCAACACACTGCGTACTAAAAATGTATTAACTTATTGTTAATTTCTAGTATTGTGATCCTGCATTATTGAACCCAAACTTGCCAAGTTACTTGTGCTCACATATTTCCCTCCTCTGTTCCTTCTCTAGGTTTGCAAGGTTGCTCCAATTCCAGGGGAGACTAAGGTCTGGCAATACATCACACTCACTAAGAGGATTTTCTTGATTGATTGTCCTGGAGTTGTTTACCAGAGCCATGATTCCGAAACAGATATTGTCCTCAAGGGAGTGGTATGTATCTTGTATTATTAGTTTTTCTTTAACGGGGTACTCTTTTATTCATAAATGCTTGGGACATTTTGGACCTGTGCTCAAAACGTCAATGTTCATGTTGCCTGGCGTAAAAAAATTGTCTTATTCCCTGTCTTGGCCCCGCTCTGTTTGGTTCTCTGCAAGTAGTGCATTATCTTATGAATTCATATTTTTGGATATATAGGTAAGAGTGACAAACCTAGCGGATGCATCTGAGCATATTGGAGAAGTACTGAGGCGTGTCAAGAAAGAGCACTTGCAGAGAGCGTATAAAATAAATGACTGGTAAGAAATGTTTAAAACTCAAAACTTTTCATATTTTCTTCGTCATCCTTACTATTGACAGACATTGATAATTTCTGTTCGATATTTACAGGGAGGATGATCATGATTTTCTTCTTCAGTTATGTAAATCCTCTGGCAAACTGTTAAAGGTGTGTTTCCTAATTTTAATAAGCTCCAATAAATTTAGAGAGATGACTTAAATGTTATTCTGTTTTCGTTGCAATGAAGTGGAGTAATGATAACAGAACATGATAACCTTGTTCAGGGTGGAGAGCCTGATTTAATGACAGGAGCAAAGATGATACTCCATGACTGGCAAAGAGGCCGTATTCCTTTCTTTGTCCCACCTCCTAAGGTAGACGACGTGGCGTCAGAATCAGAAGCAACAGTGCCAGGCATAGATGAAGAAGCCATAGCTGATAAAGGTCAAGCAGCTGCTGCATTGAAAGCCATTGCTGGAATCATGTCTACCCAACAACAGAAAGATGTTCCAGTCCAAAGAGATTTCTACCTCGAGGATGATAATAAAGCAAAGGAGTCAACTGAACCAGATAGGGAAGACGGAACTGATGCACAAGAAGATGAGGATGCTGTGTCGGAAGATGGAGTGGAAAGTGAGAGTGATGCTGATGAGGATGTGGTGTCAGAAAATGATGAGGAAATTGAGTCAGATTCTGCCGAGTAAATGTTATCACTTTCAAAATTTTGTTTTTGATACTTGTAAGCCTTTTCTTAAATAATTCAAAGAGAGACACTTATTTAAAATTATTTATCATTTACAAAAACATGATTTATTAGAGTGATGTGTTATGATGGTTATGATGACACCAAAGCTTGCAGCTTAAAGAAACTTGATAGGTGTCTAAAAGACTTTGGAGGATGCAACACCTGTGTTGATGTGAGCTACTCATGCACTGACGTCAACGGTGGCTGCCTCCACCTCACCACATGTGCTCCAAGACTATGGGTTCAATCACCTAATCCATCTAAGTCACAAGCCCATGTTGCAGGAGATAATAATTAAAGGAGACAACATGCAGTAGTTGATTATTTATTCAATGAGATAATTATTTTGAGTAATAAAGGAGACAAACAACACTCAAACAACATACTAAAGCAAAGGTTTTGACAAAGGAAGCAGCAAACGTATATAAACGGACGAGCCCAGGGAAATCAAATGTACTTTTTGACAAGTTCCCTTAGCTTATATGGATTAGCTCCGATGGCTTTAGCCACTTGGTGTCCGCCTTTAAAGACAATAGTGGTCGGGAGAGCACGTATGTGGAAAGGTTTTGCGATGCTTGACTCATCGTCAATGTCGACTGTGTAGAATTTGAACTTATTCTTGTATTGCCAGTCCATTTCTTTCAGTATGGGGATCATCAGACGACATGGTCCGCACCACTGAGCCGTGAACATAACCATTACTGGGAGTTTTGATTGGATCACAAGTGAGTTCCATTCCGATTCAGTGATTCTGTGTACTCCATCTATCAATAGAAAAACAGAGATTTACAAACACGTACTTATTGGTTTTTTGTTAATTTTATGTTTTAGATATTGTAGAAATAGAGACTCTTGTGTTATATCTAGAAATATTAAAAGTTTTTTTTTTTTTGTCGCTATTCAGAAAAACTAAAAGTCTAACAAAGACCTATAAACCGAAATCAATACTTTCTTTGTTTTACACAATTTCAAAAATACTTGATTTTAAAACAATTCATGTTTTCACAATAGTACAATACCTTTTTTAAAAGTGGGGTTTTCATAGTTAAGCTTACCGGAAGAGACCAAGTTTTCGTTGGACAGTAGTGGTGATGACACGTAAGTCTTGATCAAGGGATCAAACTCTGAACATTTCCCAACATTAAACCCTAGACACACCAAGCATGTCACCATCACCACCATATGGTATAAAATCCTAATTTTCTCCATCGATACTTTCTTCTCTCTCTCTCAATATCTCTCAATTTGTTTTAAGTGTTGAAAACAGAAGGCCTCTCTGCTCGGGTTTTATAAGCGTCCGGCCATGATATATATTAACACAATCACCATTATTTATTTATTTATTTATTATCATTCAACATTATTTGGTAAATGGACACGTATATTTTTCAAGACATTATTCAATTCTTCCTATTCAATGATCTAAAACATATTCCTACCAAAAAAAAAAAAAAGATCTAAAACATATAAAAACCACAATTATCATCATTCTTATCATCCCCAACTAACACACTTAAAATAGTAACCACGAGTTTCCTCAAATATCTGTCTATTCATAACTAAAACTAGACACGTCTCCTTTTTTTTTTTAATATATTAATAAATTAGAGAATATTCTCTTATAATATGTTTTTCTTTTTCATCGAAATGAACTTAAATTATATTAAAAAAAAAGGGTCACAATACAAAAAGCTCAGATATCCAACCTGGAAAATCTTTAATTACAATTCGAGAAAAAACGGAAAATGTATACAACTCTGAACACTTGCCACCACTAAACCCTAAACATACTAAGCACGTCACCGTCACTACCAAACGGTACAAAACCCTTATTTTCTCCATCGATATATACTTTCTGATCACTCTATATATCTATGATCAACCCGCTTCAAGTGTTGGAAACAAAGCCCCTCTCTACCCTGGTTTTATAAGCGGCCATGATTGACAATTTGACATTAACAATATTGTTAATCACCACCACCCCTCTCATTACACTAACTCTAGTTCACTTGATAATTATTAATTAATGTAGTACGCGTAGATTTCAAGACGATGATACAAATACAGCTCATGCAAGGCATTTATTATCACGTTCTCCAAACTACACAGCTACGAGAGTTTCCTGCCACCATTTTAATATTTTATAGGTTTGTTCATTTTGGATCGATAAAAGAGGTTTTAATCACGTGATGCGTAGTGGAGAGTAGAGTACACTCGCATAGATTTAGGAAGGGCTATTGGGTTATAATGGGTATATGGGCCTAACCATTGAAATATGTTATAAACGTTTAAGCTCCATGCTCATGTCTCATCTGATTTTGATGTGTTTATTCTCACAAACCTCACCTGATCAACGATGGTTTGGTTCGTACTTGATTTCAGATTCGTGAGAATTACTCGATTGTTTCATATTTATTTGGTTTTGATGTGTTTTGTTTTTATAGGGAATATATACGCGTGTGGTTATTCAGAAAGAGTTTGGACACTTCAGGAAGAGCTCTGCAAAGTAAGATCATCACTTCAAGTAAAAATTTTTTTTTGCCCTAGGGCCCTTATTTTTGTTGAGCCGGGGCTGGTAAGATGTCTAATAATTATAATGTGATTTTTAATATTAACCAATTAAAGGAGACAATCAACACTTCAACACAAGTACACAACATATTAGTAGTGCATAAGCAAAGGTTTGACAAAGGAAGCAACAGATATAAATAAAAGTATGAGTCGAAGGAAATCATATATATTGTTTGACGAGTTTCAATAACTCAGAACCAAATTCCACATATAATTGTTAAGCTTTTTGTAAGAAAAATAAAAGGTTTTAGAGTAACTCATGTTTTGTACGTGTTAGTTGGGGAAGGTAAAGACAAAAGGCAGCTAAAGATGATAATGAGTGAGTGGCAAAAATATTACATGGTTAAATTCTATATGTTGAATTCTCTTCGCATATATTAAGTGGCAAAAATAAAGGTTAAATTCGCATCACCAAAATCACTGTTCGAGTCAGATGTCACATTGCTTGAATCGTTGATTTTTGTTTCTTTTTGGCAAAAACCTCGTTTGCGAGAAATAGCCAACTAATGCAAAGATGAGAGAGTGATATTTTAGGGAGCAAACTTGTCTCTTTAAGGGAGCAAACTTGTCTCTTTTCTGTATAGGTGTTCTCTGCGAGTAACCTTTCTCATGGTCTTGCCTATATCTTGTTAGGTGAAGTATGTGCCTTGACAAAAAAAAAAAAAAAAAAAGGTGAAGTATGTGCATGGGAAAAAAAAACAGTTACGTATTGATATCTATATCTAAAGATGTTGTGTTGACTAAATCAATATTTCTCTTTAAGGAAGATAAATATAATTTGACGTGGTTGCAAATTATAAACAATTGCTGAAAAAATGATATTCCCTCCGTTCATTATTATAGTATATTTTAGAATTTTTTTTTGATTTTGAAAGATAGATTTTCTCACTTTCCTATGCATAAATTAACTATATAATTCTCATCCTATCCATATTTATTTCTTTTTATTTATGATTCATTCATCAATATAGGAAAATGTATATTTACTCATGTTCTTTTATGGAATATTCTTTATGGTATATGTAGGATATATAGTAAGTTTTTAATTTTTTTTTTTAATGATTTTTATGAAAAGGTTAAAAATGTAATTATACGACCCTTCTTAATATGTGTGAAAAACTATAAAATACTATAACAAAAAACGGAAGAAGTACTAAACATGACATGTATGTGAATAAAAAAAGAAGAGAAATACAAAATTGAAATATTATCGGTTAAAATATTAGGAAGAAAGTCATAGATAAAAATAAAATGAATAAATGGTAGGAAAATGACACTATAAATTATAGGGAATATGTACAAAGTAACTATAAAAATAAAAAAAATTAAGTAATTAATTATGAGCTAGAATATCAGAAGGATAGATAAAATTATCATTTAATCTTCGTTTAAATTTTCTCTCTCCCGGTGTTAAAAAAAAAAAAAAAGATTTTCTCTCTCCCTCCCCTCCCCTCTCTCTCTCTTTGCCTCCCTCTCCAATAAATCTCTTTCTCCTTTTTACCGATCTTATCGCTCTTTCCCCAAATATGTCAGATCTCTTCTATCCTTCTCTCCCCCTCCCTTTTCCCCTCTCTCCATTAAATCTCTTTCTCCCCAATAAAGATTTGATCGCTCTCTCCTCGGATATGTCAAATATCTTCTCTCCCCCTTTCGTCGACATCTCCATCCCTCTCTCATATGTTCCCTCTCGGCTCTCGCCGAAGACCTCCTTCCTTCGATGGCAGCATGACATCCAAAAATTGTAAAAAAAATAATACAAGTGTTCAAGAAATAAAAAAACACTATTAAAACTAATAATATGTGTTTGTATTTCATGCTATCAAATAAAATCACATGATTTCTTGAAACAATGTATAAAGCGAGTGTTACATAAGAAAATTACATTTAATATAAATAAATTACATGTTCACAATCATAATAGCATGACACCCAAACAAAACACTTCAAATTTTTTTAAAAACACGAATAATATTTTCTACTTATATCCGATCTTAAAGAGATACCACAAATTTTTATTATAACACACATTTGATTTATATTACATGTTTTTCCCATATATCACTCTATTTATTTCTATAACACACAACACCTACGTCGATCTTCTCGCCGCCATATCTATCTCACTATCTCACTGAGAAATTTTGTTGTCTCTTTCGCCATATTTCTTTTGGATCTTTTATGTTTGATTTTCTCAGTTGGATTCATTTCTTCTAATCACAGATTTTTTTTTCATGGATTTGCTAGAAATCTCGATAAACTTGTTCTCATATCCAAATCCAAAAATCTCTCTCTTTCCCTCTCTTTCTCCCTCCCTCCTTCTCTCTCTACTGACGGAATAGTATATATTTGTAAAAAACTATAATTTTACAAGGCTAATTGGTCTTTTCTCCACCCCTACCCCACTACAAAAATAGTCATTTTCCAAAGTTTTCTAACGCAAGGTCATTCTCTTAATTCTTTATGGGTCAAAGGTTATCTACCAATTTAACCCATAATTCTATGTGTGTATGAAGTATTGAGTGATTAAATTATGATATAGTTGATATGATCTCATTGTCATACAGTAAGACTAGTTTTTTTTTAGAATAGTGCAAATCCAAACAAAAAAGTAAAGATTTTCTCTTTTAGAAGTGAAAAAATATGTTGACTTTAACGAACATGATAAAGAGAATTTTCTATACTGTGAAAATGGCATGTCGATGGCATGTAGGAAGATGGAGTGGAAAGTGAGAGTGATGCGGATAAGGATGTGGTGTCAGAAAATGATGAGGAAAACGAGTCAGATTCGGCTGAGTAATGTTAGAGATGCACATTAGCTTATAAAAAAAAAATTAATAAAAAAAAATCAAAAGGAAATTTTAGATATCCAAAATTTTTAGATATACTTCCAAATTAAATGCATCTACAATTAGAACCAATACTAACTTTATTTTCTGTTTTTGATTTTTATAATACCCCATAAATAAGTTAGATACTCACTTAGATGTTGGGTAGATACCTCTTTGGAGATGCTTATCAACATAGGTGTTGCATCCACTTGCAAAAATTTGTTTTTGATACTTGTAAGCCTTGTCTTAATCAACTCAAAGTGAGACACTTATTAAAGATTATTTATCATTTACAAAAACATGTTTTTATTAGAATGATGTCTTATGATGAAACCAAAGCATGCAGCTTAAAGAGACTTGATAAGTGTCTAAAAGACTTTGGAGGGATGCAACACCTGTGTTGATAAGCGCTCCTCATGCCCTGACTTCAACGGTGGAAAGAAGCCATCAGCGATGCTGCCTCCACCTTACCCCATAGGTGTCACTCCAAAACTATGGGTTAAATCACATAATCAATCTAAGCCAGCCCATGTTGAAGGAGATAATAATTAAAGGAGACAACATAGTTGATTATTTATTCGAGGAGATAATTATTTTGAGTAATAAAGGAGACAAACAACACTCACAACATGTAGTAAAAGCAAAGGTTTGACAAAGGAAGCAGCAAACATATATAAACGGACGAGCCAAGGGAAAATCACATGTACTCCTTGACAAGTTCCCTTAGCCTATTTGGATGAGCTCCGATGTCTTTAGCCATTTGGTTTCCGCCTTTAAAGACAATAGTAGTCGGGAGAGCACTTATGTGGGAACGTTCTGTGATGCTTGACTCATCGTCAGTGTCGACTGTGTAGAATTTGAACTTATTCTGGTATTGCCGGTCGAATTCGTTCAGTATGGGGATCATCAGACGACATGGTCCGCACCACTGAGCCGTGAACATAACCATTACTGGGAGTTTTGATTGGATCACAAGTGAGTTCCATTCCGATTCAGTGATTCTGTGTACTCCATCTATCAATAGAAATTGAGTCAGATTCTGCCGAGTAAATGTTATCACTTTCAAAATTTTGTTTTTGATACTTGTAAGCCTTTTCTTAAATAATTCAAAGAGAGACACTTATTTAAAATTATTTATCATTTACAAAAACATGATTTATTAGAGTGATGTGTTATGATGGTTATGATGACACCAAAGCTTGCAGCTTAAAGAAACTTGATAGGTGTCTAAAAGACTTTGGAGGATGCAACACCTGTGTTGATGTGAGCTACTCATGCACTGACGTCAACGGTGGCTGCCTCCACCTCACCACATGTGCTCCAAGACTATGGGTTCAATCACCTAATCCATCTAAGTCACAAGCCCATGTTGCAGGAGATAATAATTAAAGGAGACAACATGCAGTAGTTGATTATTTATTCAATGAGATAATTATTTTGAGTAATAAAGGAGACAAACAACACTCAAACAACATACTAAAGCAAAGGTTTTGACAAAGGAAGCAGCAAACGTATATAAACGGACGAGCCCAGGGAAATCAAATGTACTTTTTGACAAGTTCCCTTAGCTTATATGGATTAGCTCCGATGGCTTTAGCCACTTGGTGTCCGCCTTTAAAGACAATAGTGGTCGGGAGAGCACGTATGTGGAAAGGTTTTGCGATGCTTGACTCATCGTCAATGTCGACTGTGTAGAATTTGAACTTATTCTTGTATTGCCAGTCCATTTCTTTCAGTATGGGGATCATCAGACGACATGGTCCGCACCACTGAGCCGTGAACATAACCATTACTGGGAGTTTTGATTGGATCACAAGTGAGTTCCATTCCGATTCAGTGATTCTGTGTACTCCATCTATCAATAGAAAAACAGAGATTTACAAACACGTACTTATTGGTTTTTTGTTAATTTTATGTTTTAGATATTGTAGAAATAGAGACTCTTGTGTTATATCTAGAAATATTAAAAGTTTTTTTTTTTTTGTCGCTATTCAGAAAAACTAAAAGTCTAACAAAGACCTATAAACCGAAATCAATACTTTCTTTGTTTTACACAATTTCAAAAATACTTGATTTTAAAACAATTCATGTTTTCACAATAGTACAATACCTTTTTTAAAAGTGGGGTTTTCATAGTTAAGCTTACCGGAAGAGACCAAGTTTTCGTTGGACAGTAGTGGTGATGACACGTAAGTCTTGATCAAGGGATCAAACTCTGAACATTTCCCAACATTAAACCCTAGACACACCAAGCATGTCACCATCACCACCATATGGTATAAAATCCTAATTTTCTCCATCGATACTTTCTTCTCTCTCTCTCAATATCTCTCAATTTGTTTTAAGTGTTGAAAACAGAAGGCCTCTCTGCTCGGGTTTTATAAGCGTCCGGCCATGATATATATTAACACAATCACCATTATTTATTTATTTATTTATTATCATTCAACATTATTTGGTAAATGGACACGTATATTTTTCAAGACATTATTCAATTCTTCCTATTCAATGATCTAAAACATATTCCTACCAAAAAAAAAAAAAAGATCTAAAACATATAAAAACCACAATTATCATCATTCTTATCATCCCCAACTAACACACTTAAAATAGTAACCACGAGTTTCCTCAAATATCTGTCTATTCATAACTAAAACTAGACACGTCTCCTTTTTTTTTTTAATATATTAATAAATTAGAGAATATTCTCTTATAATATGTTTTTCTTTTTCATCGAAATGAACTTAAATTATATTAAAAAAAAAGGGTCACAATACAAAAAGCTCAGATATCCAACCTGGAAAATCTTTAATTACAATTCGAGAAAAAACGGAAAATGTATACAACTCTGAACACTTGCCACCACTAAACCCTAAACATACTAAGCACGTCACCGTCACTACCAAACGGTACAAAACCCTTATTTTCTCCATCGATATATACTTTCTGATCACTCTATATATCTATGATCAACCCGCTTCAAGTGTTGGAAACAAAGCCCCTCTCTACCCTGGTTTTATAAGCGGCCATGATTGACAATTTGACATTAACAATATTGTTAATCACCACCACCCCTCTCATTACACTAACTCTAGTTCACTTGATAATTATTAATTAATGTAGTACGCGTAGATTTCAAGACGATGATACAAATACAGCTCATGCAAGGCATTTATTATCACGTTCTCCAAACTACACAGCTACGAGAGTTTCCTGCCACCATTTTAATATTTTATAGGTTTGTTCATTTTGGATCGATAAAAGAGGTTTTAATCACGTGATGCGTAGTGGAGAGTAGAGTACACTCGCATATGGTCTTCTTCAGGACATTGTTCCTTCAATGTTCTTGAAGCACGAATCTTGAGAGAGGGCACTTATCGAAGCTTTATGGTTAGTTACATATATATAAGCATAAATAACTAGTACTATATATATAAGTAGATTCTTAGGTCTGATATTTATCATTGTTATCTACAATTGTATTTGTATATATTTCACTGACAAACCTACTACTAATTATTTGGAATTTTAATTCTTATGAGTTAAAAACTTTGTGCACGTCTCTATATATGTTTTACATTTTGTCCTCTTCGTATTTGGGTATATTATATTGTATAATTTGGGATATATGATGTGGTTACTACCGATCTTTGGAACCAAAGAAAACAAACGGAATTCCTGTATTCTGAGAATGATTTCACGATTGGTCAACAAAATTGCTAACTTGTGTTTTCAATGTCTCCTTTTTATGATTTTTCTTTTATCACGTGGAAACGCAGAAATTGTTGACTCGCTAATACATTAACGAAAACGACAACCTTCAAAAGCAGTTCTTTCAGGCTCCAGCCCAAAAATATTAATATATATATATATATATATACGAAGGATAAAAAACAAGAAGAATGTTCTTTATTATAAACCATCCCAATGAGACAAAGAAGCTATTCAGTAAAACAATAGACTTCAGTCAGTCTACCTCCAAGCTTCAACCATATTCTTTTGATCTCCCTTGAATGCAAGACCCAATTCTTTCTTCACAGGAGTAATAACAAGTTTCTGAAATAAAAGATAACCATATAATAGAAAACTTTTGGCACCTTATTTAATATACTAGGAAACTTTGGGTTTAATATGTAATTGGAAACTGTGTTGCAAAACCCTGCATCTTCTTATCATTTGGTTAATCACCAGTGCTAAGCTAAGCTGCGGGTTTTGTTTTGAATGCTATTTATCTTTGTAATTATTAGGAATATTAAGTGAATGTCCAAGTGGCCACTTACTGGCTTTATCAGTAGAAAGAAGAAGAAAACAATTATAACCGATAGTCTTCTTGGGTTTATCAGTAGAAAGAAGAAGAAAACAATTATAACCGATAGTCTTCTTTACCCACTTCTGTTATCACTTATCAGGTATCGAGCTTTTCGAAATCGAGACACTTCAAAACAAAACATAAAAAATGGGCAGACCCAACAGACGATTTTACCGAAATTTTTTTTAAAAAAAAACTTTGGTTTTTCATTTAGAGAAACAAGGAGCTAGCTACTCGTCTGCAGCAGCAGAAGTGTGGTGCGGGAAGCTTGCCCAGACATCTTGCCACGTCTTCTTACCCTCTGCCACTGAACTCATAACGGAAGCTGCCTCCTTCAAGGTGACACACACTTGATCTTTGCTGTCTCTTTCTCTGATGGTCACTGATGTGTCTGAGTCCACTGTTATTGCAAATGGCACTCCAAGCTCATCGGTTCTCGCATATCTTTTCCCTATTGATGTACCTATTCAGACACACACATAAACCTTCACTCGGTTTGCTCCATTTCAAAGTTCTAAAAAACTTCAAGTTTCAAATTGTTTTTACATACCAGTGATGTCAATCTTATGTGAGATACCGACAGAAGCGAGTTCCTTGGAAATCACTTTGGCTGCTTCCTCGAATTGTTGCTTCTGAATAAGCGGGAAAACCGTGCACTTGATCGGTGCTACAAGAGGAGGGAAACGGAAGACATTTAACTGTTCATCTCCTGCTTTGCTTGGCCTTGTGCTGAAGCAATGCTCGTACAGACAATATATGATTCGACCAATCCCAAATGATGGTTCAATCACTGATGGAGTGAAAACCCGCTGGTGCACTTTCGTCATCTCCTTTGAGATTGACACCATGTTCTTCTTGATGTTCACGTCTTTCCCAAGGGTACACACTTTAAAATCCACTTTTCCTTTGGATTCCAGGGTTGCCTTCATCTCCATAGCTTCTTGCTCATTCATCGCCTAACAAAACATTACACCAAGCATGTTCTTTATCATAAACCATCTCCATGAGACAAAGAAGCTATTCACTAAAACAAAAGACTCCCGTCAGTCTACCTCCAATGCTTCAACCACATTCTTTTGATTCCCCTTAAATGCAAGACCCAGTTCTTTCTTCACAGGAGTTATCTTAACTTTCTGAAATAAAAGCAAACAATATTAAGAACAAGTTAACTATGTAAAAGAGAACCATATTAAGACTAATTATGTTCATTAAAATACCTCTACTTCTTTAGCTTCTGCAAATTTCTCTTCAGCCACTAGAGGAGTGTTACTTTTTTCCTGTCGTAAAACAGTTGATCCACAATTAATTATCTAGCTATCAAGTGAAATGATGAGAAATAGAGATAAAAGGTAAGTTTCTTACAGAGTGAGCAAGTAAGTCGTATGCAGACCTATCTGCAATACCAACACATTCAATCCACCCATATGAACTCTCAATTTCAGCATCCCAACAATCTGCTGCATAGTGGGCCATTTCATTTGCTAGATGCTGACCGAAGCGCAGCCGTTCCTTGTCTATGCCAAGACGAGTAAGGAAAAGATACACTCTCCCAATGAAGTATCCCAGAGTTTCATTGTTCACAGTACCCTATTCGAAAACGTTTTCAGTTGCAAGTATCAATAAGATATAAAAAGGGGTTTGTGTGAGTGCATAGTAGAATTAAGTAGGCAAATATGATTACAAATACGGACCTTGGCCCCAGCTTCGCCAAGGCATAGTTTTTTTGCAGATTGGCCAGACATTTGTTCCTCCCTTGGGAACATAAGGAATTCCAATTTTGCTACATCAGAGAACTTCGGATGTGACTTATTCTCAGGATCAACAAAGTGTTCAATTTCTGCCAGCGTGAATTCACGAACTCTAAGAAGCCCTTGTCGAGGAGATATCTGCGAGTAATATGCTGTTTATTTCAACCCAGACATTATGTAGAAAAGAGTCTCTTAAAGAAGATTGAGATGAACGCATCCCATATATCAAGCAAAGCAAAATTTTACCTCATTTCTAAAGGCTTGACCAATTTGAGCCCCAGCAAAAGGAAGTTTCTTCCCATTGTAATAGTACAACTCCTTAAAGTTCACAAAAATGCCTTGGGCAGTTTTAGGACGCATGTAACTGAAACAAAAAAAAGTAACTTGATAACAAAACTCAGGGAAGAAAGTAGCTCAGAAACGATTATAAAATGAAAAATACTCACCCAGGAGTCAAACCAGATGGGCCAATGGATGTTTTAAACATCAAGTTAAACGGGTAAGGATCAGAAAGTGGATTTTTCGTCTCTGGAGCAGTGATCCCATACTCCTTTATCTTGGCACCAAGCTGTTCAGCAGAAAAATCCTCCATAACAGCAAGAACATCCTTCAATTCAGCAGCTTTCTCAGCAGAGATTGTAAGATCTTTCTCCAGCTTCTCGGTGCAATAATCTTTGAGCAAGTGGTCGGCACGGTAGCATGTTCCAGTTTTCTCATCGTTAACCATAAGATCAGTGAACTTATCCACATGCCCAGATGCCTTGAGAACAACCTCTGGTGTCACACATGTACAATCAACTTCTAGCATGTTCTCCTCAAGAACGAAATGCTGCAAACAGAAGCAATTCAAACCCCGTATAAGAACAAACCTAACTCAATTTCTACTCAAATCAATCACGTATAATAACAAAGCTAACTCAATTTCTACAGTCTAAATCCTAAAATGTGAATGGTGTTTCTTACTTGACGCCAAAAGCTCAGGACATTGGATTTAACAGCACATCCAGGAGGACCATAATCAAAAAGTCCAGCGACGCCACTGTAGATCTTGAAAGAAGGGATATAGAACAAACGCCGCTCGAGAGTATTGACTACAGCTTTTCGAAAAGCCTCACGGTCAAGTGAACCGTTACCGGAGCCACTAATCGTGGACTGAAGCTCCTTCTCCACCGCTGATTTCTCGAGCTTTAATTTGTTGAGTAGCTCAATGGCGGCATCGATCTCCGGTTTAGCTGCACGGGAGGCCTTGAGAGCTCGGACGGCGTTACCCTGAGCTTCGACGGAGGAGGATTTTTCCGATAGCGATTGACGGAGAGATTGTTCGGTAGCGTCCATTGGAATCTGGATCGGAGCGATGGAGATTGGTTTGCGACGGATTGTGGTGGTTTGGAATTGACGAAAATTGAAGATTTGTCTGCGATGAAAGACCAAGGTAGAGAGAATGCGCATTCGACGAAGTAATGGTTTCCAGTTACAAGTGGTCCTTAGGGTTTTAGATAACGGGAAACCTTTGGGCCCAGAGAGTGGGTTTGCTTGACTAAATAATTAACATATTTAATAATTTTTCATATAAGAGAAATGTAAATTTGCTAAAATTAAATGTTAAATAGTTCAAAAATATTTTGAAAGCAAATTTTCAATAACCTGAAAATTATATTAAAAAAATATATACAAATTTTCAATAATCTGAATATGTTAATGTTAGTACAAGAAAATTTGAAATTAGTCTAAAGAAAGGAAAAAAATAATACTAAAATAAAGAATATTTAACTAACAAGAGAACCCAAAAAAAAAAAATGATAATCAAAGAAATTTTGAGTTTAAATCAAAAGGGAAATTGTCTATTTTGCATCGAAAAGGTAGATAGAGCAAAGATAGTCAAGTTTTTAGCTGGACTTAATGATTCTTATGCTGTCATCAGGAGGCAAATTATCATGAAGAAGGTTTTACCATCTCTGTCTGAAGTCTATCACAAGAAGGATGATAGTCAGAAAGGCTTCTCTAATGTGGTTGCTCCACCTTCTGCTTTCCAAATGTCAGCTCCTTCTTCTGCTTATCAAGTTTCTGAGACAACACATTCATCTTTGGCTGATCCTACCATCTGTTATGTTCAGAATGGACCAAATAAAGGAAGACCTATTTGTTATTCTGCAACAGAGTTGGTCATATTGCTGAAAGATGCTATAAGAAGCATGGTTTTCCTCTTGGCTTTACTCCCAAAGGCAAGCCTGGTGAGAAATCTCAGAAACCACCAGTTCCTATAGCAGCACAAGTTTCTATGATACCTACACAGACTGACACAGGATCTGCAAACCTGAGCCTTGAGAATATGGTTGGGAATATGAGTAAGGAACAACTTCAACAGTTCATTGCTCTTTTCAGTTCTCAGCTTCAGAATTCTCCTGCTACTGGTTCAACAATTGCTAGTACTTCTCAGCCTTACAATTCTGGTATCTCCTTTTCATCCTCAACCTATTGTTTAGTTGGAATCTTGACAGTTTCTCAACACACTTTGTCTTCTCAAACATGGGTGATAGACTCTGGTGCTACTCACCATGTTTCACATGACAAAGATATTTTCACTTCTCTTGACACATCAATATCAAGTATGGTGAACTTACCTAATGGTTCTACTGTCAAGATTAGTGGTGTTGGGACTATACGGATTAATGAACACATTCTTCTCAAGAATGTGTTATACATTCCAGAGTTCCGATTGAATCTTATCAGCATCAGTGCTTTGACTACTGATCTGGGATACAGAGTAATCTTTGACGACCCTCAATCTTGTGAAATCTAGGATCCTATCAAGGCAATGAAGATTGGTCAAGGTAGGAGAGTTGTCAACTTGTATGTGCTGGATGTGGAGGAACCAATGTCTGTCAATGTCATGGTGGATATCAGTGTGTGGCATAGAAGACTTGGCCATCCATCTTTGCACCGGTTGGATGTTATCTCTGAGTATCTTGGCACTACTAAACAGAAGAATAAAGGGAAAGATTACTGTCATGTTTGTCATCTTGCCAAGCAAAAGAAACTCTCTTTTCCCTCTCCAAATAACATTTGTAATGAGACTTTTGAGTTGTTACACATTGATATTTGGGGGCCATTTTTAGTTGAAACATTGGATGGATATAAATATTTCTTGACTATTGTTGATGACCATTCAACAGCAACATGGGTTTATTTGCTGAGAAACAAAGCTGAAGTTCTCACAGTGTTCCCAGGGTTTATTCAACAAGTTGAATTACAGTACAATAAAAAGGTTAAAGCAGTTAGATCTGACAATGCACCTGAGCTAAAATTCACCAGTTTATATCAAGTCAAGGGTATTATTTCCTTTCATTCTTGTCCATAGACTCCTGAGCAGAACTCTGTAGTTGAAAGGAAGCATCAACATATCCTGAATGTTGCTAGATCATTGATGTTTCAATCTCAGGTGCCTCTCTCTCTCTGGGGTGAATGTGTTTTGACTGCTGTATTTCTGATCAACAGAACTCCATCACAGCTTCTCTCAAACAAGACACCGTATGAGCTTCTAACTGGTAAATCTCCTCAGTATGATCAACTTCGCACATTTGGTTGTCTCTGCTATTGTACAACTTCACCAAAACAGAGGCATAAGTTTCAGCCACGATCAAAAGCTTGCTTATTTCTTGGTTATCATGCTGGTTATAAAGGCTACAAGTTGATGGATTTGGAGAGTAACAGTATCTTCATATCAAGGAATGTGGTTTTTCATGAGGAAGTCTTTCCATTGACAAAAGATCCAAACAAGACAGATTCTTTGGATATTTTCACACCGATGGAACCTGTGCCTTCCCCTAATCCACTTTCATCTATTTCTCCTCTACCATCACAAATTTCTGATCTACCATCACAAATTTCTTCAAAGAGAGTTAGGAAATTACCTACTCATCTTCAAGATTATGACTGCAATGCATTACAGTCTAATCATCCCATTTCATCTTCTATTTCATAATCATCCCATTTCATCTTCTATTTCATACTCTAATATCTCATCATCTCATCTTTGCTTCATTAATAGCATTACACAAATTCCCATTCCAAATAACTTCACTGAGGCACAGGATTCCAAGGAATGGTGTGAAGCAGTGGATAAAGAGATTGGTGCAATGGAGTCTACCAATACATGGGAAATAACTACATTACCACCTGGTAAGAAAGCAGTAGGCTGTAAATGGGTTTTTACTTTGAAGTTTCACGCAGATGGTAGCTTGGAAAGATATAAAGCCAGGTTAGTTGCCAAAGGATTCATACAAAAAGAAGGGTTGGATTATACTGAAACTTTTTCACCTGTTGCAAAGATGGTCACTGTTAAGTTGTTACTCAAGGTTTCTGCTTCTAGAAAGTGGTATTTGACTCAGTTAGATGTCTCCAATGCTTTCTTGAATGGAGAGTTGGAAGAGGAGATTTTTATGAAACTTCCAGAAGGTTATGCTGCTAGAAAGGGGATTACTCTACCTCCTAATGCTGTTTGCAAACTCAAACGATCCGTCTATGGATTAAAGCAAGCTTCAAGGCAGTGGTTTAAGAAATTCTCTGCATCATTACTTCATTTGGGGTTTGTTAAAGCCCATGGAGATCACACACTGTTTGTTAAAAGCAGTGGTGAAGATTTTCTAGCAATGTTGGTTTATGTGGATGATATTGCCATTCCTAGTACAAATGAAGTTCTCGCTGCTCAATTGACCCAAGACCTGCAACAAATATTCAAATTGCGTGATCTTGGAGCATTGAAGTACTTTTTAGGCTTGGAAATTGCTCGTACTGATGCAGGCATTTCTGTGTGTCAGAGAAAATATGCTCTGGAGCTTCTAGCTGTTACTGGCACACTTGACTGTAAGCCTTCTACAGTCCCTATGATTCTTAATCTTAAGATGTCTAAAGAGGATGGTGATTTGATTGAAGACAGGGAGTTATACAGGCGCATTGTTGGGAAACTTATGTATTTGACCATCACTATGCCTGATATCACTTATGCTGTCAATAAACTTTGTCAGTATTCTTCTACTCCTCGGACATCTCATCTCACTACCATGTATAGAGTGTTGCAATACATTCAAGGCACAGTAGGCCAGGGTTTGTTCTACTCTGCATCATCAGATCTTACCCTCAAGGGATTTGCTGATTCAGACTGGGTTTCTTGTCCTGGCAGTAGACGATCAACAACTGGTTTCACTATGTTCATGGGAGATTCTTTGATTTCTTGGCGATCAAAGAAACAACCCACTGTTTCTCGATCTTCAGCCGAGGCAGAGTACAGAGCTTTAGCTCTTGCTTCATGTGAAATGGTTTGGTTGAAGACTTTGCTCAATGACTTACGCGTTTCTTCTCCAGTACCAATTCTCTACTCTGATAGCACGGTTGCTATATACATCGCTACAAATCCGGTTTTCCATGAGTGAACAAAACATATAGAGTTGGATTGTCATACGGTTCGTGAGAGATTGGATAATGGTCTCATCAAAATGCTCCATGTTCGGACCTATGATCAAGTAGCTGATATCCTCACTAAGCCATTGTTTCCACATCAGTTTGAACATCTGAAGTCCAAGATGAACCTTCTCAACATTTTCGAATGCTCATCTTGAGGGGGACTATTGGATACATTTGTTGGTTTAGTGTTGGTTAGCCGGTTTAAGTTAATTGTATAGCTAAACCGTAGAGATAAACTTATGTATATAATACATTGTACATATACGTTTATACACTAATGAGAAATTGAAATCATAACAAACTTTTCTCTCATCTTCTTCCTCGTAACATTGTTAATACTTGCATGGAACGCTAGAGTTGGATATTCCTTTGATAATATTCTCAACCATCCTTTTGTAGCCCAAGTCGGCACAAGATCACACTTAAAAGCACAAACGGAAAAGACACATTAAGATACTTAGAAAGTAACTTTACAATAGGAACAGTTAACTTAAGCTAGCTGGTTTCCAAAAGATGAAAACAACTAACCTTGTTCAACAATAGAATCATGTGTTTATGCTTGTGATGCTCTTTCAAAGTTTTCTCTAAATGATGACACCTAGTACCTTGTGGATCCCTAGCATCTAAAACCTGTCACAGAAAATACAGGTAAGCCAAAATATATAACTAAAAGATATCTCCTTCATTAACTCGAACCTCAAATCAAGACATACCTGGACAACTACATCAGAGGAGTCAATGACTTTGTAACGCTCACCCCAAATACGCTTACTCTGTCCCTTTTCAAACATAGTATGCCTCACCAAGTCTCTAAACCCATCTTCTTCTTCTCCTCCTTCACCAGAAGGACCAACCCCATTTTTCTCCTCATATGCATCTTCAAAATTACACAAAATGTCTCAAAAAAATATTATATAATGTATGCATCATTTCCTGTACACCAAGCCCAATGAAGCTCAATTTTACCCTGAGATTCAGCTGCTTTCTTCACCAAGGCTTCATAATCAGAAGCCACAAGCTTTGGTCTCTTCCTTTTAGTCTTCCTTCCAAAAGCATCTTGAAAAGGCTCCATGTCAAGTAAATGAACTCTCGATTGCTTAACAAAGAATCACCAAAACAAATCAAAAATCAAAAATCAAAACTTCAACACTTTAGATAATATGAATTCAACTAAAGATTAAAACTTTTACCTTCTTGTTATGAGTTAAAAGAGACATAGGCAACTTCCTCTCCTTCAAAATCACATTATAATTACTTGACATCTTAGTTTGAAGCTCTTCTCTAAAGTATTCAAGCTCTTTCTGAGTAGATTCTTAGGTCTGATATTTATCATTGTTATCTACAATTGTATTTGTATATATTTCACTGACAAACCTACTACTAATTATTTGGAATTTTAATTCTTATGAGTTAAAAACTTTGTGCACGTCTCTATATATGTTTTACATTTTGTCCTCTTCGTATTTGGGTATATTATATTGTATAATTTGGGATATATGATGTGGTTACTACCGATCTTTGGAACCGAAGAAAACAAACGGAATTCCTGTATTCTGAGAATGATTTCACGATTGGTCAACAAAATTGCTAACTTGTGTTTTCAATGTCTCCTTTTTATGATTTTTCTTTTATCACGTGGAAACGCAGAAATTGTTGACTCGCTAATACATTAACGAAAACGACAACCTTCAAAAGCAGTTCTTTCAGGCTCCAGACCAAAAATATTAATATATATATATATATATATATACGAAGGATAAAAAACAAGAAGAATGTTCTTTATTATAAACCATCCCAATGAGACAAAGAAGCTATTCAGTAAAACAATAGACTTCAGTCAGTCTACCTCCAAGCTTCAACCATATTCTTTTGATCTCCCTTGAATGCAAGACCCAATTCTTTCTTCACAGGAGTAATAACAAGTTTCTGAAATAAAAGATAACCATATAATAGAAAACTTTTGGCACCTGATTTAATATACTAGGAAACTTTGGGTTTAATATGTAATTGGAAACTGTGTTGCAAAACCCTGCATCTTCTTATCATTTGGTTAATCACCAGTGCTAAGCTAAGCTGCGGGTTTTGTTTTGAATGCTATTTATCTTTGTAATTATTAGGAATATTAAGTGAATGTCCAAGTGGCCACTTACTGGCTTTATCAGTAGAAAGAAGAAGAAAACAATTATAACCGATAGTCTTCTTGGGTTTATCAGTAGAAAGAAGAAGAAAACAATTATAACCGATAGTCTTCTTTACCCACTTCTGTTATCACTTATCAGGTATCGAGCTTTTCGAAATCGAGACACTTCAAAACAAAACATAAAAAATGGGCAGACCCAACAGACGATTTTACCGAAATTTTTTTTTAAAAAAAACTTTGGTTTTTCATTTAGAGAAACAATGAGCTAGCTACTCGTCTGCAGCAGCAGAAGTGTGGTGCGGGAAGCTTGCCCAGACATCTTGCCACGTCTTCTTACCCTCTGCCACTGAACTCACAACGGAAGCTGCCTCCTTCAAGGTGACACACACTTGATCTTTGCTGTCTCTTTCTCTGATGGTCACTGATGTGTCTGAGTCCACTGTTATTGCAAATGGCACTCCAAGCTCATCGGTTCTCGCATATCTTTTCCCTATTGATGTACCTATTCAGACACACACATAAACCTTCACTCGGTTTGCTCCATTTCAAAGTTCTAAAAAACTTCAAGTTTCAAATTGTTTTTACATACCAGTGATGTCAATCTTATGTGAGATACCGACAGAAGCGAGTTCCTTGGAAATCACTTTGGCTGCTTCCTCGAATTGTTGCTTCTGAATAAGCGGGAAAACCGTGCACTTGATCGGTGCTACAAGAGGAGGGAAACGGAAGACATTTAACTGTTCATCTCCTGCTTTGCTTGGCCTTGTGCTGAAGCAATGCTCGTACAGACAATATATGATTCGACCAATCCCAAATGATGGTTCAATCACTGATGGAGTGAAAACCCGCTGGTGCACTTTCGTCATCTCCTTTGAGATTGACACCATGTTCTTCTTGATGTTCACGTCTTTCCCAAGGGTACACACTTTAAAATCCACTTCTCCTTTGGATTCCAGGGTTGCCTTCATCTCCATAGCTTCTTGCTCATTCATCGCCTAACAAAACATTACACCAAGCATGTTCTTTATCATAAACCATCTCCATGAGACAAAGAAGCTATTCACTAAAACAAAAGACTCCCGTCAGTCTACCTCCAATGCTTCAACCACATTCTTTTGATTCCCCTTAAATGCAAGACCCAGTTCTTTCTTCACAGGAGTTATCTTAACTTTCTGAAATAAAAGCAAACAATATTAAGAACAAGTTAACTATGTAAAAGAGAACCATATTAAGACTAATTATGTTCATTAAAATACCTCTACTTCTTTAGCTTCTGCAAATTTCTCTTCAGCCACTAGAGGAGTGTTACTTTTTTCCTGTCGTAAAACAGTTGATCCACAATTAATTATCTAGCTATCAAGTGAAATGATGAGAAATAGAGATAAAAGGTAAGTTTCTTACAGAGTGAGCAAGTAAGTCGTATGCAGACCTATCTGCAATACCAACACATTCAATCCACCCATATGAACTCTCAATTTCAGCATCCCAACAATCTGCTGCATAGTGGGCCATTTCATTTGCTAGATGCTGACGGAAGCGCAGCCGTTCCTTGTCTATGCTAAGACGAGTAAGGAAAAGATACACTCTCCCAATGAAGTATCCCAGAGTTTCATTGTTCACAGTACCCTATTCGAAAACGTTTTCAGTTGCAAGTATCAATAAGATATAAAAAGGGGTTTGTGTGAGTGCATAGTAGAATTAAGTAGGCAAATATGATTACAAATACGGACCTTGGCCACAGCTTCGCCAAGGCATAGTTTTTTTGCAGATTGGCCAGACATTTGTTCCTCCCTTGGGAACATAAGGAATTCCAATTTTGCTACATCAGAGAACTTCGGATGTGACTTATTCTCAGGATCAACAAAGTGTTCAATTTCTGCCAGCGTGAATTCACGAACTCTAAGAAGCCCTTGTCGAGGAGATATCTGCGAGTAATATGCTGTTTATTTCAACCCAGACATTATGTAGAAAAGAGTCTCTTAAAGAAGATTGAGATGAACACATCCCATATATCAAGCAAAGCAAAATTTTACCTCATTTCTAAAGGCTTGACCAATTTGAGCCGCAGCAAAAGGAAGTTTCTTCCCATTGTAATAGTACAACTCCTTAAAGTTCACAAAAATGCCTTGGGCAGTTTCAGGACGCATGTAACTGAAACAAAAAAAAGTAACTTGATAACAAAACTCAGGGAAGAAAGTAGCTCAGAAACGATTATAAAATGAAAAATACTCACCCAGGAGTCAAACCAGATGGGCCAATGGATGTTTTAAACATCAAGTTAAACGGGTAAGGATCAGAAAGTGGATTTTTCGTGTCTGGAGCAGTGATCCCATACTCCTTTATCTTGGCACCAAGCTGTTCAGCAGAAAAATCCTCCATAACAGCAAGAACATCCTTCAATTCAGCAGCTTTCTCAGCAGAGATTGTAAGATCTTTCTCCAGCTTCTCGGTGCAATAATCTTTGAGCAAGTGGTCGGCACGGTAGCATGTTCCAGTTTTCTCATCGTTAACCATAAGATCAGTGAACTTATCCACATGCCCAGATGCCTTGAGAACAACCTCTGGTGTCACACATGTACAATCAACTTCTAGCATGTTCTCCTCAAGAACGAAATGCTGCAAACAGAAGCAATTCAAACCCCGTATAAGAACAAACCTAACTCAATTTCTACTCAAATCAATCACGTATAATAACAAAGCTAACTCAATTTCTACAGTCTAAATCCTAAAATGTGAATGGTGTTTCTTACTTGACGCCAAAAGCTCAGGACATTGGATTTAACAGCACATCCAGGAGGACCATAATAAAAAAGTCCAGCGACGCCACTGTAGATCTTGAAAGAAGGGATATAGAACAAACGCCGCTCGAGAGTATTGACTACAGCTTTTCGAAAAGCCTCACGGTCAAGTGAACCGTTACCGGAGCCACTAATCGTGGACTGAAGCTCCTTCTCCACCGCTGATTTCTCGAGCTTCAATTTGTTGAGTAGCTCAATGGCGGCATCGATCTCCGGTTTAGCTGCACGGGAGGCCTTGAGAGCTCGGACGGCGTTACCCTGAGCTTCGACGGAGGACGATTTTTCCGATAGCGATTGACGGAGAGATTGTTCGGTAGCGTCCATTGGAATCTGGATCGGAGCGATGGAGATTGGTTTGCGACGGATTGTGGTGGTTTGGAATTGACGAAAATTGAAGATTTGTCTGCGATGAAAGACCAAGGTAGAGAGAATGCGCATTCGACGAAGTAATGGTTTCCAGTTACAAGTGGTCCTTAGGGTTTTAGATAACGGGAAACCTTTGGGCCCAGAGAGTGGGTTTGCTTGACTAAATAATTAACATTTTTAATAATTTTTCATATAAGAGAAATGTAAATTTGCTAAAATTAAATGTTAAATAGTTCAAAAATATTTTGAAAGCAAATTTTCAATAACCTGAAAATTATATTAAAAAAATATATACAAATTTTCAATAATCTGAATATGTTAATGTTAGTACAAGAAAATTTGAAATTAGTCTAAAGAAAGGAAAAAATAATACTAAAATAAAGAATATATAACTAACAAGAGAACCCAAAAAAAAAAAATGATAATCAAAGAATACGTAACCCTTTCCGGAGCAAGTCTCTGCCAATTAGGATAATTAGATAGAGAAGAGAAATTCAGATGAGAGCTAGAACATATTGTAGAAAATTTTGTCAGTTTCTATTTAAAATTAAAATATCAGAAAAAAACAATAAGAAGGACAATGTAGAATTAAACTTCTAAGTTCTTATCAATTAAGATAGTGTGTAGAATTAAACAGTTTATTATCATGAAATAAATAGTTAAATTGTGTTGCAAAATAGAACGTGTTAGATTGAAATTTTGGTTAAAAGAAAATAGGTTAAATAAAAATATATATTACTATTTAGAATTCAAAAATATTATCAAAATATATATATATATATATATATATATATATATATATATATATATATATATTTTACTTCTGTAATAGTTAATTTTTTTTATTTGCAAAGTGGTTATTTAATTTGTAACTTTGGATTACTATTGCTTCTATATTACTATTTAGAACTCAAATATTAATCAAAAAAATATTTCTATTTATTTCTCACTTTCGCCTATTTAAGCGGATTTTATCTAGTTTTATAATAAAATCTGCTCCAACTCACCTCTATTTTCACATCTAAAATATATATTGTTATTTTTCTTATATATATATAGTGGAACTCTATTCCTTCTATAATAGTTAAACTTTTTTTTATTTGAAAAGTGGTTCTTTACTTTGTAATTTAGGACTACATAACCAAATTCGTCTTAGAGAGAGAGAGAGAGAGAGAGAGAGAGAGAGAGAGAGAGAGAGAGAGAGCGCCATTTATTATTACATGACCAACACAGCTTTTCTTCACTTCTTATTCTTGATTGGCTTGACAGTGGGTGTGGCCTCAGCGTTAGATCATTTCCAACAAAGTACCAAGTGTTCCTCTCGATCTCAATGGCCGACCAGTCGTCCACGATAGCTCCATCATCTCCTCTATTGATGTTTCCTCCTACGCTACTATTTCCTCATCCGCTGCTATTTGTATAGTTATGTTCGAGTAAGACACTTATAACAAATACTAATATCTAAAGTTTAACTCACATAACAACAGTAATTTAGTTTAAGAAAAGAAAAATTAACTTACATGATTTTAGGATACTTATGAGCAGAAACTTGCGGTGAAACCAGAAGTTTTCACTAAAGTAGGAAGCTTTGAAGTGGGCATCGATTCATTGCCGAGACAAGCAAGTTCCATTACATCCATAATCCTTACGGAAAAATGAAGCATTCCTTCAAGGATTTTTATGATCTAAAGAAAGAGTTCATGAATGTGAAGATTGAAGAAACAAGCAGTCCCACGAAGGCTCAAGACAAAAGGCTGTGGAGATTAAAGAGAACTACTAAGCTGAACAAGCTCTAAAAAGGAGTCAAGCCAAATACAAAGGAGCAACTAAACTGAAGAAGAAGAATAAGAAGAGGGAGGAGAGAATGAACACGAGGAATCAACCCAAAACTGTGAAGGAGGAAGAGGCCGAGCCAGAGGAGGAGGGAGAACCGCCGGTGATAGAGGGTGAGTAACCGGTGACAGAGAGGAATAGGAGGAAGAACGGAAGAGAGAGAAAATTATGGGGTTAAGTATTGATTAAGTGAATTTAGTTAATGTTAGAGGCAGATGTAATCGTGTTCTTTTACTTATGGATATGTTTTATTGTTAAATTAAATCTATGTAATGGCCCAGCTTAATTCATTAGAAAAATGTGTGAGTTTCTATTTAAAATTTAAATATCAGAAAAAATTAAACAATAATATGGAGTGTGTAGAACTAAATTTTTTTAGCTCTTATCCATTTAGATGGAGTGTAAAATTAAACTGTTTAATATCATAAAATAAATAGTTAAATTTTATTGCAAAACATAATGTCAGATTGAAATATTTTTAAAAATAAAATAGATTAAATAAAAATGTACATTTCTATGTAGAATTTATATATTATCAAAACAATTTCTATTTATTTATCACATCCGACTATTTAGGCTGATATTATCTAGTTTAATGATAAAATCTGCTCCAACTCATCTCTATTTTCACATCTAAAATAAAATTTTTTTTTTTTTCTCTATATATAGAGACACTCTATTTTTTCTTCTGTAATTTTTAAATTTTTATTATCTCCAATGTGGTTTTTTTGTTTGTAATTTTTTATATTTATGATTAAAATAAATAAAATTAATACTTTGGGTTGATTTTAGAGGTTTTATAGGATTCGCGCTATTGAAGTATGTGACATCGACAAATTGAGAGAGAACAGTGGTAAAGTTCGCCCAAGTTGAGCCTAACTGGTTAAGTGAATCAGGTACGACTCTTACATGCATCGTTGGCGGAAATACAATAATTGCTTGAAAATAATTGTCTCTGTTCTGTAGAACATCGTTAGGAAATGTTTTAGAAAACTCATACAAATCTCCAGCATCTCTCATCTGTGTGAGCAAAACACAGTGGCATCTAATTGGACGATAAATAATCTGGTGAAAATTTCTCCCTCTCAAAGTGTACATAGGATGGTCCATATCCAAATCCAATGCCGCATGAGGATTAGTAGTGACATTAGTTTCATAACATTCCGCAAATAAAAGTATTTTTTCTTCGTGTCATTAATAAACCGCATGCAAAAGTTTGTAAAATATTATTTAGTTCAGTTCACTTACAATAAGATATAATATAAATTACAAATATAATTTATTTTTATAATCGTAGAAAGTTACTTTAGTTACTAAAGTATATCAGAGTATAATAAAAAAAAGATATAATTCTTGAGAGGAAGATACTTACGAAAGTAATGTTGTTGGACTATTTAGACCATGTACAATGCGGATGCTGATTTTTTTATTCAACTGTTGAATGGCTCCAATGGGCTTCTTGAAAAAAATAAAAAGATGAGGTGGATTAAACTTAATTAAATTTGTTCAACATTTTGAAAAAACTAAAGTGGAGACCATGCAGATTTTTTTTTCTCATCTCAATTATTTAAAATCAGTTATTGTATGTAAAATATTTTTTTCATCTATGTTTCTTATATCAAACTTCATCATTTTTATACTCTATAAATAAAGACTTGGTTCATTTCATTTGGACATAGAAAAAACGTTATTTTTTCTATTATTGTTTTGTTATTTTCCAATAAACTTTTGTTTATATGCTTAAATAAAAACTTTCTTAATATATCCCAACAATATTGTAGTTATTAACGTAAATAATTATGTAACTTTTAATAATTTTACTTTAAAATCAATGGATGATTGTTATGAATATGTAGTTATAAAATTATAAAAGATAATAAGAATCATATATATGAAAGTTGGCCAACTCTCTCCATATGAGTGCCATTTAATCAAACAATAAAATGACATGTTTCATTCTATATTATTTAAATAAAAGAATATAGCCAAATTAAAGGAGAAAAAAATTAAAAGTTCTTCATTGCATTAAATCCTCCATCATTTCTACTCTTAAATTTTTCTTTAAAATAAAATAAAAAGATTAGAAAACTACGTTAATTAATTAAGCCATACTTTCACTATACTTATCATATTTTACTAAAATTTTTTTTATCAATAGTCACTATTCGATAATGAATGAAAATTTATTTGTGTTATAGTTTAGTTGTTTGATATCTAACCTCTTATTAGTTTAGTAATTTTACTTTGAGTCTTCTCTCATTATTACGTTTTGTAGTTCATACACGACTTTTCATATTTGTGCCTTATGGTAACTTGGTTACATTGACATGCAAGTTTTTCAAGTAATGGGTCTTTGAGACGTTAGACATACCAAAAAATTCATGACACGACCATTTGCAATGGCAGAAGATCTAAAAGTATTGACTTAAAATGACACTTTAGTTTTTGCTTTTTTTCTTCTTTTGTATAAAAACTCTTGAGATCTTCTTCAATTTATGTCAATCAAGTAATTAATCATGAGCCTATCACGATGTGGCTAGAGTACTAGATGATGAGACATAAAATAAGGAATTGTTTAATTATGATCAAGTCAGGCAAGTTTCAAATCACACAAGTAACATAATTACATATAATTATATCAAAATATCTTAAATTGTTGTTGTATGTATTCATGATAGTAAAAAAAAATTTAGATCTTATATATAAATAATTAGATTTATACATGGAAATGTATAAATTGATATTTCAAGTCAAAAATGAATTTAAGAATAACAATTGTAACTACATAAAATGAATATAATTTTATTAACTACTAGAAGAAAATCTGGGCTATGCCCCAAAATATATACGATAATTGACATATTTCAAGTTAGGGTAGCCTTCAAATTAGATAGGTTTAAATTCGTTTTAACGTTTGTAGTATCCATTCAAAAACTAATCATAAGATATTGTATTTTACATTTAAATTAGAGTAACATATATATATATATATATATATATATATATATATATATATATATATATATATATATTTATTTGTTTAATATTCTAAATTCGCTTCATTACTTTGTTTTGTTTGTTTGCCTTTTTGCAAATTCGTTTCATCTCTACCATTGCCTATGTGAATCCAACAGTGGTTTTGATAATGAATATATCTTTCGTTTAGACTTTGGTTATTCATCATTCTTTCTCTTCTGATACATATAATATGAACTTCGGTGAAAAATAACTACAGAGTACCATTAGACAATGATTTTAGGGTAAAAATATTAACACAATACATCTCAAAAGCTTAAGAATGTGATCACGACTTTTTAACTTCATAACCTTGAGTTCAAAAAACATGAAAATCTACCATGTTCATATACCACAAAAATTTCTATCTATGGGAGACCGAGTACGTACATACCTTGAATAGTGTGTATATTGTCAGTGATCTTGCCATTTTTTTTTTGTACCTGCACAAAGGTTTTGCCAATGAAAACTGAAACATAAAGTAAGGATTAAAGACAACTATTATAGAATAAAGGAACAGAAATCAGTAAAGATTGCTATGACAATGTAACTTCCTCAAAGAAAATACATAAACTCCTAGCCAAGAGATTCTAGAACGTCCGTCCTACTTTTCTCTATATATGAATTATAAATATGCACTATAAAAAATCACGGTTGTTTAGTAGAGCGATGAGAATTAGTACTCTACAGAAACTCACAGATTCCAAGAAGGGTGTTAAAATTTCCACATGAAAACATTGGCCTTCTCAATCCAATATATGGGACTAAATTGGTTATTTCTCCCTTGAATCCTTCTAAGTTGTTCATAATCTTTTTTGTCGATCCAGCCCCAGATTTGTCTTCTGAAATCATGTATACATTCTTGTTAATATCTTCAATTAGCATGATGTAGTTCAAAGATCATATCATAGGCTAATTAGAAGAAAAGCATTATGCATTTCTAGTTTCGTAGTGGTAAAAACACACATCACATAGATATGAAATCTTTAAATTTGTTGACTCTATTGATTCACATGTACGTGGATAAAGTAATAAGATTTTTTTGTAGAGAAAGCTTACTCAAACATTTATGGTATTATTGAATTACATACGGGAGAAACAAAGCATCAAATCTAAGATTTGGCTTCTCAACGACTGCTCTATCCTGGTCATTCTTTTTGTTTTTTTAAGCCTCACATTACTCTCTCCCAAAACTTGACCCTAGCATAAGAAGTTCATGGTATCAATTTATATCATACACCATAAGCAAATCACCAAATAAATCAGGTTTTTTTTTTCTAGTAAAACATGGTTCACCCGAATTTTGATTTGTATCGCGATGTATGCATAGTCATAGAATCTCTTTTTCACTACAGGAAAAACGCGTATTAATAGCATTTGAAGATAGCGTTTTGTTTGTTTATGCTATAGTTTATGTTTGCCTTGATTATTGATAGCGTTTCGTGAAACTAAACGCTATGCTATGTTACGCGGCAAAAAGTAATTCTGCTCCCGCTTAATTATCTGGGTTTTCGATAGCATAACCATAATTGAAACGCTATACCATTGTCAACCGTTAATTAAAAATTTTCGTTGACCGCGAAAATAATGTTGACCGCCAAACAAAAGAAAAACTTGGGAAAAAAATTGTGTTACTTTCATTAAAATTAGGGTTCTGTCTTTGACAAAACACCCATTTCTCTCTCGTTTTTCCTTTGTTTCTCAATCCACAATTTCTCCGAGAATCGATGATTCCAGTTTGTTCTATTGCTCGTCTGTTTCGATCCACTTAAACCCAGTCTCGTTTCTTCATTCTTTGTATCGATCTCTATATCAATCTCTCTTTGTCTTGATCTCTCTATCAATCTCTCTTTGTCTCGATCTCTCTTTGTCTCGATCTCTCTATCAATCTCTGTTTCTCTTGATCTCTCTATCAATCTCTGTCTTTTATTTCAAAGCTTTGTCGATCTAAGTCTTCTTAATCTTCGTCGTCTGGGTCGGTGTAAAATCGAAGTTGTTTGGTCGATTTTTGCATTTAAGGTAAACTAAGGGTTGGGTTTTCAGATTTAAACTCAAAGTTTGGTCGAATCGGTGAAATTTGGGAATTTTGGATTTATACTCAAAGTTTAGTTCATCGATTTTCAATTTCAGAATTTGATTTAATTGTTTTGATTTTGATAATCGATTTCTAATTTATCTGTTTATGTTTGACTGTTTTTGCAGTTCAGTTTCGCACTCGAAGAAATAACAGGTATGTGAGATTTTGATTAAAGATTAATCTAGTTGTGTTTTATTATCTAAGGTAGTGATTATGTCGATTTTGTTTTTTGCAGACAGTCTTCAAAGTTGCAAGGTTTTGTTGTTGGCGATTGTTTTTAATCCGTAAGCTGTTAGTTTCTAACTCATTTGTTTAATTGGTAGTATGTGTTGATTTGAGTAAAACTGAGTTGAGTGTCTTATATATACTTTGAATTTATCCTCATAAATTGTAAAATCGGTGGTGGAGCTGTGGTCCTATTGTTGTGATATGGACAAGGCATGGGTGTGGCTTCCAAGGTATGAGTCTCTTTGAGATATGAACATTTGTATTTTCATTCAAATACTTTTGTGGTCTGATTATAATGATATGAACTCTGTATGGTCTGATTTAACATATAGGGCTAGCCGAGAGTATGTGGAAGGAGCAACAAATTTTGTGACTGCATCATCAAGGAGGTTGGGGAATCCATCTGAAATTTTCTGTCCCTGCATCGATTGCCGCAATGTTTGCAATCAACTTGTAGACACAGTAGTGGACCATCTTGTGATCAAGGGTATGGATAAGAAATACATGAGGAATTCGTGTTGGAGTATGCATGGTGAAAGAAAGTCTGATATTTCTGATAGTGTTCCCACATCAGAAACTGAGGCTTATGATTTGCTTAGGACGGCTTATTTTACTGGTGAAGGCAGTCCACAGCCATTAAACATCATTGGAGGAGAAACTGAGGAGGGTGAAACTACAGAAGACTCTGAGTTTAGGAAGAAGTTGAGAGATGCTGAAACTCCATTGTACTCAACGTGCTCTAATTACACCAAAGTTTCTGCGATAATGGGCCTTTACCGCATCAAAGTGAAGAGTGGAATGTCAGAGAACTATTTTGATCAGCTATTGACGATAGTCTATGACATGCTTCCTAAAGACAATGTTCTGCCAAAGTCTACAGATGCAATGAAGAAGTTCTTGAAGAATTTTGGGTTTGGATATGATGTCATTCATGCATGCAAGAATGACTGTATCCTCTATCGGAAACAGTTTGATAAGATGGAAAGCTGTCCTAGATGTAGTGCTTCTAGATGGGAAATGGATAAGCATAGTGGTGAGGAAAAGAAGGGTATTCCAGCGAAGGTCCTTAGATATTTTCCAATCAAGGACAGATTTAGGAGGATGTTTAGATCAAAAAGGATTGCTGAGGAGTTGCGTTGGCATTCGAGTAATGCAAGTGAAGATGGTACAATGAGACACCCTGTTGATTCTATATCTTGGGCTCAGGTGAATGAGAAATGGCCAGAGTTTGCTCTTGATCCAAGAAATCTTCGTCTCGGTCTTTCTACAGATGGGATGAACCCTTTCTCCATTCAGAACACCAAGTATAGTACTTGGCCAGTATTGTTAGTGAACTACAATATGGCTCCAACTCTGTGTATGAAGGCTGAGAATATAATGTTGACTTTGTTGATTCCTGGTCCAACAGCTCCCAGCAACAATATTGATGTCTATCTTGCACCATTGGTTGATGATTTAAAGGATTTGTGGAATGAGGGTATTGAGGTCTACGATGCATTTTTGAAAGAGAATTTCACAGTTAGAGCTATGTTGTTGTGGAGTATCAGTGACTATCCTGCGTTAGGGACCTTGTCTGGATGTAAAGTGAAAGGGAAACAAGCGTGTAATGTATGTGGAAAGGATACACCTTGTAGGTGGTTGAAGAACTGTCGAAAGTATGTGTATATGGGTAACAGAAAGCGACTCAGACCTGGACATCCTTACAGACGCAGAAAAGCATGGTTTGATAACACTATCGAGGAAGGCACTGCAAAAAGGGTTCAGTCTGGTACTGAAATATTTGACATACTGAAAGACTTCAGGAATGATTTTGGAAGAGCTTTAGATAAGGAAGCTAAAAGAAAAAGATCAGATTTGTTAGAAGATGAGGCGGTTCCAGAGGAAGAGTGTGATGAAAGCACTGATCAGTGGCGGTGGAAGAAGCGGTCAATATTGTTTGAGTTAGCTTACTGGAAGGTAATAGATTTTGTTGTTTTTTAAATTTAACTTAAGTAAATTGACATGAGAATATGATCGTAAAGCTGACTCTTTGATTATCTTTGTCTTAGGATTTGCCGGTGCGTCACAATATTGATGTGATGCATGTGGAGAAGAACTTGTCTGATGCTATGTTGTCTACACTGATGCAAAGTGCCAAGTCAAAAGATGGCTTGAAAGCAAGAAAAGACCTGGAAGATATTGGAATCCGAAGGCATCTGCACCCAGAGGTACGGGGAAAGAAAACATATTTGCCTCCAGCAGCTTACTGGATGTCTAAGGAAGAGAAAAAGGTATTTTGCAAGAGGTTGTCTAATTTCAGAGGTCCTGATGGTTATTGCGGGAATATTGCTAATTGTGTTTCAGTCAACCCTCCTGTGATTGGGAGTTTGAAGTCCCATGATCATCATGTACTCATTCAAACTTGTTACCTGTTGCGTTGAGAGGGTTGCTGCCAAGCGGCCCTAGGACTGCGGTAACTCGAGTCTGCAACTACTTCAACAGATTGTGCCAACGTACGATTGACCCAGAGAAGCTAATTTCTTTAGAGTCTGAGATTGTAGAGACAATGTGCCAACTGGAGCGGTTCTTTCCTCCTTCACTGTTTGATATCATGTTCCACCTCCCAATACATCTAGCAAGAGAGGCACGGTTGGGAGGTCCGGTGCACTTTCGCTGGATGTATCCTTTCGAGAGGTTTGTTCTTATCTTATTTCTATCTTTACATGTTGTGTTTTGAGACATGCTATTTTCTAACATAATGAGTACAAATATGAATTCTTGAATAAGTTGCAGGTACATGAAAACACTTAAGGCATATGTAAAAAACTATGCAAGACCAGAAGCGTGTATGGCTGAAGGATACTTGGCCGGAGAATGCATTTCTTTCTGCTTAGAGTTCCTACAGAATTCTGTACCAGTGCAAGAAGCTGTAAACCGTAACGAAGATGTTGAGGCTGATGGAAGTGTTGTTGAAGGCAGACCATTGCATAAGGGTCGAGAAGTTGTCCTTTCAGAGAAAGAGAGAGACATAGCACATCGATATGTCTTGATGAACTTGGCAGCTGTGGATCCCTATGTGGAGTAAGTTGAACCATACTCTCTCATTTACAGCTTCTTTACCTATCACACAGATAAGATAACTGCTCTACTATGGAATAACAGGATGCATTTGGAAGAATTGCAGTCTCAGGATGCTCGATGCGCTAGAAATGAAACTATTTTATGGAAATATCATACAGATCAGTTTGCCCAGTGCATAAAAAAAAAGGTTTCTACATATCTATTTCTAATTTTTCTTTACTTTAACACTCTTTTCATGTTTTAATTTCTGTCACTGATATTGTTTATGTTTGCCAGATTCCTTCTAATTCAAAAGATCACTCGACGAAGCTTCGGTGGTTGGCATTTGGACCTAGACTAACTGCTCATACCCACAAAGGGTTTGTCATTAACGGGCATCGCTTTCACACTGATGACGTTAAGCGAAAGACACAGAATAGTGGAGTGACTTATGAAGCTTTTAGCATGTGTAGATCTACTGCACGAGACACTAGACAAATGGCTGACATAGTTACTTACTATGGAGTGATTAAGGAAATTATACTTCTGGACTACCACATGTTCACAGTGCCATTATTCAAATGCAGTTGGGCCAATAGAGGGTATGGTGTAAAGGAAGAGGATGGATTCACGCTTGTGAACCTTCATATGAATCAATCGTCATATCTCCAAGATCCATATATTCTCCCATCACAAGCAAAACAAGTTTTCTATTCCAGAGAGAATGACACATCACCTTGGTATGTTGTTATGAGGGCTCCTCCTAGGGGCTACCACGAGTTGGAGACAGAGGAAGAGTTTGTTGGTGCACCTTTATCACCCCAACCAGTTGATGATTTAGAGATTCAATCTTCTGATGATGAGAGTTTCTATGTTAGGGAGGATTGTGAAGGGATCACAGTTGCAGAGTAATAGGTCACTGTGATAGGAGAATTGCAGTGATGTTTTTAATTTTACTTTCATGTTTCGTTTTGCAGGATCTTAAGTGATGAAGACAAGAGGAGGATTAGTCCGTCGAAGTAAACGTCAACAAGGCTTGGATGCTGTAACAGTCATGCAGCGGCCAAAAGCCACCAAAACAAAGAAAAAAAGAATAGGAGAAGTGATGACTGATGTTGTTAACCTTGAGGAAGCTGAAGAAGCTGTTGGTGATCTTGTTCAAGATGTTCAGAAGTCTGGTGATATAGCTGCTGAGGAAGTTGTTGGTGGTCCTGTTCAAGAAGTTCAGAAATCTGGTGATGTAGTTGCTGAGGAAGCTGATGGTGATCCTGATCAAACTGTTTCTGAGAAAGAAGTTGCTAACACTAGTCAACAACCTTTTGAGCAAGTAGATGCTCAAGATGATGATGAGACTGTTGAACCTATGGCAGTTGAAACTGACAATATGAATCAAGATTCTCAACCTGTTGCATCTGAACCTAATGCTAGGGAAGATGACTCTCAGCGTACTGATGCTGGAACTGAGATGCGTAGCACTTCAGGACTAGGAACACCGCAGTCAGCTCCCACTATAAAGAAGAGAAGAGGGCCGACCAAGATGCGTAAAGTGGCTAAGGATCCTCAGGACAGGGTTGAAGTGTCATTCACTGAGCTTGGTGAACATGTAGGTCCTGGTTCAGTGACACTATCATCATTTGTTGGTGCTATTGTGCGTGAACATGTTCCGGTAACACTTGATGATTGGAGAAAACTGGATAGTCAGACAAAGGATACACTTTGGGAGGAAATACAGGTTTATGAACATTAGTGTATAACAGTATTTACAATTTCTGATATTCTTATTAAACTATCAAGTCTAATTTATGTTTATTTTGCTACAGGGGAGGTTTAATTTGCAAGAAGAGTGGCAGAAAGAATCTGTTTTCAAGCAGATGGGTTGTATATGGAGGTCTTCAAAGTCTAAGCTCCTAGGTCTAGTTAGAGATGCAAAGAGTAGCACAGAGAGAATGAAATTGAAACCAAGCAATATCCCATCTATTCCAGTTTGGAACTCTTGGATTAAGAGTAGGACTAGCACAGCTTTTAAGGTTACACTTGTTACTATTTTCTTTGTTATTCATGTGATTTGTCTTGGAGAAAAAGAACCAAACCTACTTGATTGATATTGCAGGAAAAAAGTAACAAGTTCAGGGCATTGAGGAGGGCTCAGATTCCCCACACTACCAGCCGCAAGGGAATGTTTCGTCTAGCTCATGAAATGGTGAGACTCTTTTCTGTAATGAATATCAGATTGTATAATAAAAGGTAACAAAATGCTAGCTGATAAGTAATCACTTTGGCTTATTTGTAGAAAAAAAAAAGTGATGACCCTAAAAAGATCACTAGGAGTAAGGTTTGGATAGCAGGACACACTCACGCTGATGGTAGACCCGTGAGGCCAGAGTTTGCTGACACTATTGTAAGTAATCTTTCTCTTCTTAATGTCTCTGTCACTGATCATTAAGGCAATCTACATGACCCAATTTGTGCTCAATTATTTGTATCAGGAACAAATACAATCACTTGATAGTCAAATGGACTCCACATCAGGTGATAACATAAGAGAAGATGCTGTCAGTAAAGTGTTGGGAAAAGAAAAACCTGGACGTGTCAGAGGGATGGGCAGAGGGATAACTGCTACCAAGCTAGCTTTCATTCAGGCTAGAGACTCTAGACTTGAAGAGTTGCATAACGAGGTTGAAGACTTGAAGAATCAGATCCGTGACTTGGCTGGAAAGAATGTAAGTTTATCTCTCCTTATTATAATGAATTAGCTGAATATAGTTATGTCTTCAACAATTCTTTTTCTTATATGTTAGAAAAACTCTGGTGCTGGGACTTCTCAATCTGAGGTTAGTGATGTAGGCAAAGGAGTTAGGTGTCAGATACTGGATTGGTATGCGAATAAAGATATTGTTGTTGGTGAGGGAGAATTTTGCTCTGCTGAACCTCAGTATCGGATTGGCCGCATTCCACTGGGTGAACACGGCGCAGCGGTCATCGTCACTTCTGTATCAGTTCCAGAAGCATCTCTTTGGAGGCCAACAGCAGATGTGTTCTTACTTCAGCAAGCTTTAGGAGTTAAGATTGCATGGCCAGTCGATAAAGTTATATTGGACAGCGGATTGGACAGCCAGAATAACTCAGAAAATACAGGTGGATGCAAGGTAATATATATTAACATGGAATGTATTTTAACTTGTTGCATCAAACGCTTACTAATGGATACTACTCTACTATAGGATACTGGTACAGATGATGACCAGCTTGGTAGATGCAAAGTTTTTGATTGGAAAATGGATGAAGTTATTGCTGAGGGTGTTATATGTTCCACTAACAAAGATGAGCTGATCGATAACATACCTTTGGGTCTGAATGCTGTTATTCTGATAGTTGATTTGGTCCTTAAACCTGAAGCTTGTTTGTGGAGACCAAGTCCCGAAATGTTTGTGATGGGTGATGCATTGAAAACAAAGATAGCATGGCCAGTCCATAGGTTAGAATTAATGGATGCACCTGAAGAGGCAGTAGGGAGAAAATCATCTACTCCGGTAAATGTTAAGCATTCTCTTTTTTAAAAAATTTTGAGTGTGAAAAATTGATGTGTTAGAATATTGATATTGCTGTGATGGATGTAGTTAAATAATTGTGTTGTTTTTGGGTTCTAGAGTGCAAGTAACACAATCAGGACAGGCAAAGGAGCACATGAAGTAGGCAGAAGACCATCTACTCCGGTAACTTATGAGCATTCTCTTTTTTTTTTGGTGAAAGAATTGATGTGTTAGTATCGATGTTGTTGTGATGAATGTAATTAATAATTGTGTTGTCTTGGGTGCTAGAGTGTGAGTACCACCAGCACAGGTAAAGGAGTAAAGAAGAAGTGCATCCTGTTAGACTGCAATAACTCTGGCCGCAAAGTTGCAGAAGGCAGAGTGTGCTCCACTGACCCAGCTGTTCTTATCCATCACGTCCCATTAGGTCAGAATGCTAGCAAAGTGTGGGTAGAAGTTTCTAAGATTGATGATGCATGTGTGTGGAGACCCAATTCAGAAATCGAATACATTTCTGATGCAATAGGCACTACAGTGGCTTGGCCAAATGACAAACTCTTGTTCATCTAAGCTTTCTAAGTATAATCTCGATTTCAACTTTTTAGTACTCATAGTCAACAAACTAAGTACTTATTTTGTATGTGTTTTTGGATAAGTTTATGCTTTTTTTTTATCAGTTATATTTATCTTTTTAAATATAGAATGCAAAAGTACACATCAAAAAAACAAATATAAATATGACGTAAAAATATATGTACTAATATTTTATTAAAAAAAAAAACTCAGTACATCAAAATAGAAGACGTCTACTTTTTCAAAATTATCCACACATATTAATTCATTTGTTTTTATACATAAAATCAATTAATATTATTTGATGGATAATTAATTTGTTAAATTATACATAATTATATATGAAAATCAAATATTATAGTTTACTTATATTTTTATTGTTAATTTGATATTTTTGATCACTCTATACCCTAAACCCCTATACCCTAAAGGGTTTAGGGTATAGAATTTAGGGTATAGAGAGTTCAATCTTCAAACTTAGTTTACTAATAATCTATTAAAAAAAATAGACAAATATATATTTTATTGTTAATTTAATAATTTCAGAATGAAAATTCAATCATGAACTCTATACCCTAAATCCCTATACCCTATACCCTTTAGGGTATAGAGTTTAGGGTATAGAGAGTTCAATCTTTGAAACTTAGTTTACTATTAAATCTAATAACAAAAAACTTAAAAAAATTATTCAAAAATACTAGGGACATTAAATAAAAACTTCATAGCATAATACAAATCAAAAATTAAATTTTACAATATTTTTCTTTCTCAAAAACGTTTAAAATGGGATGATAAAAATAAATAAGAACATATCCAATAGGAAGAAATCATTCGGATATCTGACGTGGCATGCTATCTGACCGTTGGATCAGAATTTCTCCATTCGATCTATGGCATTATTTTTTATTTTCTTTTATTTGATCAGCAACAATAAATACTGATATAATGTCGACGTTTCAGCTTTCTCTCTTCATTGCAAACCCTAAACAAAACTCCAACGCCGATTACCGAAGCCACAAGACGACGACACTGAATCAAACTGATAATGACGGAAGCCAGTCGACGACGACAGTGAATCGTCAAACTCACGACGACGAAGCCAATCGTGACAAAAGATTGTGACATCCTCACGACGACGAAGCCGGGTCATTGATTGTTTTTTGTCGATTACTTTTCAGATTGAACAAGTCTCTTTGATTGTTTTAACTAATTCATATAACTTACATGTCAAAGTGTAGGGAGATGGATGTAAACTTCCGTTTATTATGACTGATGCTGGAAAATCCCTTTTCAACTTGTAAGATTTCAGATCTGTGAATTTCTCTACATTTTTCTTACAATTTGTATTAACAAAAACGTATTGCTCATGTTCTTTATTTGCAGAAGTTCCGAGGAAGAAGTTACAGAAGACGATGAAGGAGGCTGCAGCGAGGGAGACGAAGAAGACGAAGAAGCTGCAACTTTTTTATTTTATTTTGTTTTTCTATATTTTTTGATGTAAAAAAAATAATAATTGAATTTTTATTTGGGCTTAGTGGGCTCTCTTAAAAAACAACAACCAAATTCAAGCCCAAAAAATTTTATTTTTTTTTTAATTGTTTTAGCCCATATATGAAAATTGTCATTTTAAAATTTTTTTAGCATAATTTTATTTATATACGAAATTATATATATATATATATCCATCATTTATTTTATAAAACAAATTTAAATAGAACTGAAATTATTAAAAATTTACAACAATGATTATCCAAATAAAAATTCAAAGATTTTTAAATCAAATTCAAATTAGACAATCGATGACATATTTTCAAACGCGATAAATAATAGGATGATTAACTGCTATAATACTAAATGCAATCAAATAAACTCTTTAGCAACATAAGGAAACTGCTATTAATATATTAATTGGAAATAACTACCAAATGCTATAATAAACCGTGCTATAAATAAACTATTTAATAACAAAAACGAACTGCTATTGAAAACTCTACAATTGCATATAAAGCAACGCTATCAATAAATAATTAAATATAGCACTTAAGAAAAGCGCTATCGAAAGTGGAAGACCTATTATCGCGGGCGATGACATAGCGTTTTTTTTAACGCTGTAGTATTGTACAATAGCGTTTTTGTGACGTTATTAATACCCGATTTTCCTGTAGTGTTTTCTATTGTTAGCATATGTCAGAATGTTAAGATTGTTGCCTCCTATGATCAATAAGAAACGGTTGGTTACTTACTAAAACATGGAGAAATCTTACTACAACGCGTAAGAGAGACAATTACGTTGTTGATAATTCAAAATCAGACAAATAAATATAGAAAACCAAAAACGTTAAATTTTTATTGGAATCCTCCAAGAACTACTTGCATCACCTGCTGCAAAAAAAAAACAAAGTATGACTGGCAAGATTGAATACAATCATAATTCACTATAATACGTAAAGAAAGGCATATATAGTAGTAGTACCACTTCGAGTTTGAATCTTCAGTTTGGCAAGGACATAAAAATTGAGCTCCATAAACGACTGCTTTTGGAACGTCTTCATCATCATCCTCAACATTGCCGCACTTTTTTTTCGTTCCTTGAGCAAAAAAATTAAAAACAAGATTAGACCAATTTTAAAACCTTACGATATTCTATGAAAGATATTATAATCTAAGATAAGCAAAACCTAGTTTTGTGTTTCAATATTGTTTTTTGTTTTTGCGGAATTTGTTTTCTATTGATCATTGAAACTGGTTATGCTGAGAAAAGAGAGATTAGAAGTTTTCTGGGATTAGATTTGAGATGGGAGCCGAAGATATAGATAAAAAGAAGTGGTTACATGGACGGAAGCTAGAACGGTTCGACTTTCAGAAGTTGGTGTCGAAAAGAACTCTAACCGTGAGATCTGATGACGTGGAAGAAATAATAATTTCTAAATATGTGATGATGTGGCAGCCTTAGATAGAAACTTGAAAATGCTGATGTGGATGGCTTGAGAGGCCTCAAAGAACTCTTTTATTAGTAAGAGATAGAACAAGAAACAAAACAAAAAAAACAAACATAAATTAGCAACAAAAACAATCAACTGAGAGGCTTCCGAGCAGTATATTTGTTTTATATGCATCATGGTTATCTCTTCCGTGTTAGTAGACTCCGACGGAAAAAAAAATAAAATTTAACGATTAAGTTAATTAATTTAAGTATTTAAGTATTTGACTTTGGTTCCCTTTATTAATTTAATCGGACTCATTTGCCCTAGTTTCTGCCTTTCTCTCTTCCATTTTTTCATTTACCCTAGTTTTTTGCCTCTTCTCTCTGTCTCCGAGATGAAGGCCTCCTCCGTTCTGTGTATTGTGTCTATCGTTGCTGCTTTTGTCTTACTTACGTATCTAATCCGGAGAATTTCAAAATCCCCCTCTTCTCTCTGTCTCCGAGATATAGAAAAATCGGACTCTCTGGTCAAGTGTCTCTGAAATCCAGGATCTCCGCTCCAGTCCCTCTAAAATCCAGGCTCTCCGCTCCAGTCCCTCCGAATTCCAGGCTATCCGGTCCAGTCCCTCCCAACTCCAGTCCCTCTGGACTGCTCAGAAGCGTGGACCTCGACGGACTGCTCGGAAGCATTTTCGGAGAGATCGGAACCTCTCAGTCGACGGAATGCTTGGAAGCGTTTCCGGAGACGGACTGCTCGGAAGCCTCTCAGTCGACGGAATGCTTAACAATTTTTAGATGAATAACTCTTGATTCCTTGAATACGAGCAATGGGTATTCATCTAGTGAGATATAATAACTCTCCTATTATCATAAGCAAACAAGAAGAAAGTTGCTTGAGGAAGAATGACTCTTGATTCCTTGAATACGAGCAATGATAATCAACACAGTTTCTGGACTGATGTTGGTTCTCCAACATAGACATTAAAAAAGCTCACATTCATATCAATAACACTAGAAACTGAAGCAAACAATATCTTAGCCAGAAGAAATTTACAATGAATCCTATATTTCAACAAGTCATAGAAAAATATTGATATCAAGGATCTCTCATATATTCAGAGCAGATCCAAAACCATTCTAATAATGAATCTACCGGAATCAAACATTGAAAATTTTAGCTTGAAATTAAAAACCAAACCAATAACTCACTTACAAAATAAACAACCAAACCAACACTAATTAGATATAAGAACTCACTTGTTAAAAGAGAGAGAGAGAGAGAGAGAGAGAGAGAGAGAGAGAGAGAGAGAGAGAGAGAGAGAGAGAGAGAGAGAGAGAGAGAGAGAGAGAGAGAGAGAGAGAGAGAGAGAGAGAGAGAGAGAGGAGAGAAGAGA